>VYZT01060743.1:0-45566 GCA_013400735.1 Pomatostomus ruficeps | reverse complement strand
GGACAGGGACAGGAGAGGGACAGGGACAGGGACAGGGACAGGGACAGGAGAGGGACAGGGACAGGGTCAGGCACAGGGACAGGGACACGGTGCCCCGGTGTGCAGGGTGACCCCAGCACCAGGAAAGGGAACAGAGAGAGCTCCGTGTCCTTCCCTTCCCCAGCAGCCTGCCCTGCCCTCACCTCTGCCTGACCCAGGGACAGCCCGAGCCGCTTTCCCTGCGGTTCACATTTCCATGCTCCCGGCAGGTGCTCCTGGGCACTCGTTCATTCTCTGTGACTGCTGCATTTTGCCCAAAAAGCTCCTCCTCCCTTGGATCCCCTCCTGGTGAGGTGCAGGTGAGAGGAGGTTGGGGTTTCCCGGCTTTGGCTCTTCCCCAGCCTATTCCCGATGTGAATTCCTGAGCTCCAAGCGCTGCTGCTTGCCCGGGGACTCCGCTCCTGCGCCATCATCAGGAATATTAATTTCCCTCATTCCCTTCATGGAAGCACCAGGAGACAGAGCGGGGAGGAAGCCCCCCGCTCGTGCCAGCGAGGGGGAAGCCAGACGAGCTGATAACTCCAGACAGGCTGATAACTCCTGTCCGCCTGCCAGCAGGGAGGAAAAGCCCGAGTCATCCCATCTGCTGCGACACTGGCAGCGTGGGTGGGAGCCAGGGAAACACCCCTGCAGCATTCCCGACAGTCCCCGAGGATGGGAGCTGGGGCTGGGAGAGCAGAGCCGCTCTCACCCGGAGCTCTGGGTACTCTGAAACCCAGGCTGGAGCTGTCAGATCCTGCATTCCCCACCCTGGGGCTGCTCCTGCTCCACGGGCTGTGCCGGGCTCCTGCTGGGTCCTGCTGCTCCCTGGGGTGCTGCTCAGAGCAGGCTCAGCCCTGTCAGCTCCGCTCCGAAAGTTCTGGGCACTTTGGAAGCTCAGGCCCCTCTGTAAAACATCTGAGTTTCCCACAGAAATGTCTCTTTCCTGCCCTTCCTCCACTGCACCTCACACCCATTTGTTTGGCTTTGTTTCATGGGTTTATCCCTGGCTGAATTAACGATTGTGCAGTCACCTTTAGGGATAAAAATGTGAATTTTGCTGCTTCCCGGAGCTCTCTGGCTTTGTCCTCTCCCCAAGGCAGGGTCAGCACCCACTTCCCCACGGAAGATCTGACGAGGTTCTTCTCCAAGACCTAACGAGGAACAAAACTGAGAAGCCGCAGAGTGCAGATCATGGAATAAAAATTGTCACCTCCATTACCCCTAAAGGCTCTCGTTAGCCCTGGGGAGGTTTTAGTAGCAATCCCATCCGGCCTTTTCCTTCCCAAATGGAATTCTCCCGAGAGGACAGGACAGATGTGGCTCCAGCGCTGTCCCCGGGACGCCCCACTGAGTCACCCCCACCTCCCAGAGGAGCTGTTGCAAGGAGGATTCCTACGAAACTGCCCGGGGCAAACAGCGAGGGAAGCTGGGCTTGCAAAACCCAGCTCTGCTCCCATTCCCGCCCGTTCCCCATTCCCTGTGCTCTCGGGTCACTGACATTTCCCGTGTTCCTCATGGGGCTCCCAGGAAAGGTTTCCCAGCAGCTCCCATTCCCAAGGAGCCGCAGTCTGAGGTCCCCCCAGGAGCTCTGTCCCTCTCAGCCCTGCCTGGCACTGGGCAGCAAAGCAGTCCCAGCACTGCCCAGGGAAGCTCCCAGAAGGAAGAAAGAAGAAAACAGGATAAAAGCCACCAGGAAATGAGGGTCTGCAGGAAAATTTCATTCTGTGAGCTCAGCAGGTCAGAAAATCTCCATTTATTTTACCCACACTCTCTGCATTAGGGCTGAATTTACCTCCAACCAACGCAGCATCACTGAACATTCCTCTGACACATTCCCCTTTCCCCTGGCACCTTTCCTGATGCTCTCCTCTTTCTCCTGAGCTCTCTATTCCATTCCTCCTTTTTCTCCTGCTTCTGTTCACCTTCTATTTCAATCATTTCACCCTTCTCTGCAAAGCTGCAGCCCCCGGGTGAGGAGCTCTGGGGCTGGGGCAGGGGAAGATGAGCACAGGGAAGGAAACCCAAACTCCCACTCAGGCAGCACGAGTGACTCAGCAGGGCCAGGGAGGAGGATGGGGTGAGGTTGGCAAAACCGCAGCATGGGGACATCGAAAACAGCAGTGAGATTTATCGCCTTCACCAGGGGACGATCAGATTGGATATTAGCGAGAAAATAGAAAAAAGAGTGGTCAGGCATTGGAATAAGTCACCCAGGGAGGCGGTGGAGTCACTGGATGTGGCACTGGGGATGTGGTTTAGGGTCTCTTCCACCCTTGGTGATCCTGGGGTTCTGTGATCTGTGAATGAGGGCTGACAGGGGCAAAGAGAGGCCGTTCCTTCTCTTTTGGGGGATCCGGCTCACCTGGAGTACCTGTGTTGCTGGAAACAACCACCCCCAGCAGAGCCATCCCTGGGAGCAGGTCCTGGCACGATCCCCGTGCAGGGCAGCTGATTGAGGTTCATCACCTCTCATTAATTACCGGGTGTCTCACACGCCGGGTTTCGCTCCAGCCCCAGCTCTCCCTCCTTGCCCAAGGAGGTGGAAGGTGAGCGGGAGGAATCCCACCTGTTCCAGGAACGGGGAAGTGCTGCCCTTCTGCCCAGCACTGACCCAACAGTGCTGCCCCAACTGCTCAGGGAGCACTCGCAAAATCTGCCTTGAATTCAGCCTCGAAATCAGGCTCAAGGTCAGCCTCGAAATCAGCCCGGAAATCAACCTCAAAATCAGCCAAGGGCCTGAGGGGAGAGTGGGGAAATCCAGGAAGGACAGGAAAGAGAAACTCTGAGCTGTTTTCTTCCTGAGATGTTATTTGAGGTGTTCAGCCAAGATTACTCGAGAGAAATCACATCAAGAAAATGTCATGTTCATGGGTGAGGGGCTGTGACAGGGGGTTGGGAGAGACCCTCCCTCCACAGGCCCTTCATGGTCCAGCTTAGTCCAAGCAGGATGAGAAGCTTTGTTTGAGCATTTTCACAAGGATGATTTTTTCACATTTTCTGGGGCTGTTTGGCCTTCAAGAAGAGCCTGGACCAGAGCTGGGAGCAGGGCTGGAGGCTCCTCCACCCTTCCAGAACAGCGATCACCATTCCGAGGGACTCAGAAATGCAGAGAATTGATGTCCAACCCATGGATCCCTCAGGGATGTCCGCAGTGCCCATTCCAAGCCCTCCAATGGGGTCACCCCTTTATTTCCCCCGGTTCTCTGCGGGGCTGGGCAGGTAGGAGGAAGTGTCTGTCTCAGTGAAACCTCCGGGGGTGTGGACGTGTGAGCTGGACGGGGAGGAGGAAACATTTGCATTGACCTCATCAGCGCCGGGGTATAAACGGGCTGGGAGAGCCTGCGGCTGCCTCAGTTCCAGTGCAGGTGGGTGCACAGGGCACCAGAGGGGTCATGGCAGCTCTCCTGTTCCTGGCACCGCTCCTCCTGCTGGGCACAGCGGCTGACCCAGCACCGGCAGAGACAGAAGGATGCCCTTGGCTCGGGAACACGACTGGAGGGAATTTCTCTGTGGAAATGACACCCGCGAGGTACCTGGCCAACACAACCTACCTGGGTAAGGCAGCCCCGCCGCATCTCCCACTGCCCGCTGTCCCTAACCCAGCTGCTCTCCCGGCTCCTCTGCTGCTCTCACATGTGCTTAAACCAGGGGAGGTCTAACATCCTTCTCCTGTTTTAATTATTTCTGATTTCAGGCAGGAGATGGGTAAAGGGCGCTGTTGTTACCTCTTTGTTCCCATTTCCCATCTACAGCTCAATCCCAAATTCTCTTTCACTCCCCAGGGTGATTTTTCCTCCCTTCATCTTTTTGCCTGAAATTGCTCAGCAGGACCCGGCTGCTGTTGAAAAGCCGGAGCTCGGGGGAAGTTGTTTTGTGGTTTGGTTTCCTTCCCTTCTCTGGCCACTCTGCCCTCCTGGGTGGCGGCAGAGGCAGAGGGGAAGAGGTGACGTTGGTGGTGACAAACACTCAGCATCCCTCACAGCCGGTGGATTTCACGCTGCAGGAGGGCGGGGTAAAGGCAGCCTGACCCTGTTCGGTCCCTGCCACCGAATCTCCCTCTGCCTGAGACCCAACAAAACCCAAATGCTGAGGAAACCCTGGAGGGGAGACCCCGATCCCTCCCTGCAGGGGAGGAGGTGGGAACTGGCACAGATCCCTTCAGATCTCACCCAAGGAGCACCCACAGCAGCTGGCTGGGGGTTTTCTCATTTGTTTGCTGCTGTTATTTCATTTTTTGAGCACAGAATTGAGGTTTGATGGCTTGGGGGAGAAGCCCTGAGACCCCAGCCCGGAGCAGGGCGGTCAGGGCAGGGGGGCACACCCAGCCACGGGCTGGACGCTGCCCAAAGGTTCATTTTCCCACTTTTCCATTTGCGTGGGACCCCGAGGGCTCTGGGCTCGCTCCCAGGGGCGGCAGCAGGGGCTGAGCCCGGTCACGGAGGATTTGGGGGCTGCTAAAGGGGTTTCTGCTGTGCTGGGGACAGGGCTGTGGTAAATCCCCTCTCTGCAGGCTCCTGGTGCAGCTGCCACCACAAGTGCCACTCGGCGTGACCCTGAGTGAGCAAACACTGGAAACCCCGAAGGCCTGGGGTTCCTCCCGGCCAGAAATGTCACTGTGCCCTCCTTGCTCTGTTCCCAGTGGTGATAAAGGACGACAGAAACCACAGTGAGAGCCCAGGGCAGTACCTGCTGCAAGCGCTGTCCCCCCTGAACGGCTCCGTGGGGCGCTGGGAGGGGGCTCCCACGCAGAACTGCAGCTCTCTCGACACGGCCACGCTGAACGTCACCCAGGACACGGCCCGCTGGACATCCCCCAGCAGGAACCTGTCCTCTGTGCAGATAAGGTGAGGATTTACCCCCGTGAGCCCCCAGCCGGGACAGACCCCACAGCCAGCCCTGCCTGTGGAGCAGGGGCTGAGGAAAACCTCCGGAGCCTCTCCAGATTCCCTCCCGAGAAAATTTTGCTGCTAAAGGGATGCTCTGGGATCTCAAGCTGCTCCCCTTAGCAGGGATTCAGGTTAATTCCTTGGAAGTGGCTGCTCTGAGCACTTCCTCAGCACGAATGGAGCTGCAGCAGCGGGAAATATTCACCCAGGGGCAGCAGAGCCCTCAGCCTGCTCTGCGGGATGGAAGGAGGGATGGAAGGAGGGACGGAGACCCGAGTTCCTGGCAGCAGTGGTTCCAATGGCAGGGAGCAGATGGCTCCCAGGTAATTGCCACCCCCATCCCAGCCAGAGAAGAGCAGCAGAGCAGCCAAAGTGATGGAGAAACAGTTTCAGATGCAAAAACACAAAAACAAAAGCTCAGTTTGGCTGGAGGGCAATGAAATCGAGCTCAGGATGGCTCCAAAACTCCCGTCTCTTCATCTGCTTTAATGTCCCCTCTCCGTGCCCACAGGGGACACTCAGCTCCTCTCCTTTGTTTTCCTCTCTCGTCCCTCCCTCCACAGGGTCTATCTCAGCCTCCCTGAGAACATCACCGAGCTCCAGACTCTCGTGCTGTACAGAGGTAAAGAATCTCCATTTCAAGCAGCTGGGGAGGGACACAGCGAGGAGGGGCTTTGGGGCAGGGGACAGAGGGGACAGAGGGACAGAGGGGACAGGGGGGACAGAGGGACAGAGGGACGGAGGGCTCAGGGTGCTGGAGCTGAGGGATTTCCCTCATCTCCGGCAGCCAGGCACAGACAGAGGCTTTGCAGCTTACGCTGCTCAACGTAAAACCTTCCCAAGCTCCCTTTTGGCCCAAGGGATGTGAAACAGCTACAAAGCCGAGGCCAGGCTTCATTTCTGCAGGGATGGATTGGGAATTGCGGCTTTGCTGGCAGGGAGGGTCTCTGGTACCCCACAGAATGAACAATCAGGAGGGTGGTGATGCTCCCCGATGCCAGGGGATGAATTCACACACCCCCTCCTCTCCAGAGGGTCTGAGCCCTCATTTCTGTGCGAGCAGAGTTAAACGTGGCCTCCTGGAGAAGGGCCCAGCCGCTCCTTCGGGTTTCTGATCCAATTTCCTTCCATTTCAGGGCCAGAGAGCACCACGTCGCCCTCCATCAGCACCCCAAATTCGGTGGGCAGGGCAGGGAGCAGCTCCCTGGTCCTGGCTGTCCTGCAGCTGCCCCTGCTGCTCCTCACGGGCTCCCTGCTCTCCTGAGCCCGGCAGGGACGGGCCCCCGCCCATGCTGCCCCTTTTCCTCCCCGGAACGGGGGGACAGAGCTGATGTCCTCAGGAACGCTCCCCGGTGTGTGTCAGGGTGGCCCTGCGCTCCCACAATAAATTATAAAGGTTTGCTTGGCTGCCAAGCTGCTCCGGCCCTGCTCCCCTCACCCCCAACCTCAGCAAAAGGGAAATATTCCCCGGCAGGGCCAGAAAAATGCGCCAGCAGCCCCCGTTTAACTCATAAATCCACGATTCCCTCGTCCCCTGGGGTTCTGTGAAGCACAAACCCCCGAGGAGGGGACAGTTCCTCTCCCCAGGGCACCGGAGCTGCGGAGGAGCTCGAGGAGGGGTCTGGGTTTGGTTGTTTGTCCCGGGATCTGCCCCCCCAGAGCTGCAGGGAGCAGAACCGAACCTGGGAGGGGAAATCCTGTTCAAAAATCACCTTAAAACCTCCAGGGCCAGCCCAGGAAATCAAATGTGCTCCCAAGCCTGCGCCAGGGAGAGCAGGGCAGGCTGGAGACCCTGCTGGCAGGGCACCCTCCACACCTTGTTGGTATTTGCTCCAAAATCCCCTAAATTTTGTTCTTGCAGCACATGACAAAGTTTCTCTTTGTTTCCTTTTTTTTCCTGATTTTCTGGAAAGGCAAGGTGGGCATTTTTTGTTCCTTTTTTTTTTGTTTTTAAATCAACAGCTGATTTTGCTGTCGGGCAAGACCGTGTGGACCAACAGACGTCTCGATTTTATTGCCATTGTTTGTATTTTTATATGGGTAAAACATTTATTTAGAAATTTTCCGACTTGTGGGAAGTAATTTTTTTTTTTTCTTAAACCAATCTAAATAAAATAAGGAATTAAAATTGGTTCTTGCACGTCCCATTATTTCCTGGCTTCATTGTGATGTTGAGGGGGGTTGAAATTATTCTGAACACTGAAATATTTGCCTTTGATCCCACGGATGAGCACATAAAGGAACAAATAAAGGTGAGGCCTGAGCTCTGCAGTCCTGGGCAGCGTGACCCCGAGGGTTTTGGAGGGAAGGGTCAGGATTAATCCTCCTCAGGAGGCCGAGCCCCAGGCCACTGCACAGGATCCGAGCCCTGGATTTAAACCCTCCCAGCCCAGAGCTGGCCCAGTCCCCTCATCCCTGCAGAATAAATTCAAATTCCCGAGTGATTGAAGAGCCTGGGAATAAAGGAGCCGGACAGTTTAACCCAGGAGCTGAGCACCACCAGAAAAAACTGTCCCTGCCCATTTTATGTTTCTCAGACATCAGGGCTGGTTTAAGAGATTTTTTTTTGTTGTTTAAATCCCTCAAAATTGCTGAAATGTTAATAATAAAACCGGGCACTTGTGAGCAAACACCTGCTAAGGCTGGCTTGGCTTTCAAGCTGAGCTTTTACTCAACTCTTCCTTCTTCAAATTGTCCAAAAACCATGGTTTGCCTCAAAAATAAAAGATGATTCTCCCTCTGAGGCCCTCGGTGTAAATTCCCCTTGTTTCATCCTCATTTCCATTTATTTCCCTGTTTCATCCTCATTTCCACTCGTTTCCCTGTTTCCTGTGGAGGGATTGGGTTGTGAAGCCCGAAGTCCCCAGCACAACCCCCCAGATGAGACTGGAGCCTCACTCCTGGAATGGTCCTGCAGAATTTCAGAGAAATCAAATTTTTTCGGGCCCAGCCACTGAAATTGTCGCCTGTGGAGCAGAGCCAGGGACAGGCTTTATCTGCTGCTACTGCACTGCCCAACACACAATAAAACCCTAATTAGTGCCCTCAATTACTGCTCAATCCCAATCTCTTTGTGGAGCCATCAATCTCCCCAGATTACAGCCCTGGATAATAAATATGAAATTGAGTTTAAATATCCCTGTGGCATCTCCCAGACCATCCAGAGGTGGCTCCTGCTGCTTTGTCCCGTCCATGAGCCTCATCAGTGCCATTTTCATTAATTTTGTCACTATTCAGCAGCAAAAAGGAGCGTTTCCTTTTACACCCCTGTTTATTTTCCCTGCTAAAAACGTAATTCACAAACACAACCAGGCAGGGAAGGGGCTCCAAGGATCTCCCAGACGAGCTCTGAGGCCAAATTTTCCAGGCCAGAGCTATGAAATGGTGAGCAGGGAGCTGTTATAGGCAGTCCTGGGCTCTTAAAACCCTGATTAATCATTGACAGAGTGATTACAGCTGGATAAAGCCCCATTAAAATTTTTCCCACCCTTCCACTCACTTCCTGCAGTCCCTGAAGCTTTAATTAGTGTTGTTCTATCCCACCTCGAAAAAAACCAGCAGAACAACCCTAAAGCTCCCTAAAATAAAAATTAATAAAAAAGAAAGCTGCTGTTTGACACATGTCCTGGGCAGCCTCAAATTTTTCTTTTCCTTGACAGAACCAGAGGATCCCACAGGTTTTAAACTCAGTCAGGTTCTTGCAGAGCCTCCCTGCTCACCCAGTCCCTGCCCTGGCACTGCTGCTCTCCCACTAAACCCGATTTTATTTCCTCATGTGACAGGAAGGCAGAGCCGGGTCTTTCAGTCCCCCTGAACACAACTGAGCCCATTTCCTGTCCTTATTGCCCTGCTGTTCACATTTATGTGCATTAAAGCTGGAAATCTCGTTCCTACAGCCTCAGCTGTGACCTCTCAGTGCTGTCCTGGCCCCGCTGTCACCTGAGCAGTTCTCCTTCAGAGCATTTCGTCACTCAGTAACTCAGAGCTTAATGTTTAATTCTGGGAGTCCATTCTCGCCCTATAAAACCCTCCCTCCTCGGCTGGAGCTTGGAGGCTGATCCCGCAGAGAATTCCTGGAGTTCAGACCCCGCTGCAAGGATCCAGACCCCTCTGAGCAGGAGGAGGGACAGGACCCGCTGTGATTCTGGTGTTCGCAGCCCCTTTCACCCACACCGCTGCCCAGCCCCGCAGTTTATCCCCATTTCCCCAGACCTGCAGTTATGGAAATCCCAGAGATGGGGACGACTGACCCAGATAAATCTCCGAGGTGTCCAGACCATAAACACAAACACCGGGGCTGTGTCGGGGCTGTGGAAGTGCAGAAACTCGCCGGGGCTGGGGCTGGTTCCTCTGCCTCCGTGCCAATAAAAGCAGCGGGCTGTGCTGCACAGGTGGAACATTTGTTTGCTCGGCTTTTGCCAGCAGCCGAACTCCTGCTCCGACCAAGGCACCGCATGATGCGTTTGGGTGTCCCTGAGCCACTGGAGACACGAACGCTCCGTGAGTCAGCAGCCCGAGTTTGCATCATTCAGCGGAGGGACGGAGCAGCAGGAACTGCAAAACCTCCCTGGACAGAGCCCACGCTGGAAGAAATGACTGCTTCACATCTGGGGAGGGGAAAAGGGGCAAATGTGTCAGCAGAGGGTTCATTTCATCTGAGGCACTGAGCACCCTCTGCTTGGGTGACTCTGCGAGGAACCTGCGGCCAAATACTCCCCAAAGCACCACCTTTAAGGAGGAAAAGCTCCCCAAAGCTGGAGCTCCCAGGGCAGAGGGGTTTGGGCTATCCCTCGTTTTTCTCACTGTTCCCTTTTTGAAGCTCTCCCGGGGAGTCTGAGTGAGGCAGGGACAGCACAGGACTGTCCCCAGGTAAAGCACAGGACTGTCCCCAGGTAAAGCACAGGACTGTCCCCAGGTAAAGCACAGAACTGTCCCCAGGTAAAGCAGTCCCCACTCACAAGTCAAACACAGTTTTAAAGCCCCCACGGGTGTTTTTTGGCAGTGGAAAGCCCGGCAGGGTGGTGGCTGCAGGAGGATTCTTTACCCCCAGCCTGGCTCAGAGTGACCAAAGTTACCAATTAAACAAACTTCATTAAACCTCTCCAAATGGGGCTGTGTGCTCCCATTATTCAAACACCCCATTTCCTTGTACAGCAAGGGAATTACTGCCCTACTTATCAGGTTTTAATTATATGCATTTTTTCTTGATGGCCATCCCGAATTACTCCTCAGGACATTGCTCCTGTGGCACAGGGAGCCACACACAGACTGTCCCTCCTGCCTCGGGCAGACACCGAGCTCTGATCGCCTTTAGCCCCAGGAACTGCGCAATAACCATTCCCTCACTGCTCCTCCTTTCACGGTGTGCCTGCAGCTCCGGGAATATCCAGGATAACCGGGGCAGTGTCCATTTCAATCCTTCTCACGGCCTCATCCTGCTGCAACAACCTCCACTGAGGTTTGGGGCCGATTCCAGGGTTGATTTGAGGGTTGATTCTTGCACTCCCCGCCATGGCTCTGCCACTCCTGGGGCTGTGGCATCCCCACTTTGCTCTCCTCAGTTTTCCACTCTCACCAGCACCCTGCTCCCTCTGGCTCTCAGAAGTGTTTTTTTTACTGCCCAACACACCAGCCCCACACACAAAGATCTGCTGGTCACAGGAAGAAACGTGCCTGCAGCACAGGAAATAAACTGATAAGAACAAAAAAAAGATAACGTGGGTCTCACTCTCAAAAATGATCCTCTGCTTGATCAAGAGGCAAAAACATCACCAAAGCTCACATTATTAAATATCATAAATCAATTCAATGTTTAATTAGAGAGAAATCAAAGACTTTCGTGACCCATTTTGCCAGGCCACCTCCTGTCTCCAAAGCTGCTTTATTTACCACGGCACAATTCTGAATTTCACATCAGCTGGGCGGCTCGGCTTGGCAAAACAGGAAGGTCTTGAGGAAAAGCAGACGAACCAACCCCTTGTGAGGACCCAAAGGGGCAAATTGCTGCAGGGTTCCTTGTGAAACATCTGCCCTTCCCTTACGTAACACAGAACCTGGGGCTGGCTGCAGGAAACACCGAGCGGGGCTGGAGAAATCCTCGGAGCTGCTCACGGAGCCTTTCTCCCGAGCTGGGGCTGATTTCACTGTGGATGTTCCCTGTGTTATATGGACACAAACACATGTAGCCGACCAGGCCGAGGAGCCAAAAAGGAGAGCTAAAATGAGAGACCACAGAGAGTGAGCAAAAGGAGGGTCCAAAAAGGAGGGGGCAGAACCCTCTCACCTTTATTTATATGTTTTTATAAATCACCGTGGATTGGAGGTAGAAATTACTACCTCTTCAATCCCACTGGTCAAGGCATCCATCTATCATATTTCTCCGCCTAGGAGAATGGAATGAAAACAACAAGGACAGTTAGCAAAACATGGATAGTTAGCAAGAAACCATGGCCATGTTTACAGCAGAATGTGTGAGAAAGTATCACAGCAAAGAGAAACACTGAGAAACTGCAAAACTCAGGACAACATTTCACTTCACGATTGTTTCCTCTCCCTTGTAAACGACCACGTTCTGCTCTGTCTCGTGCACCTCCACCTTGTAGAGGATGCCCCGGGGCAGGAGGCGCTGGAGGCTGTCCCAGATGAACACGGCCACGTTCTCCGTGGTGCTGAGGGGAACAGCAGCGGGGTCAGGGCTGCTGCAGTGGCAGGAACGACCCCAATGTTTGAGCAGCTGCACCAGGATGGGCTGGGGGTGCTGACGGTGACACCTGGGTTGAGTGGGGTTTGTGCCACTGCAGCAAACGGGGGTGAAATGGGGACGAACGGACAGGGCCTGTCTGTCCTGGCTGCAGGGCTGGACACAGCTGTGGTCAGCTCACGGGTCAAGGGTGCCCAGGCACAGGTAGGATCAGGCACTGAACGCTGTTCCAGCCCCTCCAGGAGCCCCCATCACCCACCTCACCACCTCAGCAAAGTAGGGCACGTCCTTGTCCAGGTTCTTGTGGTCCAGCGGCTCCATGATTGCTTTCTGCAGGGAGAGGACGGTGACAGCCCCGGCCCCGCCCGGCCTGAGCTTCAAACAACCCCACACAGCCAAGCAGCAGGATGGGAAAAGGGAAAGAGCCCAAATCCAGCTGGGAAATTCCCAGCTGGAGACGTGGCACTGCCTCACATAACAGAGCTAAAGCATTTATTCTTCAATTACTCCTTAATTTCTTTTTTATTCCTGCCATCATCACCCCACCGCGTCTCCACGCTGGTACCAGATAAATTGCTGATCTCCAGGGGATCAGAAGGGAAACTGGGCTATTTTTACCTGCATGAATTCCTTCAGGTCTGTCAGGTTCATCACCATCCCCGAGACCGGGTCAATCTGAGGGGAAGCACAAGGGAGATGGGTGACCTGGCAGCACAAATCAGAGAGGGATCTCTGTGCTCAGCTCATCTGAGCCATGAGAAAAACGTCTTCCCACTGTCAGAGGGCTCCAGCTCCACTCCTGTGATGTTCCCAAGGGCTTGGTACAGCCTGGAAACAATCCCAGTGTTTCTGCTCCCTCCTCAAAGCTGACACCAGTGGGAACAGGTCCCAGGAGGAGTCATCCTGCCACAACCATCCAACACCCTCCCGCCACACCGAGGAACAGTAAATGACGCTGGTTGCACTCACCTCGCCACGCACTGTGACTATAACTGAAAAAAAGAAGAGATCAGGTCACTGTGATGTCCATGAGCCCAAGACCAAACCTGCTGCTGCTGCTGGGGACACACAACCCTGCTCACCCATAGGATGGGACTGTTTTTATAAAATGAGGGGATGCTCCATCAAAACGACGACTCAGAGTCACAAAAGTCCTTCCCCAAGGCCTGATGCCCCAGGCAGGTGGAGATAAACCTGTGTTCCCTGAGGAAGCAGCTCCTTAGCAGAGGTTTCAGGCTGCCAACAGCACCAGTTCCACTCCAGGAACTGGAGAGATCAAATTCCATGTGCCCAGGGTGTGGAAATGGGAGAACTCATGGAAAAAAACATTCAAATAATATTTACAGGCTGCTTAATTTGCAAGCCTTTTGCTTAGAAAAATCCCCATTCAAATCACAATGATTCTGCAGAGTGCAAACAAGCAGATCTGATTCGAGAAGCTGCATTCGAAGATAAACGTTTATCATCCGTTCTGCAGAATAGATGGCAAACCCGTGCTATAGTCCAACCCCCTGCTGCTGAAATCCTCTTCTAATTCTCAATAAAAACAAACCCAGCCACTGAAACTGTCTCAGGCTGCTCCTCGGGGTTATTCCCACCCCGGGAGCAGCATCACTCCACGAGCGAGGATGGAAGGAGCGTTCCCACCTTTGTAGTTGTGGCCGTGTCCATTTGGGTTGTTGCACTTCCCGAAGAGCTTCAGGTTCTCCTCCTCGCTCAGGGCTTTGCTGTGGGGAGGCAGACACGGCACGTCAGGATGTGTCCCAGATCTCCACGCATCACTGCACTCTGCTTTCCATCAGTTCCCTAGTTCCCTCTCCCAGCTTTAACCCAACAGAGCCAGGAGAGTGTTTGGCCCGTGAAAAGAGGGTGTTGACAACACTGAGGCTTTCTCTGCTGTGGTTTTGTATCCATTTCACAGCATCCGCCTGGCACCACTGCTGGGTGAATGTTCAACATCTGGGCCCAAAACCCCTTGGGCCTGGAGCAAACTGAGCATTTGGGTTTGGTTTTAATTAACGAAGCTTAGGGAGCCTCTCCAAGAAGCACAAAGGAATTCCCTCTGAATCTTCCCTTTGAAGCAGTCCAAGGGCCTGCTCTGAGTGTTTCGGGTCAAGGCACATTTTGGGAATATCACTGAATCCCGGGATCACTGAGGCTGGAAAAGACCTCCAGGACCTGTGACTGATCCCCACCCTGTCCCCAGCCCAGAGCACTGAGTGCCACATCCAGGAGTTCCCTGGACACTTCCAGGGATGGGGACTCCCTGGGCAGCCCCTTCCACTGTCTGACCGCCCTTTCCATGGGGAAATTCCTGCTGGTGCCCAGCCTGAACCTCCCCTGGCACAGTTTGAGGCCGTTTCCCCCTGTCCTATCGCTCGCAGCCGAGAGAAGAGGCCGAGCCTAAAAAACCTTCCAGGCACTTCCAGGCCAAGGCACCCTTTAGGAACGCATCGATTCCGGGGGAAAAAAACAGCGGATTGGGGACACAGGGCGATGTTTCCAAACCGAAAGCGCCATTGGCGCTGTCAGAAGGCGGAACTGCAGCCGGGCACCGAGGGATGGCTGCGGGAAGGGCTGAGCCGGGAGAGACCCGGGAAGCGCAGGGCGGGCTCGGAGCCTCCTCCCGGTGCGGGGCCGGTCCCCGGTGCGGGGCCGCTCACCTGTGCAGGCGGTGGCTGGCGCTGAAGGTGACGGAGCGCGACAGCCGCGCCAGGCGGGCGGTGCGCGGCGACATCGCGGGGACGGAGCGGGGCGGCTCCAGCCCGGCCCCGGGGAGGCTCCAAGCCGGCTTCATCCCCGCCCCGGGGTGGATCCAGCCCGCGGGATCCGCCCGCCGAGAACCGGAGAGGCTCCGGTCCCTCAGTGCCCGTGTCGGATCCCGGGATGCTCCAATTCCCGCCGTGTTCGGCCCCGGGGATGCTCCGGTCCCCCGGTGCCGGTGTTGGATGCGGGGATGCTCCAATCCCCTCCTTGTTCGGAACCAGGGATGTTCCGGTCCCCCCGTGCCGGTGTCGGGCCCCGGGATGCTCCAATCCCCTCCGTGTTCGGAACCACGGATGTTCCGGTACCCCCGTGTTTGGAACCAGGGATGCTCCGGTCCCCCCGTGCCTGTGTCGGATCCCAGGATGCTCCAGTCCCCCCGTGTTTGCACCCAGGGATGCTCCGGTCCCCCCGTGCCGGCCCCGGCCCCGGGGATGGCTGTGGACACACGCACAGGAGCGCACCCCGGTGATAACATTCCTGCAGCCCCAGCAGAGGAATCTTCAAGGTGCGGTGATTTTCAGGAAGCTTTGGGAGAAGGGGGAGAACCCGGATTTCTCAGTGCTGCGTGTGTGAATGTTTGAATGGATGTTCCCTGAGTTCCTGGGAATTCCTGGGGATAATGGAATTCCGTGAAACCGTTCCGCTGCCGTTTCTGGGGCTGTTCCCCGCGGGACAGGCTCCGGGAGGGCAGGGTGTGACCGTGACCCGGGAGGGCAGGGCTGCACAGCACCAACGGGAGCTGTTTGCCATCTAGCGGCTCCAGCGGCTCCACCTGAGCTCTGCCGCTCCCAGCGCCCAATCCCTTCTCCCTCCCCGCGTCCTTCCCTAAGGTCTGCGAGGAAGGTGAAGAAAGCTCAGAGGAGCTAAAGCCCCGAGGGCAAAAGGGCTCGATTATTTCTCGAGGAAATGATTCAAAAAATTCTCCAGGCTTCTCACAATGAAGAAACAGAACTCCTGGGAGTCTTCACTTTTCTCCCACCCGCCTGCACCCCAGAGTGCAGCAGCTGGAGGAGCCTGGATGACACCGGGCTGGAGTTTGTTCTGCTCTGTTTGACCCCAAAGGGAGACCAAGGCCACAGTGGAGCTCTCCGTGTTTCCCGCTGGTGTTTCCTACTGGTTGGACTGGGAGGAGGGCAGGACCTGTTGGCCGGCAGAGCTGTGTCCTGCTCTGGAGATGTGTCCCCCACGGCTACAAGATTCTGTGAGGCAGGGAAAGAGTGGAAAAATTCCCCAAGGTTTTATTGGAGGGCACTGCAATTGTACAGAGAAAAGCACGAGCACGGCTGCTGTGAGTGTCTGACGTTCCGGAGTGCCCTGAGGGCAGCCTCGCTGCTGTGGGGGGAATTTACACCCCTCCTTGGTGCCCCCAGCTGGGTTTCACTCCTCTCTTCTGCTTCAGCCAAAGTCACAGCCCGGAGCAGGACGTTCTCTCTCCCTCAGGGCACGCTGCTGCCAGAGGAAGGCCATGCTCACCTCAGCTGCCATTTTCTCCTTTGCCTCAACCCGGCCTCGTTTGTGAGCTGCTGCTACAGCTGGTCTAGCGAGATAGTAAAAAAAATGGAGATAAACAGTGGGCTGTGGGAGTGAAGGGCCTTCTGCCTTCCTTGGCTGTATTTTGTTGGGAACACAGGCGGTTATGGCAGAGAAAAAGCAGTTCCTTCATCCCAGACGTGATGGGAAGGTGGGAGGTGGAAGCAGCCGAGGTTTTCTCGGAGCCTGGCTCAGCCCTGAGTCCCAGGAGGTGCCCAGAGTTCGTTAGCGGGCGCTGAAGACGCCGTGGAATCCGTAAGGCATCGGCACCGCCACCTCGGCCCGCCCCAGCTCCTGGAAGGTCTCCGCATCCAGGACGAGCAGGAAAGCACTTCGGTTCTGCAGGGGAGGAGAGGGCAGAGTGAGGGTCCGGGCTGAGCTCCCTCCCACCGTGCACACAGAGAGCCCAAAGACCATGGGCACCAAACCTGCAGGCAGGAGCCCTGGGACTCCCAGTGCCACTCGGGAACACTGACACTCCAAGGAAAAACCCCCTTGCCCTGGCTGTGCTTGGCCATGGCAGAGCCAGACACGCCTGCCAGGGAGCCTCATACCCCGTTTGGGGGTTAAGAAGCGTTTTAATGCTGTGTGACTTTGACAAACTCCTGGCAGCAATTTACCTCCGAGGGGGAGACCACCACAGACAGGATGACCCCGCTGTCCTCTGCCGCGGCGTCAGGCACTGGCACAAACACGGGCTCCGACGGGTAGGACCCCTCCTCCTGCCAGATCTGGCGAGCACAGCAACATATGGATGAGCCCAGGAACACATGGACGAGGTTCCTGTCATTAATACTTGTCTGGCACAGTGGGCAGAGCTGCAAGTCACAGTGCTCCCCACAAAGGCACCTGGAAATACTCTGTGCTCCAGGAAACTTAGAGTTTGACCTTTTAATTAATTTTTTTCATTCCAGGAGTGTGACGGTGCCATTCTCTCCTGTTTGGTGACTGTGCCGTGTTCATCAGGTGAGGGATGAAATTGGGAATCTCATCCCAGACCCATCTGGACAAAGCCCTAAAGCCCCCAGTAAATGACAAATCCTCAAATCCAGCTCAGTGGAAGGACTCGATGATCTGATTTCACCTCACCTTGAAATTCTTGGTCTCCACATCCACCTTGATCAGGGAATCTCCGACCAAATGCCCGAAGCCGCAGCCGTAGAAGTAGCGGTACCTCCGGCCGTTGCACCGGGCGTAGTTGATCTGGGGGAACTCCAGGCCCCCGACCTCCTCAAAGCCCTCGGGGTGGAGATTTTCGTGGGTGCACCAGACCTGGAGAAACGTGCGGCACAGCAGGGCTGGTTCAGCCAGGCCAGGTCCCTCCAGCCCCTGCCCAGCCAGGAGGGGTTCCGGCTCGGAGGCAGCAGCTGCTGCACAATTCATTGAAGGTTTCACACAGACCTTGCCATCCGCATCCTTCACAGCCCTGGCCCGGCTGTGGGGCAGCGGGTTCAGGTTTTTCCCCACAGGGGTGTCTGAGTCCACGTCCAGAGGGAGAACGAAGCGGCGCGGGAAAGCTCTGGGGACCGCGGCATAAACCTGGTACAGAGAGAAAAAGTGATGGAGAGAGGAGAGACATTCCAGCCTAAGTGCACTTGTGGGGAGCAATTCTGAAGCTTTAGACACCCCTGAATTCTTCTTCTTTTCCTTACGTGTTTGACCAAGTTCTGGTGAGATAAAGCACATAATGGAAAGAAGTTCTCTGCACGTTCCAGTAATTTACAGTAGAAACCAAAAAGACAAGAATGGAAAGGGTCAGCATTGCTCTCAGAGTGATTACTGCTGAGCTGGGTGTGCAAATCAGCCCAAAATCCAGCAGAGGACAGACACTGCACCAGGTTTTATTTCGTTAGAACAGACTCCCATCACTCTGAGGAGAAACAGGAGAGCTCAGTGCCTGAAGTTTCCCCGCAGAATTCCCTGCCCAGCTGCCCAGCGATTCACGTTTGGGAGTCCAGGGGAAGGGTGGATTTACCTGGGGAGCAGCTGCAGCCCCCAGCGCGGGAGGGAGAATTCCACCACTGCCACTACAGCTCTGTCCAAGCCAAGTTTGGAACCCATCCATTCCCATAAAAATAAAATGGGTAAGGACCCTATTTTGGTGTCTTTCTGTTACTTCAATCAGCAGCTCACCAGCTCAGCGTGAAACCTCACTTTAATCACACGTGTCAATCCCGAAACCCCCTTTTCACAGCTTTTCTGGCTCGTGTAACCCGGCTGAGGAACCCTGCCAGACAAACACGGGCTGGTGAGCAAGCAGAAGCACCGAGCATGACTTGGGGAAAGGAGAAAAGCCATGCCCAGGCATGCCTGAGGCTCCTGATGCAGCAAGGTTTGAGATTCTGTTCTGAAATGACTCCTGTGTGCGGGGGTGATGTTTGTGGTGATGCCACTTGGCAGTTGAAGAACGTGGGTGCTGGAAACACGGGCCCGGTGCTGACACCAGGCCACCTCCAGCCACCCCAAATCCCAGCGGGGCTGGGCTCAGGGAAGGACGGACAAAAACTGGAATTAACACCCTGCTCTACTTGAATACACTCAAAAATCCTTGAAAACACCTGAAATAAATGACAGGAGAAAGCAGAAGCTGATGGGACACAGCTGTGCTCCTGTTGGGTCAGAGCTGGGTCGGTTCTAGACAGCTCAGGACACAGACAGAGGAAGTCCAGCCCTGTCTGAGCACGCTGGGTTTCCAAAAATCACATCTGCAGGGTGAGAAACTGAGAGCAGCCCCACTTTCCCCATGTGTGACCTATGCAAAATAACGCCCCTCACACGGCCTGAAATGGGGCTTTTCGCAGAGCTGGACACAATAAATAATGAATTAGAACGTGCTGTTGTGGGGTGGCGGTGGGGAGCAATGCAGGGCTTTCCGTGGTATTTGTGCTCTGTGATTTTCGTAAAAACCGCTCCTTTTCTGAAGTAATGCCTTCAAGCACAGGGTTCCTTCTTCTTTTTCCATTCAGACGTCATGTTACAACTTAATTTGCATAATTTCTTGGGGGGAAATTGCGTTACACAAGGATAAGGAAAACGAGTGTCATTAAACCCAAGGTTTCAAAATGGAAATGAATCGTGCCGGGCTGGGGAGCTGCACACACAGCAGCTTGGGAAGTTTCATGGGAACGCTCCGTGGAGAGGGATGTAAAAGGGAAAAAAAGCACCAGGACATGATAATTTCGGTTTTTATGGAGTTGTGGTCGTGTGTTCTCCATTCCACCCACCCGAGCCTTGCTGCAGGAGAGCAGCTCAGCCCTGGGGAGGTGCAGGGATGGAGGGAGGGAGGGAGAGAGGAAAGGAGAGATGGAGGGATGGATCTCACCTGGTCCAGGCCCTGGCCGCTGCGGCGCAGGTTCTGCAGCGTGTACAGGGCCAGGCTGCCGCCGTCGTCCTGGCAGCACAGGTCCAGGACCACACAGCCCCGCTCCTCGAAGGCGTTGATTTGGTGGAAGGTGACGAAGGGCCCCGAGCACCACTGCCCCGGCAGCACCTGCGGGAGCGTGGGACAGGCTGCAGCTCCTCCCGGGGCTCCCAGCCTCGCCTCCGAGAGTTTTGTCCCCTCTCTCCCCCACCTCATCCCTCTCACTCCTCAGGATTTGCCTTCTGTCCTTGTGCTGCCACCAAAGGGCTGCTTTAAGCCAGCAAGGAGCAAAAACAGAAGAAGAAAACCCAAAATATCAAGTAGCCTCTTTCTTCTGTGCATCTTTCCCACGTTCTGACCTTTTGATACCCTGTGGGACCTGGGACCTGCATTTCAGTCCCTGTGCCAAAGCCCCATGAACCCCAAATGCTTCTTTCTGCCTGTCCTTTTAGGGCTGGCAGAGAAATTAATGAATAAAGAGGAAAATGCATGAAGAAATCCCATTTTTAACCAATCTACCCCCCTGTTTTAAAGCCTGCATTGCTGTGACCCCCGGATCGAGTCCCACAGGCACCCAGCTCTCTCCTGGTGGGATCTGAGGGTTCACAGACCCACCCACCTCGCCCGTGTGCTTGTTCACCACGTGGAAGTGGGTGTTGTGCTGAGGCTCCCAGCTGATCCCGTCGAAAACGGCCTTTCCCTGGAGCTTGGAGGTGATGATCTGCAGCAGGTTCAGCCTGAGGGGCTGCTCGATGAAAACGATGTAATTTTCAGTCATTCCTGAGGAGAGAAGGGAGGAGAATCACCCTGAGATGAGGCGAGAAAACCTCTCGAGGACAGGGAGCCCTTTCTGCCTCCCATTTGCCCAGATTCCCAGGGTTTGGGGGAATCTCACCGAAGCTGTGGTAGTAGGACGGCTTTGCCCTGTCCCGGGGAGGGATGGAGCACAGCACCTTGGCTCCCTGCAGCGTGTCCCCGCAGCCGGGCTCCTGAGGGGGGACCCTGATGATGTTGTAGCTGGACCCTGGAGAGGGGACAAGGTGTTCACACCTGTCCAGCCATAAAACCAAACCCAGCCTCTGCCCCTTCCTGTTCCCCAAGAACGCCTGGAACCACCCTCTGAAGCCAGCAGAAACCCCACGGGCAGCAAAACATTCTGCAGAGGATTTATCCACCAAGAGAAAAACAACAACAAAAGGAAGCTTGAAGGGAAATAGAAGGATTTTCTCAGTCTGGGAGAATGCCAGCCCTGTCCACAGTGCTGTCCTGTAATAACAGGAGCAGGATAAAAACCAAGCTCGTGGGAAATGAAAACTTTGAGCCTTGGTGATGCTGATTTAATAAACCCGAGCACATGAGCAGGAATGAGCAGCGTGTTTGAATAAAAATAACCCAGAGTTCGGTGTGTCCAGCTGGAAAAGCCTGGACATGGCTGAGGCCAAAAGGAAATGAAAGCAGCAAGGATGAAAAATGGTGAAAACTGGGAAAATGTGGGGTGAGCCTGAGGGATCACAGCAAAGGGCTGTGGATGTTTTCAGAAATCCTTCAGAAACGAAGGATTTCACCCAACTGACAATGACTGATAGCTCTGAGCAGCCGTGGGGATGGAACAGGATCCTGTCAAGATGCTCAGAGTTCTGAGAAGAAGGGAACTATCCCATAAAATTCAGCTTGGCTGTAAGACAGCCGGGCTATTGGAATAAATTCCACCTTGTGTCCTGGAAAAGCCAATTGCTGTAAGGGAAAAACACGAGGCTAAATTGTTCAGATGAGGCTTCAGCACTGGGACCTAAAAAAACTTGTCTTCCCGTTTTCCAGCAAAGTTTGGGAGAGGAAGAGGAGAATCTGCTGGAGTTTCACAGGCCACAGTCAGCAGCATCTGAACCTGAGAGGGGCCAGTGTGATGGGACAGACCGACACTGACATTTTAACTCAGAAACAGCAATTCCAAGGTCTCTTTGGGTGTTTTTACAACCAGGAGGTGCCCTGGGCACGAAGCCCGGCCGTGCCCCGCACCGTGTTTGCCGTAGGAGTTGCCCATGTTGTAGGCGGTGCCGTCAGCCTCGTAGTGCGGGTGAGCCGTGGCCCCGTTCACCGCTATGAACTTGCTCCAGTCCACCTGCAAACGGCAAAGATTCTCAGTCAGGGCAGGACTTTCCTGAGGGTCGGGTTGGTGGAAGTCTGAGGAAGAGGAGCTGATTTTATTCATTATTATTAATGTTGTGGGATGTGGACTCCAGCCTTCATTCTGCCTACAGTCCTCCTGAAATCCTTGAAAATTAAGGATATTTCTCTATCAGTAAAGCAGGACTGATGGCGCTGACCATTCCTAAAGGCACAAGTGCTGGCACAGTGGGAATGTTACCCTTAACAAGCACAGACAGGGACAGTCACTGCCCCAAAAAATCACCAGGAGTTTTGTCACTGGAAGATCGAAAAACCAGGTCCCATTAAGGCATCTCAAACCGGAGAGTTTAAATGTGAAATCATCCCTTCCACTTAGCAAAAAAAAATACCAGTCTGCATCTAAAGAAAGCGGCTTAAGGGGATTTTTCATTTTTTACTGACAACATGGTTCAACAGAGCCGAACCCAAAAATCCCCACGTGTCTTTTGATGGCTGCGTTCTGGTTTACAAACAGATCGGAGGGCAAATCACCCAGCCCTGCAGGACACAGCGGCAGCCGCGCTTTGTTCACGGCTCATTCACCACTCCCGCCTGGCCCTGCAGGGAGGGAGGGACGCCTGGAGCGGCTCCCTCACGGTCCGAGGGATGCTCCGAGCTGGCGTTTTGTGATACCCGACAGGCAGAGCGTAAATAGTGATCCAGGAAGGGCAGAATCCTCCCTCAGCCTTCCCAGAGCTGCCCAGCCCAGGGCTGCGGGCAGGGGACAGTGGCTGCTGCTGCCCTGTCGCAGCTCACACCCCTGTGTCACACCCAGCCACGCTCCGGGCACAGGGAGAGACCTCCCCGATGTTCTGGGGGTCATTTCCTAGCAGGGGAGGAAATCAAGCGGCAGCTGAACCACAGCGGGTTTGATGGAGGCTTTGGAGTGAGCGAAGCTCGGGGTGTGAAAAGCAAATGAAGGGAACAGCCGGGGCAGCAAAGCAGCGGGGCAGAAGGCAGAGGGGAGCTCAGCAATGTTCGCTTTTTCTTGCGCACAGTAAAAGTTGTTTCCTGTTCTGCTGCGAGGTGCAGACAAGCCCAGGCAAGCAGGAGAGCACAGGAGAAACGCCAGCTGTGCCCAGCTGGGCAGTGAGAGCACCTCCACCCCCAGAGCTGCTGCACAGCTCGTTCAGGGCTCGAAACAGAGATGCTGCTGGGCCAGACAAATTCTTCTGGAGCTCCGAGGAGCAGCAAGGTGTGATCCAGCACCGTCTGTGCCCCAGCTCCCTCATCCCACCTGCCCACACCTTCTCCTTCGTTTCCAGCGTCTCGGGGTCCACCTTGTGCATGAAGACGTTCTCGTTGCTGACGTAGTAATCCCCCTTGTAGAGCACGTAGTTGACATTGGCGTTGTCACTGGGCTCTGGAACAGAGATGCCGGGGTTGTGCGCAGCTCTGTGCAGCTCATGTCACATTATGGCAAGTTAGACGTGTTTAAACAAATAAACCCCTTTGCGGTGACATTAATCCCCGTGTGATTGATTGGAAATATCTCTCTAATCTACACAGGGAAACTGTCTGCGCAGGTGGCGCCGGGTTAGAGGGACAAGGACAGGCTTGGAAATCACTGCTGGGGCTGGGGAAAGGCAGGCGGGGGATGCGGATGGGTCTGGGATGTCTTGAGGGAGCCGGGGCGGGGATTTGGGGAGTGTCACCATGAGGGAAGGTGTGAACACCTCGGGAAGGGACAGAGGACGTGGCAGGAGGGGACAGAACAATCAGAGGATGGTCACAGGGAGCTGCAATCTTCAGGTCTGCTCTGGTTTCAGTGGGCAGCTCTGGGCTGGCGTTTAAGCCTCTTTCTTGCCTGACGTACGCAGAATCCTAAAGGTACTGGAACTTCCATTCCTGTGCAGCACCGTCCCTCACCCTACTCCGTAATCTCCTGCCCCCGAGCCCAGGAAGGGAGGGATTAGCCCACTTACCCTACGAGCTTAGCAAGGCAAGGTGTTCTAAGGGCAAAGCTGGGTCTCAGGTAGAACATCAGCGTGTAATGCTCATTACCAGCACTGCACAGGATGTTCTCTCGGGGACAGATTTCTGCGGGAAATTTGCAGCAAGATCCAGGATTGAGAGAGCTGAAGAGGCATTAAAACATTAAACTGTGCCTCCCCCAGCCGAGGCTGACACCAATTTGCATAATTTTGGTGTTTGGGGTATATTCTAAGAAAACCAAGTCTGTCAGACTTCCTCACACCGCCCTTCCCACGTAACCACGAGTTCCCTGTGAAAATATCAGAGCTCTCCTTTTCTGCAGCGCCGCTCTTACGTGGCAGCTCGAAGCGCGACAGGAAGCGCCCGAAGACGCTCTTGCAGGGGTCTGGCATGGCCAAGGTGCCGAATTCCGAGGCCACGATGCGGCTGTGCTGGCTGTTGCTCAGGTAGGAGCTGCTCCGCAGGAACCTGCTCCTGTAGGTCACCGAGCCCTGCGCCAGCTGGAACTGGTGCAGCAGGGCCATGCCATCGAACCAGTGGTTAAACCTTCCGGAGGGAGAAAAGGAGAGAACGGAGAGGAGCTGGGCGTTAGGGGATGCTCTGTGCTACCCTCATGCTTTTGGGTTTCTTGGTGTTTGTAAAAGCTGATTCCCAGCGGCCCCGAGCAATTAACCAGGCACGGCTTTGTTGGGGAAAAACCCTGAGTCAAACAAAACAAAACAAACAAACCAAAACCAAACCAAACCAAACCAGCGCATTCACAGCTGTGGGATGTGAAGTCTGAAAACGCTGTGTGCAAGTTTTTTGGGATATAATCTACACAGGTAGTTTGTGCTGTACACTGCAAAAATATAAACTATTACTGCAAACCCAGTGGCCTTGAGCTCTCAGCCATTCTCAGTTATTCTCTCCAAACCAAGGGATCTGTGAGACTCCCAGAACAGCTGATGCTCTCACTCCGGGAATATGATCAAGTGACCTCCTTTGGCCGGTTGCTGCCACCAGCTGTGGTGACAGTTACCAGAGCTGCACATTCCAAACCCCAGGTGCCTTCTGGAAACATTCCAATATATTATTTTTAAAATGGGATGGATTTGCTTTTAAAGCAACTCACACCACTCGGTGCAACCAACTCTCCAAATTCTTGCCTGGGATTTCAGGGCGCTCAGGGATGGATTTTTGTTCAGGACAGAAGGCCAGAGCTGGGGATGTTTTTTCCCCAGCCCTGCTGCCTCTTCCCAGCCCTCGGAGCGGGTGAGAGCCTCTCTGTGACTCAGCTGCTCCAGCCGGGGTGGCTTCACCTCTCAGCTCCCCTCTGCAGGACATGAGAGTTTCCAAATGAGGGAGCAACCGCTCTCAAAAGAGTGACATCGGTGTTTCTCCTTTCCCTGACTGAAAAAGAAACTCAGAGATGCTCCAAATAGTGGTGAGGGGGGGCCCCTTTAGGTTTAGGCAGAGCTCGGGCCAGAACCATTTAAAAATTCCTTTAGAGGAGGCTCACTTGTCATTGCCAAACTCGAACTTGCCGGGGCCGTTCCTCAGCAGATTCCCATTGATCCATTTGGGAATATTTCCTTTGATCCTGGCTGGGATGGGCTCGGGGGTCTCCTCCACGCTCTGCACTAAGGGGGAGATGCACTGCAGCCCCCGGGGTCGGTGGCAGAGGATTTGCTCCCTGGGCGGGCTGGGCAGGTAATTCTTGAATCCTGGGAAGAGAGCACGGAGAACACAGAGCAGAGAATTGAGATCTTCACTGGAATGAAGTGATAATTGCAGATCTTGAGATTGGATGTCAGGGAGAAGAGCACCCAGAATTCTACAAGCAGCTGAGTTGTGGTGGATACTCGGGGTAAAGCCACGAAACCCAACACATCCACAGGATCTGAAAATCCCGTGGATTTTGCTCTCCTGTAGCGAATCCACAGGAGACACCCGTCCTGCAGCCCAAAGGAGGTAACAGAATATGGGATGACAGAAAAGACGATAACTTTGAATTGAAGAAACGTATATTTGGATTTTGTTTCATAAATAACTGAGAGAAGAAGAAAAAAATAATAACTGCAATCCCAAAAAAAAAAGGAGGAACACAAATGAGATGGAGCTGACACACATTTACAGGACAAAACATTGGCACGGTTTATTTGGCCAGGAAATAAGCAGGGAAGGACAATTCCTGATGAGCCTCGGGTGTGGCTGCAGTAACCCCTCGCTGCTCCGAGCCCAGGAGAAGAGCCCACGGGAGCGTGCAGTGGTGGGAATGCCGTGAGCCGATGGCAGTGGTGGGAATGCCGTGAGCCGGTGGCAGTGGTGGGAATGCCGTGAGCCGATGGCAGTGATTGGCTCCCACGCCTGGTTTGCAAAGCCTCATCAACACAAGGATTGTTTCAGCAATCCCTTTAGCTGCAGAGGTGGATTTACCGGGCTGCTCCCCTCCCTGCCCGCCTGGCACCTGCCCATCCTGCCCTGGGTGCGCGGGGCACGGAACCAGCCCGGAACTGCTGGAGACTGGGCTGGGAGTGAAATCCTGACCCAAAGAACACCGAGAGCTCCATGGGCCAGGGCTGGGACAGGCACCACATGCTCAACGGAGCCCGGGCCCTTCCTGAATTCACTCTGATTTTTACTCCAACAATTAGTTGTGGTTTTGCCACCCACTTTCACTGCTACTGTTCCTGGCCTGCATCCTTTAATCCCCAGGGGCTGCTGCCCAATTTCCCTGGGAGCCTCTGACAGCCTTTGATCAACATCTCCAGAAGAAATTTCGTTGTTTCAGCCAGAGCTGAGCTGGCAGGCAGAATTTCTCCGAGCTTGTTTCTGCAGCCACGAACAGGTCGGGCGTTAGGCCTGCAGGAAGGGCAAATGCAAAATTTCGGTGCTGCTCTCCAGTTTGCCAAATCCTCCTTCAGATCTCCCAAGCGTTTGAAGAGATGCAGATTTGCTTTGCAGCTGTGCAAAATGCGCATTAGAACATGAGAAAGGCAGCCGTAAGGAGACAGTCTGCACCCAAGCAGAAACAAAGCTGGCACGGCTCAGGGTGGCATCGCACCGAAACTTCCTGGAGAGCACTGCAAACGGGAGTTTTGGAAAAACACATTCCAAAAAACAGCCTGACCAGGGCTGGAAAAGACCTCCTGAGTCATCCTCTCCCAGCTGCTGTGCCAGAAACTCTGATATAAGAAATCTGTCCTAAAAATTGTTGTGTCTCCAGGCACTTGCTCCCTCTTTGGATAACTGCTCCTTGTCCAGATGATCAGGAGAATGCTGTGAATTTACCAAAGGACACGATTCCTGTTTTCCTGGCAGCCCTGTGGGGTGGCTTGGGTAGTTTTCCCTTCCGTGTGCTGTGCTTAGGGTGAGGAATCATATCACTTCCTAAGCTAAGTAAGCCAAGTTCATTTTGTTTTCCTTGTCCTGTGATAACCATTCACGTGATCATCTCAGTAATCCCTGAAATCTGATCTAGTTAGAATTCATCTACTTAGAATTCATCCCAAGGTATCCCCTGCAAACTGGAGTTTCAACAGAATGGCACATAAAAGCAGGAATATCTACGGGAATGTTCCAACCTCGGACCAGAGAGGGAGAAAGCAGCAGAGCAAGAGAATGGATTATTGTTTTCTTCTGGGAATCTCTCAAATGAGCTGAGGATCCTGGCAGGAGTGCCTACAAAATGGGATCAGATCCCAGCACCCAGATGAGCCAAAAGAGTCTTCAGAAAAAAGACAAGTAATTGTAGGGCAATTCTGAACAGCCAGCAGGAGGGGAGGGGTGCAAGATGGAGGAAAAAAAATCCTTCATGTCTTCCCTATTAAACAAAAATAAATCCGAATAATGACTGGCACATTTAACTGCACTGTGAAGGGACTGAGGATATGGAACACAAATCCTGCTTGAACACAATGTTCCTGAGCAATTGCAGTAAAGGTATTTCACCTTCAGGGGAAAGCTCAGTCATAAACCAAAAATTTTTGTAACATCAGGCTACCCAAGAAGGGACCAGTCTCTCCCTGCAGAAGGCAGAAGACAGACTGGTTTTCAACGCTGAGCAACATGTAAGTAAAACTACTCCTGCTTCTGTTCTGGCCACGCTCCAGGGTGGAAGAACCTGAACCCCAATTACAGCTCTGCAGTCCCAGACGGGCTCTCTGGGGGTGCTTGAACATCTGAAAATCAGCCCAAGATCACAAGCTGCCCACTCAGAAACCTCCTTTCTCCAGCGTCGCTCCCATCCTACATCAGACTTTCAAAAACAGCTTTCGGGTCTCTGGCACAGCCGAGCAGAGGCAAACACGGAGCTGAAACTTTCCTCCGATCTTTCCTGAATGCAGCTCTGGTTTCCCTGCCCTGATTCCACTGCCCAGAACAAACTGACAGCCAGCATTGATTATTTACTGATTAATTATATCCCCAAATGGTGCTGTGAAGGAGCAGGCTCTTGCAGAGAAGGCTGCTCGGGGTGCAGGCGCCGTGAATCAGAGATTAAATTGTGCTTCCCCAGCCGTGGGTGGGACATGAAATCTGCCATGGTGGATGGAGGAACCACGGGAGCCATTTGCTGGCTCTGGGATCGCACGGCACAGGGCAAACCCATTTTGATTTAACCTGCAGGTTCCAACCCGAGGCTCAGGAACCCTCTCACCACACAGAGTTTCTGTTTAACTCAGGACATCCAGAATTAGGGGCAGAATTGAGCAAACAGAATGCTCATTATACTCTTCAGGCAGGGAGAGGGAGGCAAGAATTCTGTTTTCCCTGGGGATCACTCACACTGGGAATAACCCCCTGGCCCAGGCTGCGATTTGTTCCCTGTAAAACACAGCCTGGCACTCACGGAAGCAAAGCGGTTTCACCAGCCCCCAGCCCGAAGTGGAGCTGCGGATTTGTGCCCTCCAGACTCCCCGGGGCCAGACCCCTGAGTTCCGCAGGGATTTATTCCCGAAGGAAAGGTGCAGCACTTGCCTTGGGAGCGCCGGGACGTGCCCGTGCTGGGCTCCTTGTTCCACGCAGCTGCTTGGTTGCCCATGGCCAGGGGCTCAGCCAGCCACGTCCTCGCTAACAGCCCGAGCAGCAGGGAAAAACAGAAAAGAAACGACAGAAAGCACAGGGGGAAAAATAAACGGAGAAAAGGAGCAGGGGAAGGCTCAAAGGGAGGAGAGGAGAAAGGCGACAGTGAAGCCCTGGCATGAAATAGCTGCTGATTTCCCTGCAGAAATAGATTCTACACTTTGGGGTGTTCTGATGGCACAGCAAGGCAGGTTTGAGAATTTTTCAGCTCTTTGGATATCCCAGAAGCAACTCTTGGAATTTACAAGGCAGGGAAACACCACTACCATCAAAAAGAAGAAGTTCCTGGGAATTAAGTAACGATTTTTATTGGTTCCTAATTTCCGAAAGCAGGCAAACAAGTAAACAAAACAAAACTAAACAAAGGAACCAAAAACCCAAACAAAGAGCGAGCAGCTCGAGCTGTGCGATGATGACACAAATGGCAGAGTCGGGCTGCGATACGAAATCCTCTGGGGCAGTTCCCCATCTGCGCGTTCACAATAAAGCCCCAGCAACGATGCGGCTCAAAACCCCCTCCCAGCGCACTCCCAGCTGCCTCCCTCGCACCGGGAATCTGCTGTGCGCTGCTCTTCCAGCTCTAAACCATCCGTAATCCTCGCCTCTCCCCGTTTATCTATTCAGCAGATAGCAGACATTTTCTGCCATCTAACCCAGGCTTCAAATCGCTCAGACACGAATTTCTGGCGATGGAAATAATCCTTCCGAACCGCATCATCATCATCATCAGCAGCAGCAGCAGCAGCAGCAGCAGCCCCCTTTCCAAGGGGATGGGATGAAGGGGGCTGTTTTTAGCGCATTTTACCTGGAATGAAGTGCATCAGAGCGCGCAGGAAATGCAGCAGGTGAGCGAGCAGGAGGCTGGCGGCGGCCGGCAGGGTTTGGGATAACATCCTGCGGCGGGCGGGTGGCATGGGCTCGGCGTGGCCGGGCAGGACTAGCGGTGCCGGGCAGCGGGCGGCAGCGGCGCTGGCTCGGGAGGTGAGCGCTGCCTCTCACCATCCTTTCACAATAAGAGCCGTGCCCGAGCGCCGCCGTGCGCGGCTGCCCGCGATGCCATCCGCGCCCCGGGGCGGGTCCTGCGCGGGGCCCGAGCCCCCCCTCACCTGGGCCAGGTGAGCCCCGAGCTGAGCCCCGAGCCCTCCCGCAGCCGGGCCAGGTGAGCCCCGAGATCCCCCCGCACCTGGGCCAGGTGAACCCCACACCCGGGCCAGGTGAACCCCGGTGAGCCGACAGGTGAGCCCCGAACCGAGCCCCGAGCTGAGCCCCGAGCCCTCCCGCAGCCGGGCCAGGTGAGCCCTACGCTGTGCCCCGGGTTCTTCCCGCACCCGGGCCAGGTGAGTCCCGCTCCGAGCCCCGCTCCGAGCCCCGACCCCTCCTGTACCCGGGCCAGATGAGCCCCGCTCCCGCAGCCGGGCCAGGTGAGCCCCGCTCCCGTACCCGGCGCTCCCGGGGCCGGAGCGCCAGGAACACCGGGAGAACGGGATGTGGATGTGCGTGTCAGAGCAGCCAGGCTCCCCCGCCATCCCGTCGGGAATTCCCGACACCTTGTCTTCGGGTTCGCCTCCCAGCAATGCTCGGGATGCGGAGTGCGTTTGTTTCGAGCCCCGAGTGGCCATTTTGCACCGTGAGGAATCTCAGGGTTGCAGGAACATCGGTGGCCGCGCCAGGTTCCCCTCCCAAACCCAAACCCAGCAGGATGGGCTGCGCTCAGCCGAGCTGGACCTGGGACAGAGCCTGTCCTTCCCTCGGGATGCCTCCAGGGAGCTTTGGAATTGGGATGAAACATTTTTTCCGCGTCATTGAGCAGCCCTGAGAGCCGCGCTGTGCCTGGAGAGGGAGCAGGGCAGGCGGCACAGCCCGCCCGGACCCCGCTCCACAGACAGATTAACAATCCTCATCCTAAATCTGCTGCGAATTAATCTGATTCTTCCTGTCCTGCCTGCCAGACCCAGCGAACCCTGGGGCTGCTGCATTCTCTGGAACTCACCATGCCCTCGCTGAAATGGCGCTTTCTCCCAACAAACCCAGCTGCTCCAAACTTTGCTCACAGATCGCTTTTCCTCAGCTCTTTATTCTTTCTGCTTTCCAGAAATCCCGATTTCCGCTCATCCCTTCATCTTCCTGAGATTACAGTGAATTTTTCATGTATGTTATTGACGCGTTTGGGACTTCTAGTTTGCTGCTCTTTCAAAAATAGATTTTATTCTCTAAAGCCCCTCTTCGAAATCGTTTGGGATAATGTGGAATAAACAAAGCTGGAAGCAGATCACTGTACAATACCGTATCAGGAAAAAAGAGTATTAATTATTTTTAATTAATTGATTTGTCCCTACTTACTGATTTCTCTTATTTTATACAATATCATACACGATGGTGCAAATGATCTTACACTAAGCTGTGCCCATTGGTAATTTTTCCAAATTAAGCCAGATATTCTGATAAAGGAATTTTATTTTTTAATTTATTGTTATCCAAGTCAGAGTTAAGAAATTTCCTCCAGACTCTCTCTGGGATGGGATTTAGGCTGACTGAGCTATGGGATCTTTGCCCTCTTTTTTTTTTCTGTCTGCTCCCCCTGACGATGCAAAACACCCACTCTGTTCTTTCCCAGCGCCTCCTTCAAAGACAATTCAAAGGTAAAACACTCTACCATGAGCAAAACTGAACTTTGATTTTTGACAGCATGTTCTGAGCCTGAAACACCTCTGCTCCCTCCTCAACTTGGTCTTTTTCTATCCTGACAAACATTTATGCTAAAAAGCAGTTTCATTTTAAGTAAACAGTCAAAATCAGCCTTTTCTCAGGGAAAAAATCCCATCACTGCTTATCTAAACTCACCCCATTATCTGTTATTTCCCATTTTTAGCTTTTAGATAAAGAAGAGCAATGAGAGGAACTGAGGTTTTCATCACTTACACTTTCCAGGCTGTGGAGAAATTCAGAAATTCGAAGGGCTCAGTGTCAAGATGCCCTTGAGCCCAAGAGGGTCGGAACTTCGTCTAAGGTGCTTCCAGATTTTAAAAAAAATCCATTTATATTCTGTTACTGATCTGTCATCTTAGACGTTGCTGTTAATTTATAGTCAGGAGCTTAAACGAGGAGGGGAGAAGCTTAAAAGAAAACGTAGTTATCAGCTGAGCTTTGCTGATCAGATTTGGCAGCTTCAAAGCCAATTAATTTTCTGTCCAAACCTCCTGCGGTAAAACTGGAAAGCGGATAGGGGCGGGATGGGTGCCAGTTGGGTTTCGGGAGGAGCAGGAATGAGCTCGTAGTGGCAGCTCAGGAGAGAAAACTTCCTTTGTTTCTGCCAAAAAACACCGAAATCCACGAGAGGGGCGATCAGCAGCGTGATTCGTGGGGTGGATGGGTTGTAGACAAACAGGAAAGTGATAAAATGTTAGTTTTTAATGGTTTAGAAGGAAAACAGTGTGCAATGAGGATGCCCGTGTATTAAGTGGAACATTAAAGAAAAGTGCTCTGTATTTCTGGCCAGCATATTAATTATGGAAAGCCCCCTTTAATCAGGCAGAGATAAATGTATAATTAATGTATTTCTACTGCTGAAATATCATTTAACTTCATTAGAGGAGAGGCTGGTTTATCTCCAATGGGTGTTTTAAACTTTCTGAACTCACCGTTTCAAGCCTAAACTCTATAAATAATATATTTAATTCATTTTACTTGGTTTATTTTTATATATATCCTCGCCTATGTTCATGCTGCAAACTCAGAAGTTTTGTTGCTCTTAGTAATTTAAAAAAATTTAATAATTATAACCACACTCTTCATCAGCTCACCCAGGTTACTATGGCCATACTCCCTGACTTCACTTTCAGTATTTCCTCAGGTTCTAAATTGCCTTTATTATCCCAGAGATCCCACTCCATTAAATGTTATTAAATGGAATAACAACCAACTGAGTAAGAATTCACTGTGGAAAAACGAGAGCCATCATTCTGAAAATATATTGGATTTAACTGCACTAAGCAGTTCTGCATTGTTCTGAAAAGCGGAGTTTTGCTAATTTTTGTTGGATTTTATGAAGTTTTTTAATAGAGCAAACTGCTGCAACAGCAACACTTGATCCCCTAAGGGAAAAAACTAATGAAATTATTGTATCCCAAAATCTAAGTTCTGATTCTTTATAATATCGGCCACATAAACTAAATCTGGATAATCCAGATGATCTGAAAAGGCTGCACAATTTCCCCAAGCTAAAACCAGGTACCAGGCAGATATTCCTCAGTAATTAAATCTGTGTTTAAATTAAATTTTCTTCAGAGCCCTGAATAAATAGCTGTGGGTAAAAGCCTGAGCTCAGACCCTTGGCAGGTGTCATTTTGAAACTCCGGGATGTGTCACCGCTGCAGATAAGAATGGATTTTAGAAACACTCAGCACAACCTTTTAGCAAATGTCACTTCTTCTCTTTTTTCACCCATTTCTCTGTTTAATCAGCATCACCAAGAGTGAGAATATCAGGGAAAAACTGCTAAATATGCTGAAAAGCAGCGGTGAGACTTTGGGAAGCCTTTGGATGCTGGAGATGCAGATAGGCACCTTAGGGGATTTTCCAAAATTCCTAAGCGTGTAAGGCGCTTACACCGTGCTTAGGCACTTGGAAAATCCCGCTAAGGCAATCTCTGCATCTTTAGGTATCTAAATCTCACCCTGCACAGCCAGTTCCTCTCGTCCCTTGTTTTAAACCGTGTCACTGTGACAGCAGCACCCTCGGCTCTGAGCTGATGAGAGGGGGAAAGGAGGGAGGATTAAGTTTGAGAGGATTTAAAGAGGAAATCACTGCATGCCACTGGGGCAAAGATGTAAATATATCTCATTTCAGCACTTTTCTTTCTTGCATAAGCCCCACGATTTGTAGAAGTGATCCTTGGGACATTCCATGTTTCATCATTTCTCTTTTTTTAACAGAGTCGGATGACAAGGAAGAAAAAGGGCTCAGTGTTCTCAGATAAAGTGAAAATCAGCAAACAACACTCCCGCAGCCAAATAAAAGAATATCAGAGTACTGGGATTCCAGGTCATTTCCTATTTATTTATTATCGACATCAACAGCAAAGCTTTGATTACGTTTTCTGTCAACATGGCCTTGAAATGCAACACGAGTACAAGTATTACAAATTAAGACTTTATACTTTCCCAAAGTTCTTTATAGAACTCTCTCTTTTCTCAGCTGATCTTTTTGAGCTGTTTACACCCTGAGGCAAAAATGGAAATAACATTGCAAGTATATTCTACTAAGATTTTAGCACAGAAACATTTTTTAAAGTAGGAAAAAAAGAGAAACAAAACATAAGCAGAAAGCAGTTAACATGAAGTAATCTGAGGTGATTTTCCACTTACATCATGAAGTTCTGTTTCACAGAGATGTTTTTTACTATGTTCAGTGGGTTACCCAGTAAAAACCAGATGGCTTAATGTCTTAATCCCTTGAGTGACAGGATTTAAAACAGATATTCACAAATGTTTTTATTAACTACCACTACGCTCTGTATTTAAACGCTAAGTAGCCACTTAACTTGCTGGAAGCTTCCTGAACTGCCAGAAATGTTTGTACAAGAAACAGACATGGCAACACTCATCGCCGCTTGTTTCCGTACACAAACACAGCTCGGGCTCTGCACTTCTGCAACCTGTTCCATTTAGTTTTGCAGGGTATTGGCAATGGCAGCGAACCTCTGCTTCAGGTTCTCCCTTTTCTGCTTTAAGTGGTTTTCTACGGCCCTGGCTTCTTTTAAGATCTCGTCAAGTTCCTGGACATAAGAGGAATCCAGCGCTGCTCTTGCACTAAAGTGAAGAAATCTGTGGTTAAAATCAATGCTAATGCCATTAACTCTCTTACTTATGCTTTTCTTAAAAATACGTTTTCTATCAATACCCAGTTTCTGACCAAATTAATTCTCTGTTGGAACTGAAAACAGCATTTTTCTTTCAAGACCTGTGTTTTACAGCTTTCAGTGCTAATTTCTCTAAACCGCAGCCACCCATCCGTCTTACCTAGAGACTTTAAAAACTGCTGTGCAAAAAGTAAACTTGCCTGATAATGTCAGCATATTTTGATAAAAAGGTATTAATTTCTTTGCTCATCTCTGTTGAGAGAGGAAAAAAAAATAATTTCATTAAAACATTTGGATGAAACTCCACAGTAAATTAGGTCATTCCATACTTATTTCCGGTATGTTTAATATCTCACCATTTAAAACTTTTTCCAGTGGTTCACTCTTGGAAAGGGACTGCGAGCCCTCAGGAGGAGCCAAATCTGTTTTGTCAGACAACGGAGGATTTTCTGCAGCTTCATTCTAACAACAGAGCACATTAGAAAAACACAGGTTCTAGGATTTAAGCTTAGCACAGAGTTTAGCTGAGAGAAAGAAGAGGATTAAAAAGATCTTGAGGGTGTTTTCGGGGAAAATGCCAAATGGTGTTGAGTTCACGGCATCATGAGCATATTGGGGAGTGGGTGGGAGTAGCAGATTGAGATCTCTGTGTATATATACACATATTTATATATACACACATATTTATATATATTTATATATGTTTATATAGTGTATCTATATCACCAAAGCTGGCGTACTTCAGAAGCTCGCTCTCAAGAAATCCTACATAAATATGTCCCAGTGCTGACCCCATTTTGTTGGGCTTCAAGCCCTCAGAGAAACGGACTAAAAAGTCATTTATGTTGCCCAAACCCTCTCTAAAGTGCCGTGCTCTGTGCCTGCAATCCAGAGGAGCACACGGGAAGGGGGTTCCTCCCTCCCACAGCACCGCTCACCTCCGTGTTTTTGCTTTTATTTCTATTTTCATCCGCTTTTTGCGCCTCGCTGGCCATGGCTGCCTCCCGAAGGTCACTCGGCCGGGCGCTCAGGGCGGGCGGGATGTTCTTAAATTTAAATTTAAACACGAGTCAAACCCTCAGCTCGTTCCTGGGCAGGGGCGCTCCCCTGGCCTCAGAGAGGCTGGGGAATGGCGGGGGAATGTCCCGGGGGAGCCGAAAGGCGAAATCCGAGCGGATTTATCCCGTCCTGAGCCCCCAGACCCTGAGGGCACCGCGAGGGTTTCCCCTCAGGCGGGCGGGCCCGGGGCGGGCAATGGCCATGTGGGGACACGGAGAAAGGAAAAGAGAAAAGGGAAAAGGGAAAAAGGACAAGAGAAAAGGGACAAGGGACAAGGAACGAGGGATACCCGCTCCCCTCAGGGCTGGCAGCAATCCCAGAGCCCGGCCCGGGCTCGCTGGCAGCGCCCGGAGCGGCCCGAGGAGCCCCCTGAGGGCCGAGGCAGCAGCTGCGGCCCGGGCGGTGCTGATAAAGCTTTAAACGTTTCCTCAAACAATTCCCGTCATATTTCACCTTCTGAGCGAGATCCCTGGAATGTGTTCCACGCTCCATGGGTCCGCCCCAAAACACGAGCCGTAAATGAGAGCGATCTGCGAGCTCAGGCGCTGAAATGAGTAATAGCACGAGAATGAGTAACTGCCCTAAATGAGCAACGCCACCAATATGAGCAACTGCCAAGGCCATTTTTTTCCTCTCTCTCTAAAGAATGGAGAATAAAATTGTATTTTCCTGAGGCTGTGTTTCACTTCTGTAGGTAAAAGTGGGATTTGGTTTCAGCGAGAAGTGCTCGGCTCCTTTGCAAGAGGAACGAACAGGGCACAACAATTCAGGAGAATTTTCAGCCTCTGAAAAGATCAAACCCCACATCGAGCTCCTGCTCACTTACAGGGAAATAAATCTTTGCAAGATCTGAAGTTCTGTTAATGTTGTGTTATGGGATTCATGTTATGATGTGGTATGTGATTTATGTTATGGCATGTAAACTTTGCAACTTTGCCTCTGGTCTTTTTTTTTTTTTTTTGGTCTTTTTTTTCTCCCCTTTTGTCCTTATTTCCTCTTTTTTAAGAGTAGAAAGGATATTAATCTCACATACATTATCCAAATAGGAAATTAAAATCTCAGCACAGTAAATCAAACTGCTGAAAGAACAAGAACTAAATACTTCCCCTAAAGTAGAAACAACTTTTAATAAGCTGCCATGGCTGACTTAATTTAACTCTCAAATATTTTATAGATATTTCTGTTATTACTAATGCGATCTAAACATTAAGAAACAGATATGACAGAATACATTAGGAAAATGTTTTTAAGGTGTTCACTTAATTGGGTCACCATTAGTAGGTTTTATTAACAGAGTATCTGAAGTAAAACAAATTAAACATCTGAATTTTCATTTCCAGTATCTTATGGATATGATATTCTATGGATAAAGCTCAGACTAAAAATAACATTAAAAGAAAATTATCTGAGGGGTAAGAGTTCACTCCTACTGGAGTTCCAGTTCCTTTAAAATTGGAGAAAAATTATCTGAGGCATTACTCTAAAAGCAGTTGCAGTTCCTTTAATATTGGAGATATTAAATTCCAGGAGAACTCAAAGTTTGACCTTTACCACAAAAGCCATTGTATGAGTTAGAGTCTAGCCCAGAAAAAGTGCAACTATGTAGACAAAAGAGAAGGAAATGTCTTTTATTCATGTGTTCCATGACCTAATTGAATTTTAAGGCTCTCAAAGGTTGGTAAGAAAGACCAAGTCCTCTTTCCTGATAGCTTTGTATGGAATACAAACAGGCCAAAAATATTACTGCCAACAGCTAATCCAAAATAAAGAATCATCTGAATGTATATTTAAACTTAAATTATTAGTACAGCATTAATTTTTTTAAAAAGAGTATTTTTTTTTTGCAGTGAAATGCGAAGTATCTGTGAACAAGAAACACCCAAATGGGGAACTCTCCTGCACAAAGCTCTGGTGGCAAATTAAAAGATATTTAAAGTCAACTGGTGTGATGAAAAGAGACGTGAACTGCAAAAGGCCACGAAGCATTTTGATCCCGCTTGCAGGAGGAACTATTTGTTACGAAATGGATATTGGGGAAATGGACGGAATTGGGTGGCCGGAAACAGAAGCCAGTTAAATTTAGAAAGACACAAATATATATTTTTTTCCATGTCGTGCTGGATTTCAGTCAGCGAGTCTGTAAACAGGGATATATATTTTTATCTGAAAACGTATTACCAAAAATGTGGTTTTCTTAGTCTGTCGCAAACAGGAGGGTTTAGTCTGTTGCTGAATCTTCTGCCTTTTATGTTTCTTTTGATTCAATCTCATTAGTTCCTTTTGAAAACCTTAAAGAAAGCAGCTGAATTTCTGTAGCATAGTTTTTGTTTGCTGGAAATACACAGCTCCCAAGGCTGACCCAGCCAAAATCCAGGGTTATTAGTAAACCAGACAGTGTTTTTATCTTTATCATTTCAAATAAGGTTGAAAGATGTGCTTTAACCTCAAAATCATCTCCCTAGTCTTATCAGATAGATATTAAAGCATTCTCTGTGAAATTTGGGGGGGTTTTTACCTCCAAGAGCAGGTGCACAGGTGAGGGGATGTCTTGGGGACTTGGCTTTGGGTTCGATTTGGGGGTTTGGGGTGTTTTTATCATCCTCCCAACTTGGAGCTCTTCGTTCAGCTGCCGAGCTGAACGCCCTAAATCCCGGTCAGAGTCACAAACAGCAAACCAAGGCCCGGGGAGCGCAGTTTACAGGGGGTGAATTATCCATCGCCGGGCTCGCTGCCCTGGCTTTCGGGGCTCTCCATGGCTGCGGTCCCGGGGTTTGCTGCTGTACCCCCCAAAGGCAGCGCGGGATGCGGGCACGGGGAGTTATCCCACAGCTGATCCCCTCCCATGGAGATTCTGCTGCACCGAGGGCCGGGACAGCGCATTCCCCAGCCCGTGCCAGCGCTCCCTGCGCCGCTGCCACCGAGAACCAACGCGCGGCGATTTCCACCCACCCCACCGGGACCCGCACGGCGCCGAGCCCGGGGAGCCGGGCACGGGCAGCGGCTGCGTCTGAAGGGCCGGGGAGGCTTCACGGAGCGGCCGGGGAGCGCAGGAGGAGCCGCTGACATCAGCGGGACAGCGAGCGGCGCACAGGCTCCCCCGGTAACCCCGGATTTGCATGGGCGCCGTCCCCGGCGGCGCGCACGGGAAATGGGACGTGAGAAGCACGGGCGTGGGCAGCGATCTCGGGAAAGCGGCCACGCTCCGGCCGCTATAAAACCCCTCCCGGCAGCGCCGCGGCCGCGCTCACTTCCCTCCGCCTGGGGCATCCCCGGCAGCGGCGGGGCAGTGACCCGGCGTGGCCTTGGCACAGCCCCGACCTGACCCCGGCAGCTCCGCAGCTGCGCTTCCCCCGGCTCCCATCGCCCGGCGGCAGCTCCCGAGGAGCCCGAAGGCACCACCGAGAGCCGCCTCTGCTCTCACCCACCCATCCTTCCCTTCTCCCGGCTCCCATCGCCCGGCGGCAGCTCCCGAGGAGCCCGAAGGCACCACCGAGAGCCGCCTCTGCTCTCACCCACCCATCCTTCCCTTCTCCCGGCTCCCATCGCCCGGCGGCAGCTCCCGAGGAGCCCGAAGGCACGACCGAGAGCCGCCTCTGCTCCCGCCCCGCATCCCTGCGGCTGCCCAGGGTAAGTCGTTCCTCGTCCGACAGCTGAAAACTCCTTTCAGCTTCTGCCGCTCCTTTCAGCTTCTGCCGCTCCTTTCAAACGTCCTTGGCAAAAGGTCTAAGAAATCATCTTTCGCTACTCAAGGTTGGGCTTGATGATCCTGGAGGTCTTTTCCAGCCTTTTTTTGATTCCATGATCAAGGGAAGAAGCACAGTCATTTTATGTTCTGCCCAGAAAAACAAGGGCCAATTTTTCCTTTACTCCTCTGTCAAAAGTCCTGCCTACGCCTTCCCCTGGGCTTTAGAACAGCAGAGGAGTCCTTGATTTTGTGATTATCTCTGTGCATGAGGCTTGCAGGGTCGGGGTGTTGTGGTATCTCGTTCCTAAGGCTTGGGTGTACGTGTTTGCAAACAAAGATGCTGCTGGAGCCTGCTGTCCCTCCTGCACAGCCACAACTAGAGATCATAGCAAAAACACGAAGAGAAAAATCACTCTCAGATACATTCCCCAAAGTGCTTTGCTAGAGGGACAAGGAAGTCACGGCGATTCCCCACCCTAATCCCGCTGGGTGTGCGTGTTTGCCGAGGTGGATATTGCTGCCTTGGTTAGTATGAGGAGCCGTTTTCAGCTGGTGAAAAGCTTTGGGAGTGAGCCGGATGTTTTGATTGCACAATCAAATCCCAGTGCAAGAGTCAGATCCTCCCATCCGTTAAGATCTCCTGGTTTTAACATTTATTATCTTTAGAGCAAGGGCTGACCCTTCTCGGGGCAGTCAGAATGGGCTCTAACTCGGGTGTTTTGGAGCTCCCGCTTTTCTAGGGGGCACCTGGCAAGATCAGTCTGTGCAGACCCAACTTTTATCCCTTTATGGGGTAAAACGCATCGAGCTTAACCCTGATTCCTCCCCCTGTGCTTTGGGCAGGGTGAAGATGAGCGCTGAAGAGATTCTGATGTGTGCAGTAGAACTTGGAAAAGACGGCTGCCTCTATTTTGACGGTAATCAGAGCGTTTAATAACCCTTTCTGTTTGAGCAGTGATTTAACACGATTCCTTTGTCAGTCTGATTTCACCTAGTTTTCCCATAAGCTTCAGTCTGAAGTGCTGTTAGCCAAGTATCTGAGTCAGGGGAATATTTGTTGCTTAAAAAAAAAAAATATTCCGGGAAAGGACACTTAGGAGAGTTGGAATACTGGGGGGTGGACTTGAAGTAATTGGGTAATTTCCGATCTTAAGGAATAAAGTCAGTTAGAAAACTCTTCTTTAAAAGCAGTTTGTAATGACTGCTTCTCGTCCTTTTGCTCCCGTAGAGTAAAGGCACAGATAAAACCAAAAATTTGCATGAAATTATTCCTCAGCTTTAGGCTTCGAGTGACCTGCTCACCGTTTAAGCAACCCTGGAAAGGCGTTTTGCATAGCTGTGGTTTGGTGGTGCCTGCAGCTCTCGGATGCCCGGGGGTTCATTTGTTTTGCTCAGGATAAGCTGCGCTGGCAGCAGCTCAGCCTGGGGACGCTGGGCTGGGGACTCGTGGGTGGCTGGGCACAGAGTGGTTTCATCTCTGGGGGCAGAGCTTAATGTTGTTTCTTCTTTCCTTTTTTTCACTGCTCACGTGGAACCAAGACGACGATGGTAAGCGGAGAGCTCGTTTTTATTATTTATTTTCTCACCCATTTCCCAGGAGCATGGCCACACTCACTAACCCAGAGAGGACAAGTTTCCAGCTGAGAGTGGCTGCAAAAACACCAGAGCCACAGCTCGCTGCTCCTTCTGATGCTGATGTTGCTTTAATCCCTCACAAGACACGGGGTAGTGGTTTATGAGGAATTAAATTATCCCCGACAGCACCTTGCAATGCACTTTAATTGCTGGGCTGAAGAGAGAGCTGTTGCTCCTCATCAGCAAACACAGCAGCTCCTCTCGTTATATAAATAAATCTCTGTATTCTGGGAAATCTGCTTCAAGCAGAGCTGTAAGAAATGCTGTGGCTTTCCTTTTGTTTGAGGTCATTCTAAGAACTCCTTGCACATGACATCCGTAGTCACAAGATTCAGCTGGCAGCAAACCCAAGATCTACGGAAACAACAGCTAAAATATTCAATTTATTTTATATCCCTGCAGAGCTGGAATGCGATGCCCTGTGCAAAGAGAAGACTCTGCACCGAGTGCTGAGGAACGTGAACAGCCAGCTGCTCGTGGTGCGCCCCGACCTGAACGTGGCAGCCTTTGAGGACGTGACAGACCAGGAGATGCGAGCTGGTAATTCCCAAATACCAACCGGCACCCCTGCCCTGCTGCCTCACCCTGGAGCTGGTTCTGTTCTTTGTGAGCATCCGCTCAGTGATGGGACTGAGAGAAATGACTCAAACTTCGTTTGCAAGAACAAAACCAACCTGAGAGTGAATTTTGTGTCTTGGGCACCGGGGATGGAGGAGATTCCTGGGTTAGACCAAAGCCTGCGGGGTGTCACAGGCAGAAAAAGGGCTGCAAGGTTTTTGCTTGGCTCTGATCACAGAATTCTTAATTCCCCAGGCAAAGGGATGCACCTCAGCATCCACTGCTACAAAACCACCACGCCCTCAGCAGGGATGCCCGTGGCCTTCAGCGTGCAGGTGGAGGACAAGAGTTATTACCTGTGCTGCGAGAAGGAGTGCGGGGAGACGATCATCAGGTTCAAGGTAAGGAGCTGCCTCCTCTCCTCATCTGCACGGAACCCACAGGAAAAACTGACAGCTCAGAGCTGGACTAAAACTGGGCAGGGCTTGTGCTGGGATTAACCTGTTCCCTTTTCCTTCCTCAGGAAGGAGAAGTGCCCAAAGAAATCCCTGGTGAAAGCAACATCATCTTTTTCAAGACGACATTTACATCCTGCTGCTCCAAAGCCTTCAAGTTTGAGTACTCCCTGGAACGAGGAATGTTCTTGGCCTTTGAGGAGGAAGGCTGCCTAAGAAAATTAATCCTAAAGAAACCGTCAAAAGATGAAGTGGATGAAACCATGAAGATGAGTTTATGTAAGTTCAGTCCGAGTGAAAATCACAAGCTATGAAGGAATACTTCAACTGTTTTAAAATACAGTTTGGTTTTTTATAAAAGAAACTTGTCTTTTTTATCCAAAACAAGGCAGGTTTGTTTTAACTACTGTCAGTACCTATAAAAGAAATAAAATTTTTTTTAAAAAGGAAACCCTTGGCAAAAAGCAGCAGCAGAATGTTTTCCAGTCAGACAGAAGAGAATTACACACTGGAGAAACAAGAATGTCCACACCTACACAGTCCCATTGAATTTGATCCCTAAAATCTTTAATACCTGTTGATCAAACAGCTTTTGAATTAGGTTTAGACATTCCCAGAGCTCTAAGGTAATTAATTTCTCACCCGAGCAGCCTGAACACCCCACACGGATGCGTCTTGTGTGAGGAAACCTCCAACACTTTCCATGAGAGGCTCTGCGCTGCCCCAGGGACTTGCCCATGACTCACGCTCTGCACCCTCCCCGCCGGGACAAATAACAAATGTGGGTTTTTAAACCCGACTGCAGCTCCGTTCTGACCACAAGACTAACAAAAAATTGGCCCGCTACCTCCTTTGCTAATAAAGAAATACAATTTCCAATCCAGATTTAAACAAAAAATTATCAAAGCCTCGTAGAATCCACAGAGCGACGTGGCTGCTCTGTTTGTTGTGTCACCAGACCGATGGCCACACAAATCCGCTTCCTCTTACTATTAAGTGCCCAAAATACCCCTAGAATGTGGAAATATTCCACTCCTTAGCACTGGGAAGGTCAGACAGGATGAAGCAGAAAGTTAAAAACCACAATCTCAGTTCCCCCCTAAAATTCTGCAAACCCTGAAAGAACAGAACGTTCCCTCAGCCTCCTGTTCGCTCTCTTTCCAGTCACACAGCACAGACCAGAGTATTTAGAATATAAATCCAGAAAAGTGTTGCAGATGAACACCTTGAAAGTCATCTGCTCCTAAAGTCAATCTCCAAAAGTCAATTCTTGTTTATTTTCTAATGGACATTAATTATTCAGTCAAGTCTAAGTCACCTCTAAGTATTAATTCACACAAATACTCTCTGTTTTGTACCAGCCACACGAAGTCAGGCAGAGCAAATCAATCATTTCAGGCAAGCCAAAAGCAGCAAAAATGGTTCAGAAGCACACACACAATTTCTGTAAATTCTTTATTGCATGGATTAAGAAAAAAAGAATTCCCTTTTCTACATCAACTCCCAGGGTGCCCAGAGCTACAGGGCCTGCCGCACACACCGATGTCAGAAGCAGCAGCTGGCTTTTTCACCAGCCAAGCCTGTGCAGAACAGGAAACCTCAGGAGTTACCTCAGAACAGCACTCACTAAAGCTGGCGTTACAAGGAGAGCTCCCTTTAGCTATGCAAATCTGCCACTGATGCTGTGAATTCATCCCAATTTACAGTGCAGCCCGAATCCCCTCACTCACTGGGCATTTTCCAGTTTAAATCCGTTTTTCCCCTGTTTATTCTACACTGGCTGGGAGCTCCCTGCGGGCTGCTCTCCCTGGGCTGGTGCTGTGCTGTGCATGGCGCTGGTCACAAGCTGATGAAGCAGAGGCAGAGAGGACAATCGTGTGTGCCGGGGCTGGGGACAGCTCAGAGGCTCCAGAGCATGGCCACAGCCTTGCAGATGCCCACGTCGTGGTAGTTGAAGTGGCAGAGGCCGGCGAAGGTGAGGGCGGACAGGACGTACAGCCCCGCGTTGGCCGCCTTCACGGGGACGTCTCCGTGCACATAATCAGTAATGACCTGGCCCAGGCCCCTACAGGGAGAGAAAAGCTCACATCAGCAAAGGTCACTCACTGAAATCCGTCCGCTCTGTGCCACCATTCTACCAAGACACCTCAGCTGGCACTTTTTTTCACCTGCTGCCATCAGCCTTTCCTGAAGGATGCTCGGGTCCCGCTCAGAAAGAGGGCGCATCTATTTCAAAAACAAAACACAGTCCACAGATTCTATCAAAAATACACAGATCGGCTCAGAGTTCCCTCGAGGAAACCAAGTGCTGACCACAGCTCTCCAGACATCAGAACCCTTGGAATCTGCCTTCTTATCTGACTTCCAAGGGCTGACAAAAGAGAAAAGCCAAGGAAATATCTGGGACCGGCCATTGTCACAAAGACACAGATGACTCCTGGGTATGCATTTAGATTAGAAGAGCGGCAACCAAAAAAAACCAGCATGATTTGGGGTTTTCCTACATCTGGAAAAGTACTGGAGAATTTGTGTGGATTCCTTTTCTGGTACTAGAGAATTTTCACAGATTTTTTGACTGAGAGAACCATGTGAGAAAGGAACACCAAAGTAAAACCACTCCTGTCAAAAATCACAACTGTCACACAACTCGGAGACAAAGGACTTTCTCCAGGTGTTGTCACCCTGGATCAGGAGGAGGTTTGCAGCCACCAAACCCTTTTCCTTGCGAGTCCAGCCCTGCTGTGCTTACCAGTGGCCGTGCAGGGTGAGAGCTGCAGCCAGGGAATAGTCCACGGCGGGGCCGGGGCACAGGTAGGCGGCGGGGAGCAGCCCCAGCAGCAGCACGCTGACCGCCCGCTCCCCCGTCCAGTGCAAGGACGCAGCCTTGGAGCCGCCTGCAAGGAGAAACACTGCTCAGGGAACAAACCCTCGGCATTGGAGCCGCCTGCAAGGAGAGACACTGCTCAGGGAACAAACCCTCTGCCAGGGGCTCGGGAACGGCTCTGGGATTGGGGCAGCCTGCAAACCAACACCCAGCACAAGCAGTACTTGTAAACACAACAGCCCAGGTCAAAACCGGCAAGAACTGACTCTGAAATTATCAATACGACACGCCCACAGTGCTCAGCTAACACACAGATAACATCCATCCACCTGAACCAAACTGCAAATGTTTTCCTTCATTCTGGCACGGAGAAAAGGCTTCTAGAAAGTGACACAATAAGGAAAGGAAAGGACCTGAAGTTTGGACTGGGGCAAAGTGCGAATTAAAGTGCCATTAACCAGTGACAGTGCTGCTGAAGGTGAGAGTATACACAGACCCTGCACAGCCTGAGGCACCGCAGGAGCACGATTCTTTACCACAAACAACATCTCTGCACGGTTACTTCCCCATCTAACAACACTCAGCACTTCACAGCTTTTCCCTTAAATCGACAAGCATCCACTGTACCACGTGCAAATCTTTTCTGCCCTTTGTCACAGCTGCCACTTAAAATCTCCTGGGTGGCCCAAAAAAATCATGGACTCACAGCCTGGTTTGCGATGGGAGGAACCTTAAAGCTCCTCTTGTTCTCAAGTCCCTGTACAGCCATCGGGTACCACCTCCATCCCCTCTGTCCTTTATCCCTGAAAAGCTCTTGGTCCCTTGGAAGACCCAACCCAAAATCTGGTCCTTTATAACCCATTTTTGACAGAATCACGGAGTGTTCAGAGGCTGGAGCAAACCTCAAGGATCATCTAATCCCAACCCCTGCCACGGGCAGGACGCTTTGCACTGGAGCCGGGTGCTCGGAGCTCCACGCGGCGTGGCCGTGAGCAGTTCCAGCGATGGGGAAAGGGGCAAAGGAGCCGGGACACCGAGCGCCGCGCACACAAACACACGGACAC
>VYZT01060741.1:0-25598 GCA_013400735.1 Pomatostomus ruficeps | reverse complement strand
TACATTAACCCAGTGCAGAAATACAAAAACTATAAAGTCTATACTTACAATGACAAGACTAATACTGTTTCACTGTGGTGTTACTCAACACAGTAATGAACTATTTTGGCAAAATGTTCAGACACCACACAGATTAGCTGTGTTCTGCAAACTTAAGTCGCTGCAAAGGAATTAATAAAACAGCTAGAAAATTAGCTAAAGGATAAAGATAGGATAATTAGTCTATCTTGAACGTTTCTTTTAATACATTCCACTTTCACAATGAATGATCTTGTGAAACATCATCATTATAATAGATCCTGTTCTTTAAGAACCAGAGAACTTGAAACTGCTGATCTAACTAGAAGAAAATATCTGAGGAATCATCATATTATGCTTTGGAAAATGAAGAAAAAACAGACTAAACCAGGATGAAAAAAACCCGAATTAAATTACAATAACCTCTCAGGTGAGGGGAGCAGACAAAGAAATCCATTTTGGAAGGCTATTATTACTAAAATGTGAAAAACAGATAATGTTTTGGCTATACTGATTTTTTAATCCCTTATTATTCATATCCTGCCATAGTGATATTTGTTTGAGTAGTAAAGTTTATGTTTTACAGAGGAGTGATTCTTATTGTAGACTTAGAATATCTCTCCTTAAGAAAAGCATTCTTTTTACTATGTAATCAAAACCAAATAGAATTTTTAATCTTATGTAGTGCCAAGTTTGTGGTTTTCACATTGTATGTTGCTTAGCTTTAGTTGGAACAGTCCCTAACATTTAAAATGTGAAGTGTTATCAAAAACTTTCATACAGCATCTGTTTTAGAATCACTGGTTGAAGAGATGAATTGTAGGTAGTAGACAAGCAAATCTTTCCGGTAAATGTAGTGCAAGAATCTGGGAGAATTACAAAATAAAATGCATCAAAAACTGAATGCATACATCCCATTAGAAAACTATACTCTAACTTCTAAATCTCCAGATAAAATTGTGTCAGTTAGCTTTTAACTGGTCCATATTGGAAAGAATTTTGTGTACAAGGAGTCTAATTGATTAATATTATTCTATTATGATAATTAATTTACAATCATTTTAGGTATTTCACTTTATTTTATTATACATTTCTGAGCATTTATGTTGTGATAATTTCTAAGAGAGATATAAGCATATGATTTGTTGGACAATTCAATTATGCAGAAATTCCATTCACCTTTTAAAATGCTGTCTGAAAATTCATAATTACAACAAAAACACTGCTAGCATTTCTCAGGTATTTAATATGAATATACAACCATGACTTGCAGAAGTTAACAATTCTGACATACTATTACCAAAAGAATAAAAAACTTCAGAGTAAACTTTCTCTCAAATCCTGTCTGACTCTTTGTGGTATTCAAACTTTTAGGTTCTCTGCAAAGTAATCTGAAGAAATAAAGGAATCTGGTTTTTTTAGAAATTAGAGAAATTTTCCTCTTGACTTTTTTTTAGTGTAGTAGGTTCACCCTGGCTGGATGTCAGGTACCCACCAAAGCCTCTCTTTCACTTCCCTCCACAAGTGGACAGGGGAGAGAAAATAAAACAAACGGTTCATGCATTAAGATAAGGACAGAGAGATTCCTCCGCAAATACTGTCATGGGCAAAACAGACTGAAATTCAGGATACTAATTGAATTTATTACTAATAAAATCAGAACTCAATAATGAGGAATAAAATAAATCTTAAGAACACCTTTCCCCCACCCTTCCCTCCCCTGAGCTCTATCTCTTCTCCCAGTGGTGCAGGGAATGGGAGTTATGGTCAGATCATCAGATGCTGTTCCTTCTGCTGCTCAGGGAGAGGAGTCCTTCACCTGCTCCACTGTGGAGTGCCTCCCATAGGAGGCAACAGTTCTCCACAAACTGCTCCAGTGTGGGTCACTTTTCCACAGCGTGCTCTGAGCCTTCAAGGACAGGCTGCTCCAGTGTGGGTCCCCCACAGACTCACAAGTCCTACCAGGGAACCTGCTCTAGTGTGGGCTCCTCTCTCCACATGTCTGCAGGTCCCTGCCCAGAGCCTGTTCCAGCATGGGCCTCCTTCAGGGTCACAGCCTCCTCTCAGGCTCTGAGGAGCATGGGTGTCCTCCACAGGCTGCAGGTGGATCTCTGCATCCCCATGGACCTCCATGGGCTGCAGGGGCACAGTTGCTTTGCCATGGTCTGCACCATGGACTGCAGGGGAATGTCAGCTCTGGCACCTGGAGCACGTCCTGCCCCTCCGTCTGCACTGACCTTGGTGTCTGCAGAGCTGTTCCTCTCACATGTTCTCACTCTGCTCTTCTCTGGCCACATTTATAATAGTGTAATAACTTCTTCTTTCTTCTTAAATATGTTATCACAAAGGTATTACTACCATTCTTGATTGGCTCAGACTTGCCCAGCAGTGGGTCTGTCCTGGAGCTGGCTGGCATTGGCTCTGCCTCACATAAGGGAAACTTCTGACATCTTCTTACAGAAGCCACACCTGTAGCCCCACCTCTACCAAAATCTGGCACAAAAACCAAATACACTTAGTAATAACTCAACTAGGAGAGATTTAATTAAACAAACCTGAAGTAAAAAGCAAAATGACAAAAGGCACAATGAAACTAGCAATACAACGGTCCTGTGAAAGTGAAAACCAGTTTTTTTTGTTACAAAGCCTAAAACTAAAAAGGAAAATTCCACATCCTGTGTCAAGTTCTGCCTAGAAGGAAGATGTGTTTTATTTTTTTAAAAGAAAGTTTATTATTTAATTATAAAAATATAATAATTCACCATGCTGTAATACCTTTATCTGTCATCTAACCATAGTTTTTTCTAGTTATTAAAGTCTAGATATTTAAGACTACTATGCACTATTGCCCATATAAAATAATGAGACTGGGTATTATTTATCATGAACATTAGGCCCTGAGATAATGAATAAAAGATTAATTAAGCTTTCTGCAAATGAAACATACTCCTACTTACATTTTAGAAAAAAATTGTTTCTAGATATTTCTTTTTTCCTATGTAAGATTTAACATATAGTCCATTATTAAATCTGATCACTGTAAATTGTGGAGGTGAAATAAATATATGATTCAATGTATTCAAAACAACAGCAAAAAAAGAGACTAATTTCAAAATAAATCATAGCGTAATCTCTGTGTGAGTAAAAGTCAGCTCTAGAATGCTGAATCTCTTTATCTACTGAATACAAGGTAACTCACAGTAATTCTATGGGATAATATGTAAGACATTAAAGAAAATTAAGATCATGCTAATTTAAAGTTATCAAGAGAGACTTCCATAATCAAGTAATGTTAGCAGTTCAAGCTTTTATTTCCTAATATTTGTATGAAACATACAATCTCTGATATTTGCTGGAGAGTTGCCTCTTTTTATACATATTATATTGAGATATATTGGGGAATCTATGAGCCATGAACACAATGAAATCAGCCAGCTCATTATAGTGATCTGCTTATTAGACATAAACCAACTCTGTGACTGAGCAAAACTGAAGTAGCAATTCTAGGAAAGGTCATAAAAAATATAGCATAAGAATTTGAATATATCCTTGGAGTCTGTTTACTAGTAACTATATCATAGGAAGCTTAATTGCACATAAACTTTATTATTTGTTAAAATATGTGACTAGACTGATCATTTATCACTGTCCCTTTCCTTTTTCTTGAATGAGGACATAAAGAACAGAATCTGAAGTTGATACTGTGTGGGATGCCTTACAGATATGTGACATGTATGTATATAGTTGAAATGCTCTCAGAGATGCAAGACACCATTAGACCAAACAAGAAGAGTAAGATGGAGTGGATAAGATAAACATGAGAAACTCCTTCAGAAATAACCTTGTGCTCTGAGCCTTATTTACATAGGCTGAATTTGGCTTGCAGGTGGCTGAAGGATAAGTACAAGACAGTGCATCTGTGCCTAATATTATTGTGTAGAGGGCTAGTTAGAAAACAATACATTTGTATATGCCTGTAACTGATCACTTCATACTTGGTATTTTATAAAACAAATGCTTTTGAAAACTTCTTGTCAGGCAACCACTAATAAGAAGTTATAATTCTTTTAAATTAGGACAGGAAAACCAAAATCAGTTCCACAATTATTTTAATTTTCAGTGCCATAATCACAGTGAAAGATCTCTTCCCAAGATTCATTTTGCTACACAAGGATTGGTTTTACTTTCTCTTCTATTTCTCCTTCTCCTTCCCCTCCAATCCCTTCTACTGCTACTGAATTTCATTTACATATAACACCAAAACTGAATACAAATAGCCTATGCCTTCTTTACCGGTTCAAAAAGTTAGACTGAAATTTTTACTTTTACTATTAAGTGAATAATTTTTTAAGTAACATGTAATTCTGGACACCAAACAATGAAGAGAGCAAAAGTTTGGGGCTTTTTCACAACCCCAAACAAAATGATGCCAACTGAAGCCTGCAGACACTAGGGAAGTATTAATTGTTCATCTCATTTACTCACATAATGGGTTGCCATATGAAACATGAAAGGTACTATTGATCAGCCAGTTTCGCTTTGTGTGGTATAAATTTCTACATATGCAGTTATTTATTCCATTACCTGCATGTTTTTAAATCATACTTAGTCATACGCCAAGCTTTTTCTCCGGAGCAATGAAATACATTGCAGTCTTGGATGACAATTACAGTGTCATTCATCTCTTGGATCACGTGGCAAATAGTAATCTGACTTTCTATTATTTTTTTTCTTAAAGCAATGGCATAAAATTTATTTTTGTATAAAATGTGGTTTCATATGAAAGAATTACCTTGTGTCTAGGTCTAAAATTATTTGGTTTTAACATGCGGTTAAGTATTTTTTCAAATTATTTCTTTAAGTAGTTGACAAATTTGACAATCTTACAGAAACAGATTACAGATTTTATTACTTGTGGATACCAAAGGATAGAAGATATTCTTAATTCTGTATACCTTTAGAATTTAAATACACAAATATGTATAATTTGCATGTGTAAACTGGGAATTTTGAATTGTTAGTGGCAAGTCTTAGACGTATGTTGTAATGTCTCATAAAAAGAAGGACTGAATATTTATTTTGTATTTTGTTTATTATTGAAAGGAAAACTATTTAATAGTGGGGTTTCTGGATGCATCTTATATTGTGAATTTCTTCATTTTAAAGAGTGTGTGGGAGATACAAATATCTGTGTGAAAGTCTTTCCTGCAGATCCTACCTCCACTGAAAGCCCAAGTAAGTAAACAGTCTGTAGGGTGTTTCTCCAGGTCAAGAAATCTGATCTTTCTTGAATTAATTTTAGAATGGAAAGGTAATAAAAAGTGATGTCTGCTAAAAAGATAAAAAATGAGACATTGAAAGCAAAGGCTCAATAACTCAGTTAGTAAATATACTATTTATAAGATTTCATTTTGCTAATACATGCCAAGGCTATTTCACTGGATACGCTAAAGGGAAATTTCAATTACTATCTGACCATTTGAAATTTGAATTTTACTACATTGTCATTTTAATGACATATTGAAGGAAAAGGTTAGTGCAATTTTTTCACTCAGCATTATCAATCCAGATAATTTCTACTTCTTTAATCAAAATTATAAAAGTCAAGAGCTCCCACCTTTATTGAAGCAATTAATCAATATTTTTTTAAGCAAATGTGTGAGTTTGCTTTTTTTCTCAGTTTGGTTAGATTATGGATTTCAGAATGCACATGAAATGTAGATATTCTTTACTGTCTCCGATTAACCTTCTTTTCTTGAAAAAAACCCCTCCACATTTAGCATACTGAGCTCAAAGAAGTTCTGCAAAAAAGTGGAACCATGTTCTTTCCAGCAGTGACCAGTGACAGGATGAGAGGCAATGGCAAGGGGAAGCAGAAGGAGAAGGAGGAGGGGAAGCAGAAAGAGAAGGGAAAGGGGAAGAGGGATAGAAGGGCAGGGAAGGGAAAAACACCATCCTGTAGCAAAAGGAGTCTTATAAAGTTGTCTGTCTCATGGTTATGGCACTGAAAATTTAAACATAGAACAGATTTTGGGTTTTCTGTCCTAATTTTAAAGAAATGTAACTTCTCAGTAGTTGTTGACTGACTAGAAGTTTTTAGAAGTATTCATCTCTATATATTTATATGCTTCTATACATAGATATGTACATCCATGTGTATATAGCATATAAACATACATGTTCTTTTACATATACAAATACTCTTAAAGAAAACCCTTACTGTTTCCTAAAGATGTTTGCAGAATTAAAACCCCCAGCTTTTAAAAAAAATCCTAATATTCCATAAATGATCTGCTAAATCTGAAGACTCTTAGTACTTGAATCTGAAAGAACAATTTACATCTTCTCATATCAATCAGACTCTTCGAAAAACCCTTAACTTCATAACTTCACTTTGGAGTAGCTAAGTGCTCTGATGCTGCATATGTAGGATATTATGTAAATGTTTGGCAGAGTCTTAAAGAGTGTATATGATTTACTGTACTCAGATATGAGGATCTGATATAAATCTCTAAGATCTTTTGAAGAACTAGTCAGCTGTGTGCAAGTAAGGATTTATTCATCTTTAGATGACTGATTTTTTATTCATTAAATTGAGAAAATTGTACAAGTTTTCAGCCTGTATTTGAATAAAATCTTTGTTTTCAAACAATGAACTTAGTAAAACAAATGAAATAAATAAAATTGACACTCGTCAGCCTATATTCTCCAAGAATAGTTTAGTGTTAGGGAGAATAATATCAACCCTGATCTATAGGATGTTTCAAAAGAAGAAGCCATGTTCTGCAGCATAGACAAGGGAAAAAGCTATTTCTTGTAAAAGTAGAACTCAAGCAAAGAGGACAAGTGCAGGGGATGCTGGAAAGAAGGAAACAGAGATGGAGCCTGATCCACAGTTCATGTGAAGTGAAGTACTCAGGCTCTCCTTTATCTTGGAGTGTCCCCTTCTAAGGCACTCTTTTCCAGTAGGTTCCATCTTCATTACTCTTCCTTACCCTCTCAAGGACTCTTTTTGTTCTTCAATTTACTGCATAGTAGCCCCTATTTAGCAAGAAGGAGGGAATAGGAATCTTGCCCACTGAATATCCAAGAACCTGGGCTTCCAGGTACTTTCTTAAAGACTACCCTGGATGCAAGTGTGGAAAATTTGATGTTGCAGATGCCTTATAAGGGAGTAGTAATAAATAACATCCTCTCTGTCTCTATGCTACATACAGTACAAAATATTTGTTTTCTCAAATGTGCAATATAACTTAATGAGAAGAAATTGGCAATATTTTCAAGATAATTGTAAAATTGTCAATCCTTTAAGTGTGAAATACACACTTTGCACAAACTGAGTGAGGAAGATAAGCACCAAATGCCCCATTATTTTCAAGCATTTATGAAGCTCAGAAGTCACACTCAAGAAAGTTAGATTGTTATCTTTAAGTAATTCATTAATATTTCCCAGATATTATTATTATTTTCCTCTCATCTTAGAAGTCTAAAAACAACAGAATCCAAATGCACATAAAAAGGCCCCAAGGACTGAACTGGTTGCCTTTGTTGCAAGGAAAATAAAATAAAAACCCACAACAAATGTCTGTGTGCATTTGGCAGTAAATTTCTTTTTTTGCCAAGAGGTTAATTCAGTGCCATATATAAAAAGAGAATACTAAAAAAAAAAATTAAAACAAACAAAATAAAAAAAAAATAAGAAATAAATTATCAGGCAGTATTTATCATTTACCACATCATTTAATTACAATCGCATGATTATCTGTCCTCCTGTTTTTAATTGCCACACTCTCATATGTATTACTTTGTTACTATTTTTCTTGCAATTAGTTTTATTTTAAAAAGCTAATTATATGCCACTGATTTCTTTACACTCAGTGTGTAATTATCACTGATCCTCAGTGAACCAAGTGGTTAATGATAATATCAGGAAATATTTGTTTTCTCCATTCCAAGGAAGCAAACACTATTTAGTGATGACTTTCACATTTGTTTTCAGAGTTCCCAAATATAATGATGAGAAAATATTGAGTTCCTTTTTTATTCAAAAGGACGAGAGCATGTTTTATCAAAGACTTATGTCCAGCATTTAATGACACTTCATCAAAATGTCACACATTTATCACCATCATTGGCTGTCAATCATTGATATCTTTTTTTCTAAATTCCTTACCATCTAATAAAATAATTACTACTGGAATGCTATTAAATGCTAGTAACTGTAGAATGTATTTTAAAATTGCTTCATTATCAACACAATGGCAAATAGTGTATCATCATTTCAAAAACAAAGCACATTTTTTTGTTTTTTACATTTTAATGTGTGTCATGGTCTTATGTAGTCAGCATTAAACATGACTTTTAATCAAATGTCATAGATACTCTGTATTAAATGCAGCTGGAATAATAATATTTCTAAAGGAGAATGACAAGCATAATTAGTTGACAAAATGTGGGTGATTAGATTTCTCAAAATAGTTAATTCTGTTGATTAATTCAAAGCGTATTATTCTATAAAATCTTACATTATGCCCTTCTAGGAAGCTGCAGGTCTAAGATGCTGAGAAACAGAAACAAGTAAACCATACATAATTTTTCAGTTTACAACAACACAGCTTTCACTTCTGTTAATCTTACAACCAACTTGCTTGAAAATTAAAATTATCAAAAAAATACAAAGTAACAGTAATTCTTTTGTTTATCATTATTCTTAACAATAATATTAGAATTTTACAGCATTTGAAACAAGAAAATACTTTGTATATTTTTGCGTGTAAAAACCATTTCCCCCATTTTTCCCATTGCTCTATGAAAAATTTAAAAAGTAAGTTCAGAAAACAAACAAAAAAAATTGATAAAAATTACAGAATCACAGAATGATTGAGATTGAAATACACTTCATGATTATAGTGTGAAGCCATCCAGTACAAGTAGGACCACCAAAAACCAGTTGCCTAGCCTCATGTTCAAATGGCATATGAATATCTCCAAGGTGAGGGACTCCATGACCTCTCTGAACAACCTTTGGCAGTGTTCAGACACCACCACACAAAGCAAAAATGTTTTCTGATGTTCAAAGGGAACCTCTTGTGTTTCAAGTTGTGCCCCTTTAGCTGCCTCTGTGTGTCACTGAGAAGAGCCCGATATCTTCATTGCACCCTCCCTTCAGGTGGTGGTATGAATTGAAAAGATTCTTCTGGAGCTTTCTCCTCTCCAGTCCCAGCCTTTCCTCATAAGAAACATGCTCCAATTCCTTCATCTTTTTAGCAGCCTTTTGCTGGACTCTTATGTCCATGTCTTACACCCCCTGCTCCAGTGATACCGGGGCAGAGCCAGTCTCCAGCTGCCTAGCCCTACTTTGCCCATCCATGTGCACACCTGCAGACCTGTCTTGGTCGAGTCTTATCTTGTGCCCAGGCCCTGTAAGGAGCCTGATGCCAGGGCTAGACATGTCCTGGTGCTCCCTGGCTGCCTTCCTCCTGGCTGGATGGTGGAGTATGGGTCCTGTCTGCCACTCCCTGCCATGATATTCCAAGGGGACCTCTTCACCCCATGGAGCAGCACCCTGTGAGGATTTCTGCAGTTGTGCTTGAGAAATTGAGTGCTCACAACTGAGGACATGATGAAACCATTGTTTGGTCTTTTGGTACGTGTGCCCTGAAGTATTTTCTGTGGAATTCTTTCACTATTAAATACAAAGAATGACTTTTTTTTCTCAGCATGTATGGAAGGACTGTAGCTGGTACACTGCAGAACTTTTCTTAGCATTAAATGTAAAAAGGCAGTATTTCATGGTTTTGCTCTAAGGTGACGTCAAGCTGCCTGTTAACAACAGTTTATAAAGTAGCTACTATGTATTTGTCATGTTTTAAAAGTCAGATTTAATGCCAGGATATTTTTCAGAAAATGTTAAGTATTGCCAGCTGTAAAGAATTTCAAAAGAGCAGAATTTTGAACACATACATTACAGTATAATAATACAGACAGACCCTAGAGTTGTAAATAGAAATACTTAGAATTCTTGTTCCCTATTTGTAATAGATAAATACGTATACCTTCTCTTAGATGGGCTCTGCTAATATAAACACCTTAATATTATGAAACACTCCATTACCCACAGGGCAAAGATAACTCTAGAAGCAAACGAACACATCTGTGTGTGGAGAAAAGATGTAGATGGTGCGGTAAATACAACATGGCACTGCATATATTCAGTAAAATTTATACTTATGTAGACCAAAATGCACGTAAAGGATGAGGCATGTATATGTATATATTGTATGTATACATTAGATTTTTTCTCTTTGCGAGAAGTTCGATGTGGATGGGTCCAAACCATGCTAAGAGTGTGAATCACCTTCTCTCACAGACCTTTTCCCTCTTCAAATCCACAAGGCTTCTAAGTTCAGGAGCATGTTCAAACAGATACCTGAAGCAGAAACTTGAACAGAAACTTGCAGTATCTCTCAGCAATACATCAAAATGAAATAAAACAGAAATAAAAAGTGGTGTATAAACAATATCACCACCACCCACCCTTTAGGGTGCAAGACAGTTTTCTCTTTAAGCTTGTTTTCCTAGACTTTCTCATTTGCTCTTAAAAATAAAACAAAACCAAAAAAACCAGACAAGATGCATTTGTGAGGGTTTTTTTTTGTTTTACAGGGATTTCATCTGGCATCTGCCTTAATTTTTTGCTCTTCTCATCAGAGTCGCTGTCACATGTTTTATCAATGTTATTACTACACTATAAAGAAAATGAAGAAAATCAAAACAATATTGAATACATATAATAAAAGGACAATATTGCATAGATTAAAGTTTTATGCAATCATTTTTCTGACCACACAAAGAGTATTTTACTCTGAATGATAATGCACAAGCTTTAATTCATTTTCTTGTGTCTTTCAAACAAGTATATCTTTACTTTCATAAAACCAATCTCTGTGTAGTAAGTATCTTCTAACAATTCTGAACCTCATCTTCAGTGAAAAGTGGTATAATTTTTGGAAATAATTAAGCCGCTGTTTTGGCTAGCTGGTCAGAAACAGTAAGCAGATCCTCCATGACCTACCCATGCCCCTTCTGGCTCTTACAAAAATTAACCCTGTCCTGCCTGGAACAAGGACACCTTCATATGGTGGATTTTGTCAGTGTTGGAATTTATATCTTAAAAAAGAAATAAAATCAATGTCATAATTAAGCATCATGTCCACTTCCCATGAAAATTTTAATTCACACTCAACAGAATCAAAGAGACCAAGAACTTAATACTATGTGGGAAGAGTTTGGTAAAACTTCTTTTTTCTTAAAAATATTTAGAAGCATTAAAAAATCCAGTTCTAATACATTACAGATATTTTAAAATATTTATTGTAATGTCTTTGTTCATAACGATGTGATGCTAAGAAAATTGTCAGAATTGCAAAATTAAAACAAAATACTCCAAAAGCCAGGTTTAGGTTTTGTATAAGTTTCAATGAATGTTTCTATAAATATAAAAGACAGTGCATAGACACAGAACACATAGACATGAGCACAAAGAATAAAAAAGGAATAGAAACTTTGATATTCAGTAGTAAAGTTCAGACTACCTTGTTCTTTATCAGAATATTTTTCTAAGTCCTCTGACATCCATATTTCAGTGGTGATGTGAAATGTGTTATGTTTCCTGGATGGGAGGTGTTGAGTCAATGATCAAAATTTGAGAACACTTGATGTGACATCTAACATCTTGAGCTGCAGCCTACTAAATAGACTGGAAGAAAAGCTTTTATGTTTTTCACACTTTTTATTCCCCCACTAAGGGGTCAGAAAATGCTTGTGAGTCTGAACAATGTGACAATGTTTTTTCAGAATCAATCCCAGGTACTGTGTAACAGCCACATCTCCTTTGGGGAATCAATATCTTAAGAGTTACTTAGAGCAAAAGTTAGGTCTATATTATAGGTCAAGCCACGCTGACAGGTTGACAAGGCAGAGAATATCATTTATCCTTTATGGCAGAACCAGGAACAGAGCTCTGTTCTGATCAATCCACTAACAGGATAAGAAGGTGTCTCAAAGTGACATGCTGTGTCCATTGAACTTAAACAGCACCAATCTGCTGTTCATTTAAACCTTGCCTTTGGCAATTTTCTGGAAATGTCTGTTGAACACTTTAGATAGTTCTTATACTTCTTTCTGCAAGGGTCTGTCTAGAATTTTGTCCTTGGAGAAAAGTTTATATTTTCCACCACTTAAAATGAAGATCCAAATTTTATATCAAAAGACTGTTCAATGGAAAAAGCTTTGATCAAAAATCAACTGATGTACATGTCATGCTGCTATATGAATATAATCTTGAAACAGTACACATTCATTTCAATAACTATTCAAAAGTATGTGTGTGTGTCTGTCTGTCTGTATGAAAATACCAATATTCAAATGTGAATTTTCCAGGTAATTTCAATATTAATTAATATCATTTGATAACATCAAGTAATCTTTAGGATCTAATATAATATATACCTTTCCCTTTTACATTGTTTTATTCCCATTCCTTCTTATAAATTTATAAAACCTTTGGCAACATTTACAACACAATGAAATTAGACTTAATTTTCCTGATTTCACAGATGATGGCTAGACAAAAGAAACTAAAGTACCCACATTTTAACTTGACATGGTGTTACATGTTTAAAATTATTCCATTATTTTGGGTCATCAACTCCAGCTCTACAAGTTCAATGTTTCAAATATTCCCTGATAACCAGAAAGCACATGTATGTCTGCAAGTGTATGTGTGCACACAGGTTTGAGAAGAAAAGAAAGAATACAAGAGAAAATTATCCTACTTTTCAGACATTTCTTTGGGCAGTCATTCCTTTTTTATAACCCTAGGATAACTTGTAAATTACAAAGAAATATTTGGGATAGGAGGATAGGAGAGTGTGGGTGTGCCTACATGATCCACCCCCAGCAAGCAAAAGTCTGGAAGGCATTTGCCAAAAACTTATGTTGTTAGAGAGGAAGATTAGCATCAGCCTAAAATGAATGCTGATCACCAGCTGGATTCACCAGTAACCAGGACATACCAAAAATCTTTAGAAGCAAAGAAGAAATCAGTCTGGTCAGGAAGAGAAAAGAAGCATGAACATTTCTAGCATGGAGATAGAGACCTTGGAAAGAATCTCGGAGCTCCTTCCCTGCTGTCAATGTCCCCAGGACATCTGACAACTGCTCAGGCTTGGTAGCACAGCCTCCCCAGGGGTCACTGAAAGTAGTCTGGTTGCACTTAGCAGAATGACAGGACCCAAGTGTTTCATTGTGCAAAAGTAATGTTTATGGTTTGTATGTTTCGTTACTGATACCAATGCTGAATGTATGGTTCACTGTCAGTTAAATAACCTGTGATTAATAAATTCATGAATCACTGTGGTAAGGAGTTTGCCTTAAAGCACTCAAATTGAGTATTTTCTCCTTGGAATATGAGACAATTTCTGACATTTTGCTTATCAAGTAATATGGGAAGTAATGTAATTTATTATAGATGGAGAAATGAGATACAAGAGTAGTTCAACTTAAGTCAAAGCAAAGTATGCAAATTAACACTGATTAGCTGAAGTCCTAAATCTTGATGGCAGGAAGCAATCATTAGGGGAGGTGAAGGATTAAAAAAATATCCTATGACAGACCATTATGGGCTGCTTCAATCTTACCTGCTAAACAAGATATCTTTTACTGTAGGTCTGGCACAGGAAACTCCAATACTTATGTGGTCAAAGATTTTTCACAAAACCCACTAAAAAGTGCAACAAAAGTTGAGGTTTTCCTCAATATCTACTTGATAGATATTCTCTGTCTCAGCAAACACACTGCACTAGAATGGGCTGCGCAGGGAAGTGGTGGACTCACCATCCCATCACCAACAACTGAAAGTGGCACTGAGTGCTATGGTCTAATTGACAAGTCAAGATATCTGTGAAAGGCTGGATGCAGCAATTTTGGGAGGCCTTTTCCAACCCGAGTGACTCTGGGAATCTGTGATATCAGGAAAGACATGTAGCATAAAATCCTAGGGCTGAACTTTTTCTAACTTTAATTATGCTGTAAAATAAAGATATTCACAAGACCATCCTACCCAACACCTTTACATGAGAACAGACTTTCAGCAGTGCAGATGCAGAACTGGTGTCCTCTGTAGGGCTGCTTTCTCAAAGTCTTCACAGGCATTCTTCTTCCACCTTCCCATAAAGTAATTATTTGATGGGATCTACACTAATGTCATTTTTAGAGTTAATGCTTTAATGCCTTGTTAATGCATGTAAAAAATAAAGTAAAAGCATACAACAGAGAAAACAGCATATATAAGAATATTGATTTATTGATTTAACCATCATGTGGATTTATACCGTTTGACTATAAAGACAGCCTTAGTGTTCATCTGCCATTAATCATACTAATTATTTATGAGTTCTATTTTGAGAATGCAGGCTGTTTTAACACTGAATTTATCTGTTATCTCCATCAATCCTTATGTCAAAGGCAAGTGTGGGATCAGTAAAAATGTTACTGGTAACAATGATGGGAAAAAGTAAAACAAAATTAAAAATTTTCCTAAGCATCAAAAAAATCCATTTAGAATCTGGACAGCAGCTTGTGTTTGTGCTTATCTGGACTATTACATTCATTCTGAGATTTACTATCTTTCACTCATCTTCCTTTGAGTTTTTGAGCTCCTGGATGAATGTGCAGTTGTACAAAGGTTATACTTGTTGATGTGTAAAAACAGAATATTCTCAGGAAAATATAGAATTATTTATCTTTTATATATAGAAGGATAAATACAGATTAGATAGATAGATAGATAGATAGATAGATAGATAGATAGATAGATAGAGCATGCATTAAGAGAGATAGATAGATAGATAGATAGATAGATAGATAGATAGATAGAGCATGCATTAAACAGGGCCATGAATTGAGCAAGAACCTACTCAGAACTTTAAACTCCTGTTCCACCTGACTTAAAACTTAAAAGAGTGAAATATTTCTTGATACTTATGTGGTATTTTGTCCATATTTAACTAGAAGCATCTACAGAATTTATTATTATTCATTAAAAATATTCAGTTTTCTTTAAACTTGGATATATTTCTTTTTAAAATTTTATTCCTGAGCTACTTACTAAGATATCTATACAGTGACTGTACATTCATGTATGTGTTTTGTATAAACTCTTCAGTGAATCAACGTTTTCAAAACCAACCAATTAATTGGTCAAGAGCATTTGGAGAAGGTTTTAAAATAATAATTTTTAAAATTACTGAAATCTGTTACAAATATTTGTACATTTGAAATTTTGCAGTCATAGAAAAGATTTTAAAAGTGTATGTATTGAGATGTAAAACAGATTAAAATGACAGCTTGGAAAATCTTTTCCAAGAAATGAAGTCTTTCTTATATAATAGCATAGATATAAGCATTGTAAGAACACAGTAAAGATATTTAAAACTTTAATAAGTAAGGGACATATATTCAAGAGCAAACTTTTGTCTTCTAATTCCCAAGTGGAGGGACATTTTAAATTCAGTCCCATCAACAATTACAAATCTGATGTTAGTACACATGAGGGAAAAGCTAACATTTCAATATGCTCAATGTAATTAGACAAAATTGCCTTTTACTGCAATTCATAGGGAGAAATTGTTCCCTCAAATACAGACAATACTTTGCCAGACTGCTTGGTATAACTATCATTGTTAATTTCTGGATATTAAGAGACATATGGACTGTACTGCTGAGAGAAGTCAAATGAACTTATAGAAGGGGTCTGGGGCATTTTTAAGGACATTAAAAGGGCAGGATATTGCAAGTAGATTCTGTAATAAAAAATTATTTGTTTCAACCTTTATTCTTTGTTGTCCCAAAATGCTTATTTTATTTTATTAGGTAGTTAAATATGTAGAAAAATATAAACTATGAATCACCTTGGGAACCATACACCAAAACTGGAGTCATTAAAAAATAGACAATAATCATTTTTCAGCTGATTTTTATGTGTGAGCCCAACTGCAGACACTGCATGCAATCCCAAAAATGACATTTCACTGATGTGAGAAAACATGCTTTGTTTTTCATCAAGCAAGGAATTCTGTTCTTGAACAGAAGATGGATATCTGAGGAAAGTAGAATTTAATCTTAGTTGCTTATAAATGAAATGATTGAGTTTATTTAATCGAATGGTCCAAAGCCAGCACTTTAGGCTTTGTCTGGAATGTTCACTGTCCTATCCCAGTGAGCAGAACAAGATTCTTTCTCTTCTAAAAAATTTATCTCAGAAACTATTTTTTCCCTGCTCTGTCAGTGGTGTCATGAAGGGTGTGTAAATACACAGTGAAATAGAGTACTAGAATAAAAAGAGCTCATAAGGCCTAATTCAGATTCCCCCTGAAATGAGCTGGAAGACAGCCCTACAGTATCAGCTGGAAAATATGCATCTAAAGAAGACTAGAATAATTAAGATTAAATGTTTATAGTGATTATTCCAAATGGATTTTTGCTAAAGATCCCCCAAACTCCTACATGCTAGACATGATTTTCAATGCTTTTCAGAAGATGTTTCATCATGCTACGTGTTATGTTTACTGTATTAGGAGAAATAAAAATGTCACATTTCAACTCAAAGAAACTCAGTTCTAACCTAGAACCTTCATAGGTAACCCAGAAACCAAGAATAAATAGTTTTTATAAAAGCAGGGAAATACCATACTATTAAAATTAAAAATCTAGGTTTTGTTTAAAAATTTTGGACTGTAAATTAATAATCTATTTCATCCATTTTTCTTAACCTGCAGTATAGACTTAGTATAAATTCTAAACTTCAGGGATAAGACATTTTTATGCTTGTATCCAATACTTTTAAATGTGTATTTCAAATAATGCCAGGAAAAAACCAACAACAAAATAACCCAATTACAAAACAAAGAAATAAAAACCCCAAACAAAACCCATGTCACCAAGAAAATAAATGTACAGGAACATTGAGACAAAAAGTGAAAATTTATTGCATTATACTACTCAGAAAATCAATTTTTCAATTAATAAGTTACATATCTAAAACTTTTATTATAACTTTCCCTCAGTAAGCAAAGAATATTAAAAAGAATTACTGGAAAATGCTCTAAAAGTGTTAAAAAGGGGAACTTAGCTCAAAATCCTCTAAGATACTTTATCTGCTACAAGTTACCTTTATATGGAAAAAACGAGAGCCATTCTAAAGCCCTATAAAAACCTTACTCTATACTCTCTATATTTTTCTATTCTTCCTGTTAAAGACTGACACTGAACTGTGAAAAAGAAAGCTTACCAAAAAGTACTCTGGTAAAACTATTACCACTTTCTAATGGAAAAAAATTGGTAACTGATACAATTTTTAAGGAACAGAAGACCATTGAACATTCTATACACTTTAGCTGTAGATAGGGGAAAAAACTATTCTGGAATATGACATATGATATTCTAGAAAGCATATGTATGAGCTCATTTTTCCTAAAAGGCTTTAATTTGATGCAACTCTTAATCTGAAGATACATGGAAGTTACATTTTTTTTTATATTTATCAATAATTCCTTTTTCTTCTCTCCAGCCAACCATTTTCTCCTGTCAAAAATTATCAAGGTTTTACAGTGTGTAAGCATTTGTGGTGTATGCCACAAAGTTCTGAAAATAGCCATGCCCTTGATGTTTCACCAGAACATTCTGTTTCCTGAATTTTTATTTTAATTTTGACCTCACTTTTCACTGGTATTGTTTTCTCATCTTTTATGTTGTGAATAATGGCAACCCTTATCAAAAGGGTTATCAAAATCTTTCCTGTCTCCTTCTTCCCTCTTTCTGATTGATTAAATTGAAAAGGTTTGTGAGTATAAAAATAAGTGGTAGTTATTTCTTATGAGTGAATAAACAAGCAAATGCCAAGTGAGTCATGAAGCACTCTCCATTCGCACTATATTTATATCCAAAACACAAGCTAGAAATGTGGTATGGCATAAAAAAGTATGATGCAACCATTACTCTCATTTTATAAGCATGGGTCAGAGGTATTTATGGGATCTAAACGAATATGTATGCTAGAGGTACAAATAGTTTTAGGGTATATTCCTTGACTCTGGGACTTGAACAAGTAAAACAGACCTTGGCATGATCTCTTTCCATTCCTGGTAGCACTTTTCCATGCAATTCCTAGGCATGGTTCCATAGTTACTGTGGGTCGGAGACCTTTATCAAAATCTAATATTGATGCATCTACTGATGGTCTGTGTCTCAGCATGTTTATCAGTATGGAAATCAGTTATTATGTGACCACAGTCAGAGGACAGGCTCAGGGCACTTTTAATTTAATGGAGCAGGAATAACTCATGCAATCCTCTTCCTCTTTAGGCTTCTCCAGGCAGAATCTTAACACTCGTTTCACATTAAAAATGATACTGTAGCACAGAGGAAATAGATGCAATATTTCATAGAATCATATGCAGCCAAAAAGTATCTTTAGCTCCACTATTTCTAATACAATTGATAATGTAATTTCCTTCCACAACACCAGATGCTTAGTAAGAATTATGCAGCAATTAATATTCTTTTCCACTGAAATAAGTCAAATATATCTGGATTTACTTCAACTACCTTTAAAGTTTTATAATGTAGACATCTACATCTCAGCTTGTCAGCTAGAGGTTTTATTCCTTGAGTAAAAAGGGGCACTTCTAGAACATGCTTTATCTCATCATAGTAGAGATACCTAACAGGGTTAGAAGAACTTTGTTTTGGAAGTAATATGTATCTCCTTGAATTATTTAGTGAATCTGGTTGATAAATCCAGATGAAGATATCTACATAGCTGAAACTGGGAAGGCCTTAGAAACAACTTAATGCTACATAAAAATATCCCAACAGAATCCTTACCCCAGGTCTCTTAATTGAGTCTTTGCATTTAATTGATTTCATTTTAATGTTGCTTATTTCTCAAAAATAAATAGGAAGCCCCAGCTTAGCATCCTGTCTTTAGCAGAGGCATGTTAGTACTGAATGTAACATCTTCCCAATTATGTGGTCAATTTATAAGGACATCTTTTCATCCAGAATGCTAAATCAACAAAAGAATAACTAATGGAAAATAAAACTAGTATTTATATTGTATTTGTCTTGAATATAAAATATTCTTCTATGAATCAAGATTTCAATGTACTTAATGTAATTTTTTCCCCAGTACTTTTCCCTATTGTGTCATACATATGTCAATTTGAAAAAGGTTCTTTTTTAATTGGCAGGGGTTCTTTAATCCATTCATCTTACAGTGTCTTCTCATACTTGGATGACACAAATTTGTGAAAAACTGTCTGGGAAGAAAAGACCAGATAGATGCTCATGAACACATGTAAATCACTCCTATGTCTGCCAAAAATTAAAAAAAAAAACAGGTCCATTACTATTTTCCAGTATTCTTACATCATCTTGACCTGATTTGCCTTTCTGCTACTGCTCATCAGACTCCTCTGCTTTGTGTTAAATAGGATTGAAATTGCAGAGAAGAAAAGAATTGGCATTTTAAATGAGAGTCAGGCCCTCTCTATCCATGTCATTGTGAAAAAATTTTATAGGAACATTAGAGATACAGAACTAGTGATTAGCTCCATTGCTATGCACTCCTGTATCTCTGCGACAGAGAGCGATCATCAAATTCACATTATCTGGGAACTTGGGAGTTAGCAGAAGCTGACCATGCCAGCTGGAAGAGGCTTAAAACATGTGTTATGCTATTAAGTGGTATTACAATGTACCAATAATGGATTACAAAAAACCTCTTACAGACCTTGTTATTCAAAGTATAGATGTACTGTACACATTGCACAGCCATGGCAATGCAGTTTGCAGAAAGAAAAATGATGAATTCGTTTAGCATACAGTTATGCAGAGGTGAAATTGGATGGAATCAATTTACCCAACAAAAAAATAAATGCCTAAAAATTATAGTAAGAACAGGACTTCTAACAACACTATAATTTTAGAATGTGTTTTGGGGGGTTTGTCTCATGTTTTACCTATAATGTATTTTCACTTCTGGCATTGATATGGGTGCTACAAATTACTGTTGTATTGTGGCTGCACTTAACACAATTTACTTAAGGACACCCCATTGTGTAATAGGCAGTATGAAAGAAATTGTCATCAAAAACCAGAATAAAATCCTCCAATTTAACTTAGGAAACAGGAATGAAAATGACTGAATCTAAAAATTTTGAGGTCTTTCATCCCCCAGTTGTTTTAAACTGTTTTATGTTGGCATTCTGGTTTCATACCACTGTGGAAAACTAAATTTCTAAATAGACAAAAAAAAATCCCCTCTTAGGTTAATATCCATCCAACACTATTATACTGGTAGAAATAACAAGACTCATTGCAGCGTAGCTAAAAAGCTTTATAAGTGTCATATTTATTCATCTGTCCACAGTTCTGATACACCTGTCATTTCAGTTTTCAGTTTTCACAGGTTGCTAATGGCAATAATGAAATTTTCTTCAGGAAAAGCAAGTATCTGTGCTGTAGTTTGTGCCATTCAACATATTCATAAATGAACTAGATGTGAGCAACAAGTGCAAAAAAATTGCTGATAGTATGGAGTCATTTTAGATAATGAAGACATACAGAAAGACCAAAAGTAGAGTTTATGACATCAAGAAACTTGCAGTAGCATGGAAAATTAATTTTAATGTAGACAAATATAAAATGGTTGGGAAAAAAACCAAACATATAAGATATGCACCCTGCCCTGGCTATTATCTCCAAGATAAGACCTTGTAATAAAGAAAAACTGGCACCTGTTCAGTAGTGGTCAAAAAATAAAAGCAAATGCCCAAATTCCTGTTTTAAACACATCTTGAATATGACCATGAAGAAAGATGATTGAAGTCACAAAACAATTCTCACTTGAGGTATGAGTGCTAAAACTTCCCTGACTGGAAAGAGATAAGTGAGGAGAATAAGAAAGAAATTTACAATTCTAAGTCTGATGAAAAGACAATACAGATTAAGTCAAGAGTTCATTCTGATATATTAAATAAGGAACATCAAATTAAACTGATAGCATCTAAGTGGAGAACTGAAGGCTGAATCTTCCCAGAAAACAGAACTCAATGCCAAAGACTGACTTAAAATGCTTAAAGTTTATATCCACTCAAGGCTTAACAACAAGAAATAGAATCCAGATGGGATAACTGAATTCATAAGTAAATCCACCGAAGGCAACAAAGGTGAAAATAACTCAGACCTAGAAAAGTAATTAAGAAAAGCATTGTGTTTGTATGTCACTTTTTCGGTTCTTTGTGTGGGTCCTTCCACAACAAGATAACACAAAACTGGATTGCAAGTCTTACACAATGTAGATGCCCTCATACTTATCTGCATCCAGTTCTTGCATAAATTCATAGAGGAAAAAATATCTTACTAATATGAAGTCACCACCTCTGAGTCACTGAGTATCTGAAGCACGATTCACAACATCTTGAGAGAAAGCTGTTCAATACTGTTCCTCATCTTCTCTGTCCTGATGATCTTTCCAGTACTTTGTGCTGCTCACCCTCCTAAACAGAATTCTGGTCATTGTGAATCATTCATCTGAAAGTTAAATATAATATTTTATAATGTTTGTTAGAAATGACAGAGATGTGAGATAATGGAATAAAATATGAAAGAATAAATCACATTTTATATAGGTGCACAAATTCAAGAGTTTAGAAGATTGATCACTCTTTCTGGAGGTCAGGAAGTTATTATAGCCAACAAGAAATTTTATATTCTCTGTGTTTTGAACTGTTTACATTTTTGACAATCTTATGTAATGAGCAGTCATTGTGATAATCTTGCACTTCCAGACAGTCAATGTAAATCTTCCTCAAAAAAGTTTCTATTTAAAAACAGGAAGGATTCTAAAGACTTCTTTATTAGTCTCATTTTGTCCTCCAAAATTGCTGCAGGAGATACAAATTCCAGTTTATTGTAGCCCTGAAATCTTGGGCACTAAAAATGCAGAGAACTGTTTAATTTTAAGATGGGAAAAGTGATGTAATGGGTCACATTCAAAGTATTTATCCTGTGGCAATGATAATTTAAAACTGCACACATACACATATATATATATTTATAAAAGAAAAATGAAAATAAGAAATAAAAGAAGTAAATAGAATCTGTCACTAACGACTACATTTTTTATAGAAACATAGAATGATTAAGGTTGAAAGGGACCTTAAAGATCATCTAGATCCCATCCCCTTGCCATGGGCAGGGAACCTTCCACCAGAGCAGGTTACTAAGGGGCCCATCCAGCCTGGTCTTGAACATTTCCAGACACAGGTAATCTACAACCTCTCTGGGCAACAGTGCCTCATGACCTTCACAGTGAAAAATTTCTTCCTAACATCTAATTTAAGCCTATCCTCTTTTAGGTTGAAGCTATTCCTCCTTGTCCTATCACTAAGTACCCTTGTAAAAGTCCCTTTCCATCTCTCTTATAAGTTCTCTTTAGGTTCTGGAAGGCTGCTACAAGATCTCTCCAAAGCCTTCTCCTTTCCAGTCTGAATTTTGTTCATGATGAGTATCTGAGAAGTTTCTATTGAAAACTTTTCAAATGTATCTTTCAGAAACATTTACTCTCTAATGAAATCCGACTTTATGTAGTTGTATGTAAAAAAATATTTAGGCAATAATACTATACATGTGCAATTTTTAATCAGTAAGACAGGTTCCTTCAGAGAGTGGGGCTGAGATTAGGCACCTGAAGTAAGTGTCAAAATAGTTTTGAATGGTCTCTACTAGGAATGAAGAAAGTTCTGGTAACTACTGTGTGGAAAAGATGCTCAGCATGTAGACAAAGTTGAGTAGACTTAAAAGCTTTGAGGAAGGCCAGACAAAAAGTTCTTTCTGCATTAGTGCTACTTTAAAATTGGAGCCATATTAATCGTTGTGACAAACTATTAACTTTCTATTCAATTATGAATATACTTCACTTTCCAAACATCAGCCTGAGAACAATTCCCTTTATTGTTTAGTCCTGTCTCTTTCTATTGCAGACAATAACCTTGTGAAATAACTTTCATAAAATCATTTTGTTTTTTCTAAAAACTGTTAGTATTCTCTTAAGCCCACTGTTTTCTTTGGGTTGCTGCTCCAGAATTTCACTTGTGTCATTATTAAATAAAATTGCTTTTAAGTTGTGGTGTATTTGAGATGATGCATAGTTTGTGATCCCTATGTTCTAGAATTAAATGTTTATTTTCATTTTCATAATGTCTGGTACCCAGTGCATTTCTAGACAGCAAATATATTAACTCTGTCTCTGTCTGTATGGTTAAATACATCCATTCCAGGGCACCAACTTTTTACTTGCAGCTAGGAAGAATACAAAAATACAAAGGTATGCCCACAAACTTTAGAGCAGGAGTCCTGTAGAACATTTGGTTTGATGTTCTTATGCTATGATTCTAGAAAACTATGTAGTTTTATTACATAGGTTGTTTTGGTTGGGTTTTTTTTGGGTTGTTTTTTTTTTTTTTTTAAATTTAAAATTTATTCAGATAGTTTGAGACTATAGTACAACCTTAATAAAAAAGGCTACCTTATAAAAACCTGACGTATAACCGTGAGTATACATATTGCTAGTGTTATGGTGTAAAGCCTTCTGACAGAGTTTATGCCAAAAAGTAGGAAAAGGCAAATGGTACCTGATTCTGTGTTGTCCATACTGACGTTTAAGAGTAGTTACAGCAGTGAACTTCCTCCAGAACAATGGTAAGGCTTTGTTGGAAAAAGTTAATTGGAGGATTCCAAATTAGGAGTCAATGAGCTAAGCAGTGTGGATGATCTGGGATCAGCTGCTGGAGGTTTTCCCTAGTGAGTTTTATTTGAGAAAATCACAGAATATTCTGAGTTGGAAAGGAACCTCTAGGATCACCAAAGTCCAACTCCTGGCCCTGGACAGCCCCGTAATCACACCATGAGCCTAAGAACATTGTTCAAACACTTCTTAAAACCTCCCCCTACACAACTTAAGGCCATTCCCTCAGGTCCTGTCACTGGTCACAAGAGTGAAGGGATCAATGTCTGCCCCTCCTCACCCTTGTGAGGAAGTTGCAGACTGCAATGAGTCTTCTCCCCTCTTCTCCAGGCTGAAGAAGCCAACTGACTTCAACTGCTCTTCATATGGCTTCACCTCAAGGTTCTTCACCATCTTAGTTGCCCTCATTTGGATACTCTCTAATAGCTTTATACCTTTTTTATATTGTGGCATCCAAAACTACACACAGGACTCAAAGTGAGGTTGTCCCAGTGCAGAGCAGAGCAGGACAATCCCCTCTCTTGCCCGGCTGGCGATGCTGTGTCTGATGCACCCCAAGACAAGTTTGGCCCTCCTGGCTGCCTGGGCACTGCTGACTCATATTCAACTTGGCAACAACCAGGACCCCCAGGTCCCTTTCNCAACCAGGACCCCCAGGTCCCTTTCCTCAGTGCTGCTCTCCAGCATGTCATTACTCAATCTGCACGTACATTCAGGGTCGCTCCATCCCAGGTGCAGAATCCAGTACTTGCCCTTGTTAAATTTCATGTGGTTGGTGATTGTTCAGCCCTCTAATTTGTCAAGGTCTCTCTGCAGCTCCTAGCTGCCCTTAAGAGAGTGAACAGCTCCTTCCGGTTTTGTATCATCTGCGAACCTGCTTAGTATCCCTTTCAGCCCAGTGTCCAAGTCATTTGTGAAGATGTTGAAGAGCAGAGGGCTGAGGATGGAGCTCTGAGGAACCCCACTAGTGATAGTCTGATGTCACCCTGATCAGTGCAACCCTTTGTGTCCAGCTTGTGAGCCAGTTGCTCACCCAGCATATGATTTTTATAATAACACATATTTATATAAACACATATGATGTGTTTATTCAACTGTGTGCTGGATATTTTGTCCAGAAGGATCCTCTGAGAGACAGTATTGAAAGTTTTACTGAAATTTGAAAGATTACATCAACTTACTTTCCTTGATCAGCTAGGTTGGTGCCCTTCTCATAAAAGGAAGTCAGGTTCCAGAAGCAGGACTTCTCCTGAATGAAGCCACGCTGGCTGTGACCTGTGATTACAGTATCCTTTGGATGTTTATCAAAACCTTCCAGAAAAATTTTCTCCATAATTTTACCATCACTGAAGTGGACTGGCAGATCTGCAGTTTCCAATGTTATCCTTCTTGCCTCTTGAAAACTAGGGCAACAATTACCTACCTTCCAGTCAACCAGGACCTCTCCAGATTTCCAAGACCATTTAAAAATCACTGAGAGAGACCTCATGATGACATTAGCCAGCTGTCTATTTATTCTCAGGTGAATCCTATCAGGACTCACAGATTTATAGGAATCCACACAAATTCAAGGTCAGCTGGGAGTTTATCATTCTTACCAGTCATGGCCCTCCAGCTCAGGGTACTGAAACCCCCTTAGTCTGTCATGTGTTGTGAAGACAGAGGTAAAGAATGTGCTACACATCTTCGCCTTGCCCCTGTCCCTGTGCCC
>VYZT01060740.1:0-10822 GCA_013400735.1 Pomatostomus ruficeps | reverse complement strand
CACGGGGATGCAGAGATCCACGCACAGCCCCTGGAGGAGCCCGCACCAGATAGGGAAGATGCCTGGAGGAGGCTGTGACCCCATGGGACACCCGAGGAGAGAGGGGCCCTGCTCCCAGGCTGGAGCATCCTGTCCTTGCAGGACTGACCCCGTGGCAGAGTGACCCACGCCGCAGCAGTGTGGGGAGAGCTGTTTCCCGTAGGATGGGCTCACGTTGCTGCAGTTCACAGGGAGCTGTGGCCCGTGGGATGGACTCGGGTTGGAGAAGTTAATGGGAACTGTCTCCTGTGGGAGGGACCTCCCGTGCAGCAGGGGAACAATTCCTGTCCCTGAGCAGCGGGAGAAGCCACGGAGGATGAACTGACCATAACCCCCATTCCCATCTCCCTGCACCACTGGGGTAGGAGGTAGAGCTGGGCAGGAGGGAGGGGCAGGGGGAAAGGTGTTTTTAAGGGTTTATTTCACTTCTTATGATCATGCTCTGATTTTGTTAGCAATGAACGTGATTCATATCTTTAATCAGAGTCTGTTTTGCCCGTGACTGTATTTGATGAGCAATCTCTCCCAATCCATAACTCTTGAACCCTTTGTTATATTTTCTCCCCTCTGTCCAGCTGTGCAGGGCAGTGAGAGAGCGGCTTTGGTGGCAGCTTGGCATCCAGTCAGCATCAACCCCCTGCAGCTGTCTGTGTCTTTTGCCTTGGAAGGAGTTTTCACTCGCAGCCCTTGCACTGATGTGTCTGATGGGTGTTTCCCTGTCTCTCCCTCTCTCACAGCCTCTCCTGCCCTCCCTGTTCTGGTACTACATGCTCGAGCTCTCCTTCTACTGGTCGCTGGTCTTCACCTTGCCCTTCGACGTGAAGAGGAAGGTGAGTGGCAGCCTCAGGGGAGAACCAAGTACAAACAGGACACGAGCTGAACGCTCAGGAGAGTGATCTCTAAGAGCAGGTGTACAGTGCCAGTCAGGGTTTTGTGGGACTCTCTTCTTGCTCATTCACAGGAATTTTCATTCCCAGTCACTGGCTTTCCCTCCTCTGGGAAGTGGAGAACACCAGCCCTGACAGAGAAAGGTGCAAAGTACTGCAGAGTTCTCAATCCAAATTTAAAATCCAAACATAAAAATTGCTCTTCTAGGCTGCACTGCTCATAGAGACAGGAAAAGAGGTGGTTCTTTGCCAGTTAAGCTGCTTGTGTTCCTGGTGCCAGTGTCCTAACAGGCAGGACACAGCATCAGACCGTGGCTGGTGGGGGGAGAGGAGGTTCTTTGTTGTAAGATACTCAGTTTACACCACAAACTCTTCGTTCGGGAGTCTCTTGGTTGCCTACATCTCTAGAATGCATTTGGTAAAAGGATGACGTGGCTGAGCCTTGGGAGTGGGATGTTTCTCAGTCACTGGATAGAGATATCACTGCTACCCGCAGGAACCACGTTCGGGCTGGGGCAGGAGGTGCCTGATGTGTTTCATTCTCTGCTGTTCCCTCTCTCATCAGGATTTCAAGGAGCAGATAGTCCATCACGCTGCAACCATCTTCCTGATCAGCTTTTCATACTGTGCCAACTACATCCGCATTGGGACGCTGGTGATGGTGATCCACGACGCCTCTGACTGCTTCCTAGAGGTGAGCCAGGCAGAGCCCGATTAACAGCGGTGCTCTTCGGTCACAGAGTGTCCTTCGATCTAACACAGCACGGGCCAAGCCCTGGGGTGTTCCACAGACCCCTGGTGCTGCTCTGCTGACCCAGCCCCGGGTTCCCAGCTGGGAGCTGGGCAGAGCTGTGCTCACCTGCGTGCAGGTTGTGTTTCATCACCCCCTGGAGTGTGTGCAGGTGCTGTCCTGGCTGCTGTTTCATTGTTCTTTCTCCTTCCAGCCAACCAAGATATTCAATTACATGAAGTGGAAAAAAACCTGTGACAGCCTCTTCATGATCTTCTCAGCCGTTTTCCTGATCAGCCGCCTGGTCGTTTACCCCTACACGTGAGTGGGGGTCATGGAAAAGCTGCCTCCTGGGAGACAGGAGGATCAGCTGGATGCTGCAGCCTTTGCTTTTCAGTCCTGGAGCGTTTGTTCCTGCCCTTGCGCAGGCTGAAGTGCCCCGTGGCTGTTGCACCTGCCTTGGGGTGAACAGGGGTGCTCTGCCTTGGGGTTTATGGAGCAGCCTTGAAGCCCTGGAGGGTGGAGCAGAGGAGGAGCCCTGGGTCAGTGGCTCTGTCCTGGGTGCTTTGGGTGGGGAACTGACAGTTGGTCAAGAGGGAAGTGGCTGATCTGAAAAGTCCTCTGTGANTTTGGGTGGGGAACTGACAGTTGGCTCACATGGGATAGGTAAAGATGGAAGTGGCTACAAATTCCTGGGGCTTAATTGTGACCCTGCCAGCCACAGGCTTACCCTCCACTGCAACTCCCTCTGTTTGCAGAGTGCTTTATAACACCTACTACTACTCCATGGAGATATTCGAACCCTTCTTTGGATACTACTTTGTGAATGCTCTCCTGATGACTCTGCAGCTGCTCCACATCTTCTGGTCCTGCCTGATTATTCACATGGTCTACAAGTTCATCCTCCAGGGCACGGTATGCATCACTCTGTGGCATCCTTTACATCACACGGGGAGGGAGGGTCCACCTAGACTGCTGGAAAACACAGGGCTCCATCTGGCATGGATTCCTCATTGTTCTGGTGAAATTACACATGTACATGACCAACAGTGAGGTGGAAGGAAACTCAGTAATATCAGGAAAAGCTGACCAAAAAAAATTTTTATGGGTCACTACAATATTGGGTCCACGTCTGATGCTTGTATTCAATGACAATGTGGACTGGACTTCAGGAGAGATATCTGTGAACAAAGCCAGTGACATCTGAGTCAAAATCCCAATACTCTGTGCGGTGTGATTTGCATTTGTAACAAGACTGAGAAATCAAGGCAGGGAAAATGGTCACGCTTGGTGAGGCTGGTGCAAAAGTGCTTCCCTTGTTGTACAGGATTTTCAATTGCAATTGTGTTACCGTGCTGTAGATCTCTGCACAGCAGGTATTTCTGTCTACACCGGCTGCCTGAGCTCTTCTTGCAGCAGTGGAGTGCCCAAATCATGATCCGCTCCATGCTGCACCTAGCAGTGCTGCTCAACAGAGCAACCAGAGATGAGTATCTGAGCTCCAGCTGTATAAACTGAAGTGAAACGCATCCCCCATCCCTCTCTTTCTGGCCTGCAGCATTTGCTGTGAGACCACACGGCTGCTCAGCATGAAATTCTTCCCCAAATCAAAGCCACCACTGGCCACGTGCCAAGGCCGGGGTCCGGAGGTGATGAGCCAGTGCCTGGCGGGAGCTGACCTCAGAGCCCAGGATGATTTGTTTTATTAGCATCCAGCTGAGGAATTCTGTCTTACAGGAACGGAGAGCAAGCACTAAAAGCTCCTCTTTATCCCTGTTGTCCCCATTTTCTTTATCTGCCTTCCCTTAAGGTAGCAAAGAGCAAATTACTTGCAAATCAGGAAACAGGGCCGGAAACGAAGACACAGCTGAAGACAGGCTTTTATTGTTTTCCTTGTTTTTGTGTGGGCTGAATTACCCCTGCAGTTACTGTCGTGTAAAATGATGAGGTAAATAAATAAATAGTCTTATTAGAAAAAAAAGAACCATCAGGAAGGAAAATCCTGAAGCATATCCAAAATTCTTCCAATTTTATCTAAAAATCAATCTGCCAGATTTGTTGTAAAAATGTATTTGAGAACTTTCTGTACTGAGCAGTGAAAAGCAAAAAAAAAAAAATTTCCTAAACAGATCTGTTTCAGTGGCAATATCTAGTAGCCCAAAGCAGTATCAGCAAGAATAGAGGACATTCTCTCTTGGAGAGCCATGAAACTCTTGCTACAATTAGTTCATGTTCTTCTTGCAGGCCTTTCTGGTCTCCACGGTTTTCCTCTCTGGCTCCAGGATAATCATTACCACCTTCTCACATGATGTTCCCTAATCCCCAGTAATTAGAACTCAGCCTGGATCCTGAAGTACGAGTTTCATTCCCTCACAGAGGGAGCAGCTTTATAATTCCTGTGGGAATCTTGCCAGATTTCAGGCCGCAGCCACATTATCTGGCTATAAATGGATAAACTTAGAAATATTGACTACGATTTGTCCTTATGCTGCAGATCCAGACTCCTGCATATTTCCTGAACTGTCAGTTCCCGAGTGACCCAAGATGCAGGTTGTTCACAGCAGAGAGCATCTCCCACCCTTGTTGTCCTTGGAGGCAGATTGAATTCAGGGCAGGTTTAGATTCTCAAAAATCCTGTCTGCACCTGGTTGTAGTGATCTCTGGAAGGAGCATGAGCCCAAATAGAGTTCTCAGTATGATCTGAGAGGTTTCAAGAAGAATGGACAGCCGTGAATGGAAACTTAAGTTTTTTGGGCAGCACCTGGTTTGCCCTTGAGCAGTCCCTAAAGCTCAGGTCACAGGAGGGGAGTGCAGCTTTCCCTCTTTCCAACAAGGAGTGTGACACTGTGAATTTGTCCCCAGTTTTGGCATTTTATATGGCAGAGTAGAGACAGCCTGAGAAGCCAGGAATTGCTGAGCTGCTTTTTCTAAACTGTCATTTTATCCCTTTTTTTTTGCCCTCCTTTCAAGGTAATGAATTAAATACTTAGAGAAGTGGATTACAGGTCCAGCAGTCAATAAACAGCAATTTTATCCCTTTGACCATAAAATGTCAGTAGTCAGACAATGAATGCAGTCAGGGTGGAGTGGCTTTGTGTCGAGCTTTGGCTGGTTTGGAAGCGCGTGTTTCCAGCCTGTCCCAGGCAGTGCTGTCAGCCTGCAGCCAGCCAGGCCATGTGGAGGCAGAAGTCAGCCCCTTCTCCCTGCTGGAAAGCGCAGAAGAGCTTGATTAATTAACTGCCTCCCCATCCCTCTCCCACACACTGATGACCAGGGCAGCAGTGAGGATCTCGTCAGGCTTACACAGTTGTCCTCAGTCCTGGGCATTTGTGGTTTTGTTCTGCCCCTCAGCCTGTAATTCCCAATGTTTATCAGAATCACAGATGAGATTCCAGTGAGGCTGAAATCAGAGGCAGGGAGAATCTGTTCCCAAGGGTGAGGTGAAAGCTGAGAGGACAGAGCAGGACTGTGCTGAGGGTGAGTGGCCGAGGCAGCGGGTGCGGGGCCAGCCCGTGGCTCAGCCAGCACTGCTGCCTGTGCAGCTGCTGCGTTTGTCTGGTTTCTCACTCACCTGTTCTTGTAGATGGAAAAGGACATGAGGAGCGACACAGAAGAAAGCGACAAGGATGAAGAAAGAGAGAAAATCAAGGAAAAGGAGAAAAATGGGATCACGTATTTCAGCAACGGCACGAGCAACGGTTACATCCAGAGGAACGGCTCTGAGCCCCTCAACAACAGAGTCCACCTCGCCAACGGCCACGCCAAGGAGAGATAGCTGCTGTCCCCGTGCTGCTGCTCTGGCCTCCAGCCCAGCCAGGCCACCACCATCTGTAGAAACAGTTCTGCTTCACAGTTACTGTGTAGATAAATCGGAGTGCAATTGCAGTATTGTAGCTGAATTCCTGCTTCCCACAAACAGAAGTGTTTATAGTCGGTGGTATTTGAAGGAAGTTTTTTGTCTTCCTTCAGTAAAAGCTTTCTATAGGTTGTAGCCTCAAAACAGATAGCAAGGGATCAAAGTGGCTTGACTTGTATTAAGACTGTACTATAATTGTTGTCAAATGTGTTAATCTTGAAAAATATTTTAAAAATAAAAAGGTGGATAAACTCTGGCAGTGTCAAGTTTTACCCACCTAAGGTTTGATTAGCCTGGAATCCGTTTAGCCTGGATCAGCCTCTGGACTCCATGGCCTATTGCCAGTAATTATGAAGGCTGACAAGTGACAAATCTTATCATTGGGATGCCTCTTCTGAGAAAACAGGTGCCCTGTGCACACTTACAGAATTAAAACTGAGCATAGTGAAATGAAAGCTTTGGAAAGGCATAGGATAAAACAAGTTCTTCTCAAAGGAAATGCTCTTTGTGCCAATACCAGTTCTGTAATGGTCTGGATCTCAGTCCCTACTTATGTCCCCTAAGGTGGGAACTCCAAAGCCCAGGCTGGAGGAGTACCCACCCAAATCATATTGGAAGAGCTGGAAAATCCAGAGAGCTGTTTCTCAGCTGTCAGGTAATCCTCTAAACCTGTCCTGGAAGGAAGTAGCCAGGAGAAGGGAGGTGACAAGGAACTGCATAGTCTAGAAGACAACACCGATTAATGTGCTCATCTTTTTGCTTAGTGTGACTTGCGCAGTGGGAAATGTTTACAGAGGCATCCCATGGCAAGAACGGGGTACATTTCCCCTGCCCTCAGAGGAAAAAGGATCCAGAGAAGATCTGCTGAACCTTATGGAACAATTAGCATAGTGAGCTTGGCCTTCTAACTCGAGGGCCTTTGCCCAGGAGTATCAAGAACAGCAGGTATAAAGCAGTGGTCCATGAAGTCATGATGCAGCGCTGATTCCGTTTGTTTCATTGTCATATCTTGTATCATGTGTAGTCTTAGATTCTTGAATTGTGCAATCTCTTTAGCCATTTAAATTAGCGTTATGTGAACTTCTGTTTTATAGGTCACTTACTCTACGAAACCGAAGTGTTAACAGATTCACAGCAGTGAGTGCAGGGACTTTGATTGCCAAGGCCGTGCAGACACTTCTCTTTATGTACCCAGTGCTAACTGGGCTGGGATGGGACATGGACCAAGGAAATTCCTTATTTGGGGAGGTGGTGCACATGTTGAAGTTATAAAGCAAGTGACAGCATAGAAAGACAAGAGGGTTTTCATCAATCCACTCAGGTCACCTGAGATGTGACTGAGAAGCTTTGATCTGAGCTTGTGTGTGGTCATCTTTGGTTTCAGTCAAAATACGTTTGGAGAATTGGATTTTTAAAATGGAATTGGATAATTTCAGAAGGGGAAAAGTGGTTCCATCATGCGTGATTCCAGGGCAGTAACATGCAGTGGGAGGAGAGCTCCTCCATCTGCTCCTGCATGGTGGTTTAAATCTTCATTTGCTGAGGATAATCTGTCTCTGGAACCTCAGCTCAGCTGGTGGGAGCATGGTGTCACCAATGCCAAGGTTGTGGGTTTGATCGCTGTATGGGCCATTCACTTAAGAGATGGACTCGAGGATCCTTGTGAGTCCCTCCAATGCAGAATATTCTGTAATTCTGTGATAACTGGAAGCTGGAAGCACATGTTCTGTACGCTGTGATCTGAGCGTACAGGCTCACCTCTCTGCAGGTGCTGTGCTCAGGAGGAATGGTTTTGTATCATTTTGTACTACTGAATATAAATGTTCTTTATAAATTACTTTTAAAGGTTTGATCGTCTGGTCTCTTTTTTACTTCTTTAACCACCAGGAGGCAAACCTGGCTGGCTGCACCTTCCAGGTGGACATGTGGTGAAGGAAACCCACGTGGGTGCCACTGCCAAGAGGAAAATGTTGCCTACACAGGACACACGGCCACCCTGAGCCAGGCCAGGAAAGACCTGCAGCTGCTGGGTTTGTCTCCCGCTCAGTAATGCTGGGTTTGGCTCTGGAACAAACAAGGGACAATTTGGGACACCCCTACACTGGACCTGGCGGCATGCCAGCTTACCTGGTACTGCCAGGACAGTGGCAAGTCCCAGATGGCAACTGGGGAAGTGCTTTGGCCTTGCAAGGATGGGAGCAGAGCAATTAATATCTATTCTTCTTTATTGTGAGGTTTTAGGAGGCCAGAGAAGATCCCCATTGTAAAATCACAGCCCTTCTCCTCCGAGGAGCAGAATGCTTCCCAGAGCCTGCACAACGCGCAGTGGAGCCAGTGTGTTAATGCCCACTGGATTTGATCTTCAGGGGTTTTTGTGTCCCTGGTTATTGAGATGAGATTGTCAGGAGGCAAATCTGGTTCTTATGAAAGGAAACATCAAGGATACAGGAGAGCTGAGCAAGAACTTTTGAGTGCTGCCTTTAGCTGAGGAACTGAGCATGACAGCCATGAGTCAGTGAGGCACATCAGCTGCTGGATTTGTTTTCTTGCCATCAACTTGCTAAGGCTTAAAGAAGCATTCAGCTCCCTCCCTGCACGGCTCCACCTTCCCTCCTTATGTCTGCTCCAGGGCTGGGAAGCTGCTGAGCAGTGTGATGGTGTTGAAGAATGTCATGCATTCATCCCTTCCTCTCTCCGCACGTGGGGCATCACAGCTTCCCCCACAGAGCAGCTGTTGTAGAACAGCGGCAAGGAGTCTGTCACTGGTCTGCTGAGAAACCCACAGAGCAGATCATGGAACCACCAAACCCATTGGATTGGGGGAGGCCTCTGAGATCATCAAGTACAACTTGTGACCAGTTGCCACTTTGTCAATCAGAGCAGAGCACTGAGCCCAGTCACTTCTTAAATACCTCCAGGGATGGTGACTCCACCGAGTCCACGGGGCACTCAGACACTTGCAGATTGGTTTGGTGGCATCCTCTGGACGGGTCAGGAGCACTGTAAAGAGGACTGGCACGCACCCCAGCACAGAGGCACGCTCTGTGTCCTGTTCTCTCAGCAAAATTAATTATTGCTTATTTAGCCATTGTTCTGTGTTCTGCACCGTACACCCTCCCCTTGGCTTTGGTGAAGGAAGAGCACTGACCTGACAGAAGCCCCAGGCTTTGACCATGTGCTGGAGCAGCACTGGGAGCCTGGGGCTGTGCTGGAGCCCTGGGGCAGCACACCCAGCACAGAGCACGGCACTGGCAGCAGCCTCCTGCTGGCTGAGCCTGGTGCCAGTGTGGGCACACGGCTCCTCTCCTGCCAGAGCTCTTCCCTCTTACAGAACCATGGCTCTGCCCTTGGGCAGGGCGTTTTGTGTGCGTGACAAGCAAAGGCCCAAAGTTCACACCAATGCCGTGCTGGAAGGCTTCTCCATTCTGCTGGGTAGAACCCCGAAGAAGGCCCTCCCCTTGGCTTTGGCATTGTCCCATGAACCCAGCAAGCAACACTTCCTCTCTGTCTCTACCCCAGGCCAGGCAAAGCAGCTTCCCAAGCAAGGCGGGGCTGTCAACGCCCCTTCCAGGGAAAGAGATGCATGAGCAGATGCTGCAGCAGCTTCCAGCACATTCCACAGCTGCCATCTCAGCCCCTCCTGACCTGCTGCGTGTCCAACACAGCAGCTGCTGAGAGCTGCTGGCTCGGGCAGCCACCACCCCTTCGGGTAGAGTCTATTAAGGCTGCTGATTTTTGGCAGAACTGCCAGGTCATTCAGAATGACAGAATCACTTAGGTTGGAAAAGCTCTCTGAGATCATCAAGTCCAACCATTCTCCCTGCACTGCCAAGGCCACCAGGATGTCCCCACACACCATGTGGGAATACAGGTGTGGGCTGTGGGCAGCCTCGACCTTAATAAGTTACAGCTGGGCCCCTGGGAAGACAGAAAAACAACTTGGAGGGAGAGGAGGTGAGGAATGTGGGCTCTGTGTTGATTTTTACAAGGAGCATGTGAGTGATACAGCTTGCCACCAATGAACACGGAACACGAATACAAGAAATCCTATAAAAGTGAGTGTTGGAGGGAGAATAAAAAAGCTTTTTTTGCACACATCCAGTGTTGCGTGTCCGTCTCAACTGCGACACCTGGTGACCCCGGTGTGATTGTACCCGACCCCGATGTGATTGTTCCCGAACCCTTTTTGGCCGTGGGGAGAACGGCAGAGACGGAGCCCAGCGGAGAAGAGCAGAGGGTAGAGCTGTCGTGGTCCAAACCCCTCTTTGCAACCCTTGAGGTGCTGGGAACAATGGGAGCTCAAGTCCCACAAGAAGAGGAGGCACTTGTGAATATTTGGACACTTATATTGGGCAGATGAGGAATTAAATATGATAAACGTATGCTGAGAGCTCTATTGCTGTGGTGCAAGAGCCAAGGGTGAGATGCTACAAGCGGTGTCCCAGAAACAGGGATTTATCAGAAGAGGGTGAAGGAAGTGGATCGTTCCAGTAGCAACCTCCACGGTACCACAGGACACGCGCACCCATCACCTCACAGGTGAGCGCTGGGGAGGTCACGGGAGGAAAATTATCCCTGGAACAGAAACAGAACCTAGAACATCAACAGAATAGAGACATTTCAGCTGTTAGGCTAATTACCCTAACAGACTGGTTATCTGCAGCGGGGTCCTGAGATACCGGGCAATCCTGAGGTCAAGTGATCCGCTGCGGGGATGATCGGCCTTGATGAAGATCCTCGCCCAGGTGATCCCTTCCTTCGACCCTGGAGCCATGGACCCCGATGGAAAGGCAGAGCTCAGGGCAGGTTGCCAGCTTTGCCTATAAAATTGGGCCAGTGGTGTTCCCTGGACAAAGACCCGCGGAGCGTCGGTGCAGCTTAAAAACAGATTCTCCACATTGGAGCAACTTTTATTATTGGTTCAACAACCCTGTAACTGTTTCCTAAACGAGAGAAGCTTTGATGTTAAAAAGGCAGAGACAACGAGAAATGCCCTGATGGTGAAGCAGAGGAGGGCTCGTCCCGGGGGCTGCTCGTGGGTCAAGGCAGCCCCGAAGCGCCGCCGCTTTCCCCCCATCCCTTCTCCTTCCTGAGTGAATAACAAATGTTGGCTTTCGCATACCTGAATTTAACATTTACAAGTGATAATGTACTATGTAGAAATAGTGTTAAGATAAAATATAGTTGAGTAGAAAAGAAGTCAGGGTGAGTTGTAACTTTGAAATCGTTGTAATATGTTGAGAAACGTAGTAATAAATGCGTAGTAATAAATGGCTTTAGAGTTGACAAACCCCAGAGCCAGCAATCAGG
>VYZT01060736.1:1639-11868 GCA_013400735.1 Pomatostomus ruficeps | reverse complement strand
TGTGGCCTTCCAGAGCCTGAAGGTGCCAACAAGGAAGGTGAAGAGAGACTCTTCACAAGGGATGGAGTGACAGGACAGGGGGAATGGCTTCACACTGACAGAGAGCAGGTTTAGATTGGATATTAGGAAAAAATTCTTCCTCGTGAGGGTGGTGAGGCCCAGGCACAGGGGCCACAGAAACTGTGGCTGCCCCATCCCTGGAAGTGTTCAAGGCCAGACTGGATGCGGCTTTGGACAACCTGGGATAGAGGAAGGTGTCCCTGCTCGTGGCAGGGGGTGAAATGAGATGATCTTTAAGGTCCTTCCAAATCAACCCACTCTGTGATTCTACGCATTCTATGGTATTGCTAAAATATCAGTAATAAATGCAAATGGTGCATTTTCAGTGTTCTGTCTTTACTGTTTTCTGCACATCAAAACCCTCAAGATGAGCCTTTGAAGCCACCTACAGTCATTTTCCACCAAACCACTTCCCCCTATCTGGACACCACAGTGGCCACCCACAGCACAAACTTACACTGAGCAGGGTGGGACGAGAAGGAACAATTGTATTTACTCACTGTGAGAATCAACAAACCAGTTTTTCTCCATTTGTTTCTGACACCTGTGCAAACAGTTTTGTGTTTCCTTTTGGCAGAAGCAAAAGAGGGTCTCAAGAACAAGCAAACTCAGAACAGAAGGTTTATAGACATCTCTTTCAACAAGCTCAAGCAGTATAAATTTTGCAGACGAAGACAGCTGGGATACATAGGAAAATATTTACTTTTGAGTTATATAGCGAGGAACAACAGACTGAAGACACACACGAGGGCAGTGTCCATCCCACAGGATGTTTCAGAAGGCAGAGTGAAGATGAGCTGACCATATACGGAAAAACCAGAAATTTGTCTAAAATCAAATCAAGTCCATTCTATTTTCCAGTTGCATCTGAGGATTTTGGAAATGACTCCACTCAATTAAATTAGATCTGTCTTTCTGTGCCATTACCATTATGAAATCAGAGTAGTTATTCACAATGCCCTCATCTTGCAAGGGCATTTACTATACGACAAATAAAAACCTTAGTGACCAGGTAAATCCAGTTTAGTCAGGAAGTGGCGATGCCCCAGACCCCTTATCTTGTCTCAAACTGTAAAAAGCATGAGTAAGAGTGTAACAAGTACCAGCCCACAGCAAACACATTTCCTCATGCTACTGTTAAACAGTGAACTTCAGTTTTGGTGAGGAGGATGTGATACAGGAATTTTCCAGTAAAGCAAAACAGGTTTCTAGAAAGAATATCAGCTGAAAACACTACAGAGTGGTGCTGAGAGAGGAGGCAGGGGGCTTGGCAAGAAGCCATGCATTGTACATGCAAGAATTATTCACAATAAAGACAGGAGGATTTGTTTTAAACACACTCCTTATTGGCAGATTAACTTTTTCTCCACTGACATTAAACTGTAAATCAACGATTAAAGCAAACATGGATTGCTTGTGAAAATCAAATCCTATGTGAACACATGAAAATAATTCAGTCACACTGCAGCCTTCCTTTTTTTTTTATAAACCTGTCTCTAATTAAAGAGCAGAAATTGAGACAGAACAAATTGTGGCTTCAAGTAAATTATTGAATCAGTACAAAATTTTTATTAAAATACATACATACTTCTTACTGTGACTGACACTGCAGACTCCTCCTCTGCAGTGAGGAGTCCATGATCTCCCTGATGATAAAACAACACAGCCAGCTTATTATAAAATAAATGCTCAACTCCAACAGCTCTGCTGCACAGTTCAGTCATAAACACTGTTCATTTTACTGTGCTGCATCTGCCTGGTATAAATACCTTTGGAATGACGAGGGGAAGGAAAAACCCCACCAGCTCAGACTCCCAAGACCACATCACCTTCAGCACACCTGCCTGTAGGGCACTTCCAAAAATCAGCTCTGCTCCACGTTTAGTTTAAGCTCTGAATAAACTGGCAGGAGCCCAGTTTTGAACGGGAGGCAACAGTTCCATAAGCACCACTGATGCTGATGGCTGCATGCAAACACCAACCACAGCCAACAAATCACTGCACACTGCAGCCTTTTATGTACTGCATCGGCTAAAATAACTCCACGGCAATCTCATCATTCAGAGGGCTCTTTGCTGTAGCTGTAGCTCAAAATCCACGCGTAGAATGAAATAATTCCACTGAGAAAACAGAACCTACAAATAACCTTTAAAAAAAAATTCCTGCTGTACACACACAGCTCAACTGGATGACATCTGTTAACAGGAAGAACAGACTCTGGACTTTTTTCATCCAAGGTAAACCTTATGATGGATAATTAAGCACTAGAGATGAAGAGTTCTCAGTCAAGGTTGTCCCTGTACTTTGATGAAAACACATCATTAGAGTTTAGAAAACGTTTTATTAGTAGCTATGTGTTAATAGACTTTAGGTTGCTCAACTAACAGCTGATTATAACACTTTAAATATAATGTTTTTGGTTACACATACAACTCAACTATACATTAAACTGTATAAATATTTGCAATTTGTATAACTTAATGTCTAACTCTTCTTCGAAAATATAAGATATAAAGGGAATCTTCAGCAGTAAAAAGGAATACTTTCTGTTGCCTTCATAAGAAATTATAACCTTGAATTAACATTTTCATAGTCACTGAGGTCTTGTTTGGTTTAAAAAGACAGAGAGCAAGCTGCACACTAAGTGTGAAAAAAACACCTTTTCATTAAGCTAAACTTAAAAAGGCACTGAATAATTATTATTTTTGGAGTCAGAGTCCATATTTTATAAGCTTATCTTATCAGGGAAAGGAAAAGTTGAAAGGGAAAGAAAAGCTGGGAAGTTGAAGAACATATTGATAAGCATTGATTTACCTTCTTCATCAATCCATTTCATGGTGAAGAGCTGCTCGTTGTCAAAGGAGCACATGTCTCGAACTTCACTGCACAGTCCCTCGAAGGAGATGGAAGGCTCAAAATAGGTTATCATGATGTCCCTGAGCAAGAGAAAAATACACTTCAGAAACTCTCCCACAAACGCAGCACTGGATCATCTCTAACACCTTCCATATGAACCCCATCCCTGATGCAGCTCCCTCCAAAATGTTAAAGTAAAATAAAGTACTTAAGTTCCCTTTTTATACCAAAGTCACACTCTAAGTGATTTTTACTACTTGACATTTAATCCTCCAGGTATCTGCTACAGAAGAACTCAGGTTTTATGCTCAAATGACTATGAAGTAAGTTGCAGCAGTTATTAACCACAGAGAAATCAGATCTCTCACACCAGTGGAAACTCAGGAATGAAATGCTGCAAATGTTTTGAATAATGTTCATAACATATTTCTGTTTTTACTTCCTCTTTAACAGTTATTTTGTTATTAGGTACCAAAATGTAAAACCACATACATCTACTCCAACTGAATTTTGACAGGGTAGATGTTATGAAAAATTAGTGAAAAAAACTAAACAGATTTCCTAGCAGATCTGGGGGGGATGTGCCAGATATTGAAAACGCCTTTAAAAAAGGAATGGTGTTTCACACAATGAAGGGGAAGGCTGGGAGAGAGCCATATACTCAGAACTGAAATGTGCTGCTTTACTGTTATGCAGAATGGGTATTTCTGTGATAATTAAGATTAAAAGCGAGTTAACCTGGCTTTAATAAGTTAGCAAAAAATGCTGGCCCACTGTGTTGGCTGAGCCTTAAAGGGGAACAGGTGATTCAGGGCTCAGTCCCTTAACCAAAGGAGTTGTGGGGTACAGTCAGAGGAAGGAGGAAGGCTGTTTACAACACACTCTTCAAATACAGCATGAAAGCCCCATGTTTGAGCTACAAGATTAATCTTCCCATAAAAAACTCAGCCAGCTGGATTTGCTGCAGTGGGTGCCAGCACCCAGGACTGTTTGGGAGAGCTAAAAAAAATAATTGAAGCCGCAAAGTTTTTACCTGGTCAAAAATTCCATCAAGGTTCCTACCAGACTGAAGCGTACGCATGCAGCAAGTTAAATATCTTTAAATCATCATGTGCACGGGCAGATTGGGATCAAGAAGGTGACTTAACATAAAATGCTGTGGTCATGGAACCGGAAAAACACTCAGGAGGGGCAGAGAGCACACAAAAACCAAACTGCTTGCCTGAGGCTCCTGTGAGAGCAGCAGCAGGAATAAAATCAACTGGCAATTTCTAAGCACTGTGGAAGAACAGCGAACCTGCTTCTGGATTTATGAGCATCATCAGCTGGGTTCGGTTTAGTTAGGGGACAGACTCCAGTAAACAGGGCAGACATGTGCCCAGGATAAACACAACATCTCTTCGATAATCTGAATAAAGCAGTCAGAAAGCTGCTGCGTGATTTGGTAGAGGAATCGCTCCTGTTCTTTCCATGTGAAACAAAATGCAAAACAAACAACTGGACCTCAGAATTTAGACACAGCACAGTCACTTGGGGCAAATGAGGCTTCATTTGCAAGCCCCAGTCGTGTCAGTCCTACACAAACTCTTCTCTCAGACACAAAGGTCTCCCCTTGCATCTTCTACTGAAACACCAACTGGAACCCAACGCCAACCAGGCAGATTTGACAGCGTGTTACTGTCACAGACACAGGGGCAGCCACCACAGAGCAACCCTGCACGAGGAGACAAAGCCTTAACCTGTATTTCCTGTTTTTCCGGGAAGGAAATAAGGCATTGCTTACTTAGCAGCTCCACTGATTTGGTGCTAGAGTTTACCATCCCTTCATTTATTCACATTTTAGCACAGATATATTCACTTTGGAATGTTCTTAAACAAAACATTAGTTCTGATTTATATATATTTACATTGCAGGGTTTTTTAGGATTGAACTCGTCAGTAGAGAGTTTGTTAAATGACTATCACTGCCAGAAAAGCAGAAAGAGTTACAGACAACACTTTTAGAGACTGTAATCACTGATGCTTCAGCAAACACTGAGGATGAAATTATATATGTGTATTAGCAAAATCTGTTCAGCACATTTCAAATTTGATAATTCAAGTTCACTTAAAATAGATTTATCTGTACTGCCGTGAACAGGGAAAGTCACAATGTACTGAACAGCCTTGGTATCTCTTCACATCTCTAAAGTAAAAGCTGGTACCAACTGAAAAGAAAAACTGTTACTACTTGTTGGTACCTTTAAGTAGCAAACCAGTTGTCCTTCACAAAAAAGAAGAGTTTAATTATTTCAGAATTTATGCATGTTCTCTAAATGACTACTCTAGTACCGCCAGCAGGACACGTATCAAACAGTTACTAAATAATTCGGAATATCTCTTCTGCTACAGCAGACAATAATCAGTCTTTCAGAGAACTCTAGCCAACAGCAAAATTAAAAGAGAAAGATTATGTTAAGTATAAAGAAGATTCCACAAGCAATATCTACATAACACAGGAACTGGAAGGTTACAGACCTTCCTACTGCTTTACTTTGCCATTTGAACGCCACTGATGACCCTGGCATTTCCTGCTGACACAGGTCTCACTCTCACAGTGGTTCTGCTCTCACACCTTCATGTCTCCACACTTCTCGCCCCTAACACTGCACTGATGACGCCCTCCTCCAGGAAAATGCTGGATCCACTCAAGCTGAGAAGAAGTTAAACCTTACTGAGAAGAAATTCTGCATTTGAAATAAAAGTTACTAGGCCAAATTAAGGGACAAAGGAAAGTGAATATGGACCACAGCCTGCTGACTTGCACTAAAGATACAAAATGTTTTCTTTTACTGACATGTGGGAAAAATTTTCTGGACAATAGGCCTTTGCTTGTGATGAAGATAAGGTTACACAATGCTGGAATAAGGATGTTTGCCATAAAGCTGTTCCAAGGTGAAATAAATATCCTTGGTTGTCCCCTCTTGGCACACATAGGAAATCAGAAGAAAATCTGATTCAAGCACACCTTTTGTACCACCACATCTGGAGGTGCCAATGAACTCTTACTATGGAAGCACCAGACTTTTCACAATTTGCTTTGGCACTGTTGTAGATGGTGTTAATCAGGGCCCTGAGAGTAGGAAACATGCAAATAAACAAGACTGCACTTGTCCTGAATTACTTGCACTAAAAATGCTATCACTTATATCTTTCATAAATATTAATAAAGATAGTTTTATTCATACTACTAGAAGGCTTGTCTGAGTCAATATCCTGCAAATAATCAGAATCAGTAAAACATAAATCTTAGGAAGACTGAGAAAAGGCAAATGGTAAACCTAAACACACTAGAAAACACAATTCTAAATACATCTAGACCATAAAACCCATCACCATCTTTCCCACCCTTCCTGAGATCCAACAGCTTTCCTCACATTTTTTTACAAATCATCCAACAGTTGTACTGTCCTTTAACAAAAAAGGAACCATCCAACACAAAAAAACCCCAAACCAAATCGAATTAAACATAATTCAGTACATGTACCTCGTTTTTCATTCTGATCCTGAACTCCTGTGAGAGCAATTCCCTGTAAGAACAAACGCTACTGTTTCAGCCTTTTCCACCTGCAGCCTCTCAGAGCCCATATTATGTATGTGGAAATGCACAGATACATTATAAATATTACCCACATACCCATGCATGTCTCACACACCGGGGCCACTCATTAAGGCCTTTGAAAATGTCTAATTAGAGCTCACTGTAATGAACCCCCACAGGACTCCTGGGGAATTCTGCTGTGTTGGTGTCATTTCTGTACCACGAGGTGCAGACACTGCCATTCACAACCATTTAAGGCATTGTTTTCCCCTGTGCGAGTCTGTTTTTCTGGAAAAAATACATTGTCAGAAATCTAAATCAATATTGAAACAGCAAGAAGGGGGAAAAATGTATTCACAGGCTTAGTCCAAAGTTTTTTTAAGCTGAACACTCTCCTATGAAGAACTTGATTGTCAACAGACAATAGAAAATACTGTGCTGAAGAATTAATTAAAAAATGCCCAAGATAAAGAAAAATAAAAAGAAATCATACAATAATTGAAGAATCCTTAAGAAATATATTTCCTGGAAATCTTTATGGAGGTACATCTTGATTTTACAATTAAAATTTATTTTCTCCTCACGCTTTTTCCACTCATGTACCTACATTAAAATTAAGAAAAGAAGCAGGTTTAACATGGATCACGAGAGGACTGTCAGGCGTGTTCTTCATTTGAACCAAATCAAACTGAAGGTGGGCAAAGCAGATCTACCCTTTTTATTAAAAATCTAACTTACATTACAGCCTACACAGCTAAAACCAGCATAAAATCTATGTCAGGCACTGAAAGAACACAAGCTAGCAGTTCTAATCATGACAGAAAAATGGTTATTAGAGCTCTTTGATTTTGCTTCTTTTTAAATCAGCATGAATTCTACAGGATTCCCTGAGCACGAGCAGTGAATTATTCCCACCTGTTCTCTACTCCTACAACATACGGATGAATGATATAACAACTTCTTGCACTGACCTGACAAAAAGCATCTCCGGCAAATGAGGTAAGACAAAAGGCAAACTTTGAATATCATCAGAGTGCTGAAATGGTTGTAATTACAGATGCTGATCAGTGCCCTGCACTGGGAGCTGCTATACCTTGTTACTGCATCAACAAAAACCAATGTTTGGAGTAACAGAGTGAATTCCAAAAAACCGCCTCAGGAACCTCTGTTACATACACTGCACGGATCACAGTAACTCTTTAAAATAGGTAACACTATTTTAAGCATTTTAAACTACCAGTCCCATGTGAAAGATAAGCACAGTTTACCTGAGAGAAAGAAATAGCTGGAATGCCCTAATTCCCAAGTCTCTGGGAACTCCCCATCCCCTTATTCTCATGACCTCTGTTCAGTTTTAGGAAAATCTTCCGTCCTGTTTTAACATATTTCATGAATTTAAGATAAAGAATTACCACTGCGCGGTTCAATGAAACAAAGACTCTTCAAAGGGTCCTGTGTGAAGTCTTTGTCTTGGTGAGAAAAGCAATTGGGCTCCTGGCCAGACCCAGCCAAGTTTTGGGGATTCCGGCTCGGCTCTCTGCCCCGGGCATGTATCCCGATTATCAGATTCCCAAACGTTTCAAGAACAAATCTGTACTTCTAAGTGGCTGGGTTGGGTTGGCTTGGTGGTTTTTTGTTTCTTTTTAACCAGAAACTCTTTTTGGAAGATGAAAAGACCTTCCCAGCCAGACTTTCCCAATAACTTCTACAACCCACTTAAATGCTTCTATTAAAAGGAAATTAGGAGAGATTAATGTTTCCTGATTAACACTATTTCCCATTAATTCCTCGATCCAGCTCTGAGACAGTTTATTTGAAGAAAGGGGAAAAAGCTGCCTTTGGTATCAGCATTCAGTCCTCAATCTCCAAGTCATTTCAGGGTAAGTGCAGGTAAAATGTTTGGCTTTGATACCCACTTGATAATGCAAGTCTGAGAAGGGGCTTGAGACTTTCTGTTGTAAGAAAATGGAGAGAATAATTTGCTTATATCTCAAAATAAATCATGACTAAGGAATTCAGCTTGTTAGTTTGTTGGTATTCACAATGGTTAACCAACACCCTCTGTGACTCAGTGCCATTATTGAAGTGATAACTGCATTAACAGATAAAAAAGTCAATGGACAGGACTCAAAAGAAACATTCCAGCGCCTGTGAAATTATTACCAGTGTTGTGAGCCAGCATTCCTGTCCAATGTAGCAGATTTTTTCCTCACTCCCACAGCCCTGGGCTGCTTCCTCCCTGTTCTTGCTCCACAGCCTCCCTGTGCTAAAGCAAGAATCCATGTGATTGCATGTGGAAATGATCAAGATTAAAACTGACCCAGCAGAAGAAAAATAAATGGTTTTCACCCAGAACAGTTCTAATTTTAGTTCACTGTCTGACCAAATGAACACTTCTGCCAGCTGATAGCCAGGAGCATCTTTGCTTCCTTAAGAAAAGGTGGATTAAAGGGACTGTGAAACAAAGAGTTCGGAATTTCACATACTTTGACAGTGTCTCACAGGTCCTTTAAAGCCACAGACTGTGCCAGTCTCTACAGTAACTTCTACAGACTTCTGTCAAAAAAGCCCCACAGCAGACACAAGCCAGAAATCAAACACAGTAGCAAACACCAAACGCTCAGTGCGGTTTCTATACCTCTCCTTAAAATTACAGCTAGAGATAGCAAAGAGTAAATACTGAAAATGTAATATACCTCTTCTTGTGCTTAACACAGATAACTGGAAGGAAGCTATCAAGGGCATCATGTGCTCGCTCTTAATCCAAAAATGCAACCTGCATTGTTTTCTGCTTAGATCACCTCCCCTCAAACTTAATGGCCCAATGAACCACTGGCAACCCTTGCACTGAAACCTATTAAGTCCTGTAACTGGTACTATTTAATAGGGGGCTGTGAACCCAAGGCAGGGCGTTACTTTTGCTTTATGTGTTATTGCTAGAGAGCCACTGAATTAGACCCACAAAATTCAGATTTCCATTCTGCTATCTAGTATTTTGGTTGTTTGGGTTTTTTTAACAGCAGAAGCATAATTGACAGTAGATGCATCTGGGCTACCATTCGCAGACTCCCCTGGAAATCGCTCGGTTCCTGGCAAACAGCCTAAAACCCTCTGAAACAAATTTTCATACAAACATCCTCTTCCTTTAGCTCTGTACATCATTTCACAGAGAGACCAGGACCGAAGCTGGACCCTGAGCATACCAAGTACGACTTTCGGCGTGTGTTATAAAGGAATATGTCCTTATTACTGGCAGCCAGGACCTGGGGGTGAAGGGAAGCAGGGTGAGCAGGGCAGAGGCTGCCCAGGCGCATCCTTGTTCACCGGGAAGGCCATCCCAAGAGAAGGGAAGATCCGGTTTTCCCTCTGAACCCCAACATCAGTCCTGTACTCAACATCAGTTTCAGCACGGCTGGTTGGTCGCGGAGTGTTTTTCCTCCGCTCTTTCCCTCCTCTCCTGCAAGTCAGGGGATACCCAGAGCTTGAGACAGGAGTATCCACGGGAGCCCGTCCAGGGGAGCCCGTGCCGGGTACCCCGAACATCCGCGGCGCCGCTCCTCTCCGCCCGGCCGTCCCCGGGGGCTCGGCGCCCGCACTCACCCCTTGTAGTAGGCTTTCACCCGGACCTGGTGGGCGCCGTCCCCGCCGAGGCTGCCCCCGAGGCCGCCCGGAGCCGACATGGTGCTGCCGGCGCCGCCGTCCCGCTGTGTCGGCATCGCCCCCGGGCCGGGCC
>VYZT01060735.1:0-14353 GCA_013400735.1 Pomatostomus ruficeps | reverse complement strand
TTTTTTTTTTTTAACTTTCCACCTAAAATATCTTTAAATTTGAATACTTTTAATCACCTTCTCAAGGAGAACATTTCTGTATGGATGGGAAAGCAAGAGTTATTAGCAAAATCTACTGCATACTGTATTTATATTAATTAACATGCAATGAAGATTAGTTTTATTTAGTGCTCTAGACAAACAATACCACTTTAACATAAACAACAGATGTGTGATTACTCCCAGTGCTTCAAATACAGAATTGAAGCATCAACATTTTCATCAGGAATATCACAAACTAAATGCTTATAAAGAGCATATATACCCTTTTTTTATATACTCTTAAATAGCATCTCTGCAATTTTCATATTATCTGTCAGAGGTTTGTGGCTTAGAAAAAGAATGTATCCAATAGAGGTTATTCCCAAAAGTATATTAAATTCAGCTTATTGCATCGTAATAAAACAGAACTGTAGAACAAACTGGCTACTGCCCTGAGCATTGTGATCTACTATCACAAGCTGTTTCATCAGAATGGTGCAGGAGAAAAGAGGAAGTTTTAACACTAACATTTCAAAACCACATTTGAATGTGTCAAAAATTTCCTCAGATATAAATATTGTTTCCAAGCGCTGGCATGTCAGTGATTGCCTGGTATGTTCTATGCAGAAGGCAAAAGTGCTCATTGCTATGAAATACGGAGTACTTGCTCTTTGGAGCAGACAGATTATGGGGGTTTTAAGGACAATTTTTTTGATGAAGCAGCTACAGGAAAACCTTGTTTAACAAAACTGACAATAAAGTAAGTTACTGTCAGAAAAGTCATGAAACTGATAGCTACACAGAGCTATGGACAGAGAGTGTAAAAATTGAGCTCAAACATTCAATAGCCATCCAAGCAACACTCTTTGCTAGTAATTTTGTTTGTTTGATGCTTCTCAGATCTCTTCCAATGAAAAAATTACTTCTAAGACTCATCTCAGGGAAAAAATGCGACCATAAAGCTCAGATTCCTCCCTGTGGTTGTCAATGCACTAGCTGTTTTGGCTGGCTGATAATGCCTCCAAGTAACTATTCTGCAGCAGCTTGTAAAATATAAAAACCAGAGAAAAGTGAGCAGAAAACTCATTCAAACTGAAGACAGGTCCTCAAAATCAGTGTATCTCCAGGTTTCAAGGAAAATTCCTGAAGGAATACTTGAAAATAAACCCATGATCTTTCAGAATGATTCCTTCAACTGTATATTCATCATCTGATAGGAAAAGTAAATTTTTCTTGATGACAACATAACACAAACATCTTCATATTGATATCGATATGGAGAATTAATCAACAGGAAAAAAATTAGTTGCAAAAGTAGGCAAAAAGATGTTGATATATTTTTATGTTTTAAAAAAGACATTTTTCTTGTTGTTTTAAACCAGCTTTTTCTACATAGTCTGCTTTCAGTCTGCCTCATCATAAACATAACTTTTCGATATTTCAGACAAAGGTCAAATCAAAATTAAATCAAGTATTATCTAGCTTTTGGAGGAGACTGGGGAGATTTCTAGTTGATTAATCAAAAACAACTACATATAAGAAAAACAAACCAAAAAGCTCCAACAAGGGTTTTCACTATAGTGAAAACTCTTGCTGGGAAATGTTTCAGAGTATTTAAGAATTTTAAATGATAGTAAGGAAATGTAAAGCAGTAGCCATGTGTGGGAGACAGAATTTCCTCAACCCGTTGATGCTGTGTCTAGTAACACATCTCACTTCATTTAGAGTTGTGATACTTTGCGTGATAAACAGTTTTAGTAGTGTAATAAAGAAAAAAAAAAGTGGAAATAAAAATTCTGATTCACCTCTAATCTGAAACAAAACAGAAATTGTCTAACATTATCTCTAAAGGTACTAGTATTTAAAGGCATATTATGCACTTACCTGATAAAAGTAATAAAACAGTCACATGCCCTGTAGATACTACTTCATTTCCAAATTCCTCATGCATTCATTTAATTATATTTGAATCATAACATTAATGTGCGTGATAAGAAGTATTAAAAGTCAGATCTCCAATTTAGGATGTTAAATACTCAGAGAATTCCTATTTGTTCTGGTATTGATGAACCTGAATTTAAGTAGTCCAGTGCACCTCACAGTAACCCAAACAGATTTTGTCACAGATATTTCTACAAAGTTTACTGTGCTCTGCAACATTCTCTTCATCATAAGATCTTCCTCTTCATTAGGTATTTCTTAAAACAAAAATGCAATCTTCATCTTTAGACTGTTACTCTTGCAAACTATATACACTTCTTTTTATATAGTTTATTGATAACTAATTTTTTTAATTACTTTGTATAGCAGAAACGTGCCAGAGGGTAATAGTTATTCTTGCCAAGAGCAGTGTCTTATTGAGATGGTTCGAGCATCTATTTCCTGTACAACACCCTCAAGCTCCGCCAAAACATCCAGAAGCCAGAAAGGAAAGGGAACCATTAACAGCTATCTATGTGCTGAGTTTTACTCCATTTAGTAAGCTCAAAAGAGCATAAGTATTGAAAAATAAGACTCAGATCCACATACATCTGTAACTTCTATCTACGAAAACTGCCAAACTGAAAACTCCCTTTCGGTTGATCTCTAAATCTATGGCAATCAACTTTCTTACCTTCCCAAAATGTGAAGGAAGGTGTACTTAATATATTTCTTTTTAACGTTCATAAAATATTTTCTACAAGCAGTGCATTTTTCAACACATCTATGACTACACTGCAAAACTACTCTCTTTCTAGTCTCTGGATACATAAGCTAATTTTGAAGTCTTTGTTTTGTCTTTTAACTGTACCTTTCCCAAGAATTGTACCTACCACAACCACAGCTAAGTTTTGTCCTGCTGGCAGCCTCAGACAGAGAGCAGCCTCTTAGCCTTGAATAAGATGTTTCCAGTAGGAATGGGCATGAAGACACGTCGTGACATCATTCTCAGAGCTACTCAGCCCAAACAGCATCAATGCTCAGTTGCTGTTTCAGTTGCACCAAAGAGATAATTTAGCTGCCTAACTGCTAAAACCAGGAAAAAACAGCTATAAGAAAGAAAGTATAACTGTTTTCAACTTCCAATCTCAATGCACAGGGCACATAATACTTTGCAGAATTCCCATGTTACATATGTGAGAAAGTGCAATATGCTTCACCCAGAAATGTCCTTGTGACCTTCTATTGCCTATATGCACACCTTCATAGCATCAAACCAGGAATAATAAGAACTTATAGAAATAAAAGGCAAAATAACAGCTCCCTTCCAAATCTGTTTTATTCAGCATACACTTGCATTTTTTGAGTTCACTCACCTTCAGGATTGAGTTCTGCCATATGACCAGAAACAGGACAAAAGGGGAAAAAAAAAAAAGAATACATGAGATATTACTCAAATTAAGAAAAAAAAAAAAGGAAAAATAGGGGGGGAGGGAACCAAAAAAGCCCAAACAGGGTTTTAAGAACTTAAGTCACATTTCTTAAATAGACAATACATAGATATAATACTAGCCAAAAACCAGACATGAGACCATATTCATCAATAGTGCAACCTCATCCAAGTGACTGACTCATTCAGCTTCAGCTGTATGAATCCCACAGAGACAGACTGAAGAGTGATTTGGCCACAAATATGGATATCTTAAAAAACTAAAGAGGAAGAAGTCTCTGTTCAGATAAAATGAAGTCACAAAAGCACCTGAAGTTGGTTTACTAGTGTATTACACTTTGTATATTACACTGCTAAGATGTAATTCCCACAGAATTCTCTCAGCTTAATAANACACTGCCAAGATGTAATTCCCACAGAATTATCTCAGCTTAATAATTTAAGTAAATATATATTTTAAAAAAGCCTAACCCTAATTACATTCCTTTACTTAGAAGTTTTCCAAATTCAACCATCAAAGATAAGGTTTTTTAATTTGTTCTTCAGTTTCTTCTGTTAGATGTCACATCTGCTTTCTCTTATTTTAATCACATATAAACCATCAAACATACTCAAGATGCAAGATTTCCTTAGTTCCCTAACTAAAAGGCTTACAAAATCGAACTTAGAATCTAAAATACAAGTGCAAGTTTTATTAGTATTACCTGAAAGAAATAATACATTCATTTTCTGGTCTTACAAAGGGAAATGACAGAAACAAGACTAGCAAAGCAAAATGCAAGCTTTCAAAATCAGAGGATCCAAGACACTCGCTAGTGTGCTACCTATGAAGTCACACCACAAAACCTGTCTAAAGACACATCACTCGTTTGGACAGTTATGAATGCACAGCATCTCAGCCACAATGAATATGCAGTGAATCACAGACAGAGGGACTGAAGGTGTACAAGCTGTTCATGCAGGCTCTCAAGAAAAAGGGAGGGCGTGTTTTTCTTTAAAAACATGAATTTCATTATTTTTCTAGAAATAAACACTTCAGTCATTGCACAGCTTAGACTACCACCATAAACACAGTGTTTCAAGTGTGAAGTGGTACAAAGGAAATGCTTACATAAAAGTCTCCCTATAGGATAAGGTACTCAAGACCACCACCGTTCACAGAAGCCCTGAGTTCACATGCACTTCTTTGATGCCAATCTACTCCATTTCTGCTGGCACAGCTGTCTTTGCACAGTGAACCAAATGGGCAAATCTGGCTGAGAAACAACTGGTGACTGTGTGACCACAGCAGGGGAGGATGTGCAGGAGCAAGGCCAAGCAGCAAGAAGTGAAGAACTGACAGCTTAAACTGGTTTATGCAGCATTTAACATGGAAGCCCTGCCTAAATACAGCTTCTCAGTAGCCTGACACATTCCCAAGGCTGTGTGTAGGACACTAAGCTAATCAATCTTCAGTTATGGATAGCAGGAAGTTTACGTATTCTATCACTAGGACAGTATAACATTATAAAATAATGAGTGAGTTGGTTTCTATTTCTTTGGGTTAGGTTATTTGTTTGGAATGAGTATGTTCATCTGTTAAAAAGGAAGTGAGGAATAATCACTCCCAACGCTTATTCAGATCTCATTCTCCGTGGGGAGGCATTATTGTCACACTGGTTGGCAGACCAGAAGGGTGAACAGTCAAAGATGTAATCAACTTCTCACTCCAAGAAGAGCAGAACAGAAGCCAATTGAAAAGGAAAGGGTGAGAAAGCTGGTACAGCTGTGTCCCAAGAAATAAGCTTATGATTTTACCTCTGTAAGACCAATTACGTAAGTTGATGCAACATAAAATATTAACTAAAACTGAAGACGAGGTAAACATTATTTCTTTAATTACTACTGCCTTTAGTATATTTCAAAAGAGCATTTTTAAGAAAAACATAAGGAAAAAGGCCTCAAAAAAAAAGGTACATCACTTTCAAGTCTCCATTTGCTTACCTGTTGGTATATTATATGAAACCATACAAGTTCCTTCTAATTCTGAAGGAGAACAATTCTCCTTCAAAAAGACAGACAGGACCACAGTTTCAGATGAATCTGGTTCTAAAAACAACACAAAATTAAAACAAGTAATAGGAGCATCCAAATGAAAGCAACATATTTTCTAGCACTTTGGGAATTATTCTACTAAATTATGATAGTTGCCATTAGTTCACCTTTATCAAACCACTGTACATGCTTGGTTTCTTAATCCCTAATTTGCAAAAGGCAAACGAGGGCCTCCAAATATCTTGAAGCATAACCTATAAAACAATTCAGCCCACTGAATGCGGAGAATATAAAAACAAATGCAGATTTATGTAGCAGTTTTAGTATTTTACAAAGCCATCAGCCATTTGCTCCTATCACATGTTCAGAAAACATAAGAACTGCCCCTTCAGGTGAGAGTAGCAGTCAGTAAAGCCCTGCTCCAGTAGGGACTATTACTCCACATTTCAGAGCAGAAAGGGCCTGCAGTTCCACCAGAAGCAGCAGGCACACTTGTCTGACCTTCAACTCCCTGTAGCCTTACCAACAGTTGGAAAAAGGCTAGGATCCCCAAACAGCTGATGCCAAGGTGACAACAGATGCTAGATTATCCCCCAGTAGACAAAACTACTGTCCCTGTTTGTAGATCAAGACTGCCATTTCTACATAGACAGAAATGTCAGCAAAACAAAATAATCCAGCAGAAGTACTGCAGAATAATTTGGGGAGGTGGGAGGGTTTGCCTCCATCATGAAGCTACCACTCCACCTCTTCACCTGTCACCCATCATACGACAACCAAGGAAGCAACTCCATTCATTTCTACTTCATCTTCCTCCACCAAGCAGTGTCTAGAAGCTGCGGAGTGCAGGCAAGGCAAACTTGTAATTGCTTTTCCTGCTGTATATCTGCAGCAGTGAACTACTGGGGGCTGGGCTACACCTTTTCAAACCTCAGAAAAAGTAACAGAACACGACAGCGGTGATGGTGCTGCCACAATTTACCAAAATCTTCAAAGACGAACTGGTCGCAGGTCACGGCCAACGGAGGTTGCACGCACACTGCCAGGCTGGGCTTCTGCGCAGTCACCACGCTCTGGATTGTTATCTAGACCAAGGAACATACAGAACTATTTAAAAGAAGCAACTAATTAATCTTTACAGCAGAAAAAAAAAATCCATAACCAACAGAAAGATACGAAAAATCTGCAAAGATCAATCCAGCTTAAGAACTTAAAATTTCAACTTCACAACCAGTATTTTCATTTTACAATTCTTACGTACTCACAGCCAATAATGATATACAGTAACTTGAGAGAGTACAAAAACCTGAGGGGATTTCTTGTGCTCTTTGTAATTTTAACCCAAGACAAACTAAAGCTAAAGTATTAATTGAAGGGTTAATATCCTGAAAGTGTCATGGGCATTCATTCTGATGCAAACAAATATAAAATTTTGCATTTTTTAAGAGATTAAAGTTAAAACACCCAAGAAGAATAAAATTAAAGATAACCAACGAAATTACTTCCTTTAACTGCAAACAGCAATGCATAGCCTTTTGAATAACTTCAAGTTTTGTTTGATTTCTTTACTGCAAACAAAGCAAGAAAATCAATATGCAGAATACTCAGCACAACAACTCCACATAATGAGAGCTCAGCTAAACATAGAGTGGGCCTCATTGCTTCTATAGTACACCATTATTCCACTGCAAAACCAATGGATATCAAAACTGTGTCCCTAACTCATATCTAAAATGAAAATATAGTGGTGTCTGAGATCTGAATGTGGTGTGCATAGACAGAGACCATACATCTAATACTATCTGTTTTGCATTGCTGATCCACCAAGGAGCTCACTACAGTCAGGTTAAATCAGTTTACAGTATTATTACTTATAAAATTATTCAAGTGTTAGGAACTTTGACCACTTTAACAAAATTAACATCAACATTGATTTAGGTTTAACAATACACCAGTAATAGGAACTTACCACAAAAAAAAAAGATTCTAGAAAAAACTGAATGCATGGTAACTTCTAAGTTTACTATTTTTGTTTCACTAAAAGGTACAAGATGCATAAACAAGAAAACAGAATGGGTAATCAATTATGTCTTCCCATCAAAAAGCTTATGAAATATATAAATATATAATTCATTTTAACTTCTTTGAGCAAAATTATCACTGACTTCATCAGAATAATGGTTTCATCCTGTATCGTTTTTAGCACTTAAAAATGCAGAGGGAGATGTGGGGCAAGTACAAGTAAACCACACTAGTCTGAGGGGATCCGGTTCAAACAGTTCAGTTACCCTCGGAATTTTTCACTCTAGACTGAAAGACAGCTTGCAAGGTTCTCAAAAATGAGACTCGATTGATATTCTTAGAAGATGATCTTAAAGTCGGAAATAAAAATCATGATCCTTTTTAGGCAACACTGAAGAAAAGCTACACCTGCACACACACGCATGTGCACACATACACACATTATCTTTACAATCACTTACAGGCACGAGCTCTCATGAAGAACTCCAATTATCTAATTAGATTTTCCTAGGGTTTTTTTAATATCTAAAGCTATGAAAGTCTTTTTACAAAAGAAAGTCTATTTTTGTATATTGAGAACCAAAAAGGCAGCTGAAGATTATGAACTTCCCATTTGAGTAACCAAACATTTATTGCCGTTGGAAAAAATATTCTCATGACTTCAAATACTTCATTTCATCCTAATAATGTTTCTGTGTCTGCTTATTGATAAGCCTATCAAAAATAAAACTGCAATTGCTTTCTGACTTTAGCAGAAGGCTTGCTAGAATGACACCTTGTCATACTAAGGAGAAAAAAAATGAAGTATATATAGCATTTCAAACTTCACTCATTTTCATGTCCTGAGTGCGAAACACAGAAAGTGACAGGCGTGTTATGATTTGGCACCACTATTCAAATGCTACTGTTTGAGTTAGGCACAGTACCTTTACTGTGACTGATGGTACTGCCCCTGCTTTTACCTCACTGTCAATGGCTTGCTGTGAAGAAAAAGATGAAAACAGAGTAAATTCAATGTTCCACATGAACGAGAAAACACAATAAAAGCAATATTGCCAACTTGGTAAACACGGCATTAACATTAAAGGACTTATCATTCCTATGACAGATTAAAATACACAAAATATATTTCTGAGTTCCTTCTGAAAATGTAAAGTTTCTGTTTGAAATTGCCTGCAAAAAGGATAGCAAAAGGTCATGAATGTTGCATATATAAGAAACTAATACACTCTGATGTATATACGAATATTTGAAACTGTTTTGTTTGGCACACTACTTTTCACTGTATATTTATTCAAATTCTAGAAATACCTTCTGCTATTCAGTAGGGAAAGGTGATTTCCAATCTGCCAATATATTATGTACACAACACAGCATGTACTATAAAATCATCACACGCTATCTCATAATCAGAAATATCCCTGAAACTTCAAAGGAAAATTCTAGCAGGCACTTTGATAGTCCTGCTAATTTCTATTTCAACAGGCAATTCCATCTACTTCAAAACTTATCTTGACCTTGTGGTCTATTTTAATTTTATTTTATGCTTATATTTAATTCTGAAACAGGTCAGTCACTACTGTAAAAGAAAATGACCCCCTTTAAAACCATTATAAAGAAACACTTCTCTCACTTCTGCTATAATACCAAATTACTGACTTGAACTTACACCTTCTTATTATAAAACAGAAAATTAAGAACAGTATAAGGGCCACATCTGCAAAGTTCCTAAGAAGTCAGGAAGCTGGTAGGCTCTCTGGGTTCTAGATGAAGGACTTTCATTTGTACATTGTGCACCTTTTACAGCTAAAAAAGACAGATATTTTCATATGGCTTGTCACACTCGCTGGTGACCAGTGGCTGATCCTGAAACAAGAGCAGGGGTATAAAGACATAGCATATTCAATTTTCAGAAACCACCTGAATTTCCTGGATCAGAGGCCACACACAGGAGGTGGTGTTAAGTAACAGAATGGTCCTCCACTTACTTATCTAATCAATTTTAATATGTCTATACCCTCTTTGCTTTTATCACACACATCACAGTTTCAACCCTTTCACAAGGGCAGAAGTAACATCAGAAATCCTGTCAATTCCAAGGTAACTGCAGAAGCCCTAAAATCATTCCTACACTTGCTTATCGATCCTTCCCCATGGAGTATCTTCTCAGATTTTTCCTTCCTAGGCAGCTACTGAAAGAACCCACAGAAAAGCCGACCACACAGGAAACTAAGACACATGGACAGATAAAGATCCAATGGTCTGATTGATAGCCTGAGTTATGTATGGAACAGACCAATTGCATCTGGAAGGGTGAGCCAATGAGCACAGCAGCAGCGGAGCAATCTGTGGACCCAACAGTTCTAAGTGTTGTGAGCAGATTATTGCAGCTAGCCAAGACCATGCCATGCTGTTCTTTTTTCCACAGACAAGTCCTAGGACACTGGAACACATTACAGAGAGGTCCATTTATCAAAGAATAATATCCTTGTGCATTTTTTAAGCAGTAAGTAGCCGCGGAAGATCAGTTTTGCAGAAATTAGTGGCCAGAAATGGCTAATTTTAGATGTTCTAGTGCAACAAGTATAGTCTGAAATGTTTAAAGTGAAGAGTTTTAAGAGATAATATAAGTTCTCCCAAACCTTACTTTGAATAATTTTTGTAAACCACATATATGTACAACATGAATAAACTAATTAGGCTGCAACACCAAAAAATATAGAATGACAGCTTGTTGAAAGATTATTTCCTACAATGCAGCTGGAGTGGTTTGAGTATTCTGCCTTTGAAAGATCCAAGGGTAATACTTCTATTGTTTCCCCCAATATTCACAACTGCTCATCAGCACAGCTTCTCACCACTACAAAGTTATTCCAGATCCTAAGGTCTTGTTCACTTACATTTGCTTAGCCAAGAATCTAAAGGTCTCCAGACAGAAGATATATAAATCATTCTAATAATTCTAGTTAAAATCTTGAATAAAAGTGGGTTCTAATTGATGGGAAACTGAGGGCCATGAAGCTCAGTCCCACAAATATAAATAGCAATCACTATTCATCATCAGTCATTATTTACTCATGTGAAACCAATTTTCAGAGTAATTTCGTTTTTATACAGGTACATACAGATTCTTCATCCAAATCAGGTGAAACTTCTGCTGTGACAATTACATCTCTCTGTTTTTCAGATTCAGGCAAAATATCTGAAAGAAAAAAGCAAAAGCAAATCATTTCTCCTTTAAGAAACATACAGCTACATTTCTAAAAATAATACAATTTCAATAACATCAAGTCTCAAAGTTACATCTCTACAACTACTAGTGAAAAGAAAAAAATAGCAACGTGTAAGATTTTGGAAACTTCTAAAGAACCTCCGTGATTTTATCAGATTTTTACAGACAACCTAAACCTGGACCTCATTCTGGGTTTCCAATTTATGTATGAAAAAGGACTTAGATGCATTCTATAACAAGATTTTACACCTAATATCCATTATCTTCGGAGGCTGTAAGGTATTTTTAAACTTTTGTTCTCACGTGCATGTGCCAATATGCGTGATGAATAACTACCTCCAAAACAACACACCACACGTCATGGCAGTTTCATCTAAATAATTTGATCGTGAATATGGTAAACAAAGAAAGATTCTGTGTCTAACAGCCTAATCTTCAGCAAATTCCTCTGCATTAGGAGGGATATCAAAGTTTTATGTATAGACCATTACATGTGGCTTGATTAAAATACGTCACCAGATGATTTCCAGGACTGTCAACATACAAGGCAAAGAATGCTACAAACTCACTTATGTCCACAACACAAAACCTTATGTGGATTCACACATGCAAAGGAAAGTTATACGAATTAAAGCCTTAAAAACCACGAGGAATTACGTAACCTTCTCTTAAGAGTCCAGAAGTACAGCTCTAGGGTATTTGCATTTTTCTGAACAGCACTTCTATTTGTTAACCTACTAGCTGTATCAGAAAATGAAAAATCTGAACAGGATTTTATACTTTGGAATATATAGTTCCAAAGTAACAACCAGTAAAGACTTGATGTAAACGGGCAATTAACATACTAATTGAATAGCTGAGCGCGTGAGCCCATTCAGAAAGCTGCAAGGATTTTATTATGCACAGGGTCCTGAAAGTTACCTAGAACTAGCAGACAGCACATGATCTCTTTCTAACAAGAGGGTCAAGGGAAAAGATTTTGATGAAGATAGAAAATAAGTATCCATTTTCTTGTGCTCAGAGAGAAATGCCTCCCTTTACAACAAGAAAGAAAAGCAAAACCTAAACACAATTCTCCAATACCACCTAGAAAAGAAGTTCAGGCCTGTCTCATACTGCCACAATTGCAAAGAACTGGTCCTGCCAGTCACATATAGCTCAGCACAGTCCATTATTTTCTATCCCTTCTTAACCATTTCTCTTCTGGTTGCTCCTTCAAGCTAACTATGATGCATCATCAGTCACACAGTCATTTTTCTATTAGAAGTGCAACAGAGATCACAATCAAAGTTTACATATAAGTATCAGCTTTTTGTTACTATTAAACTGAGCCAAAACACGTATGTTTAGTCACTTATGTCATCCAGACTGATGCAAGTAACATTAGATTTAAGTTAGTATAACAGTTAAGATTCTAAAATATTTCATCCGTTTATAATGTAAATCCCTATTCTTTGAAATGTATAAAACAGCTTAAGTTCAACAGTTTAATGGTCAGCACTGGACAGGAATACAAGACATTTATGGAAATAACTAAGGGTTTTTTCATACGATGACCTAATTCTAAATACCTTCCACGTCTGAAAGTCAAAATGAAACAAAGAAAAATTATTTCCATATAAGGGTAGATATTTTCAAAACAACACAAGCTCTTACTGCACAAGCATGAATTGAAAAGACAAGAAAGTCAACAAGTCATTTTAAAGATTGTAGGAGTAACATAATGGCAACCAAGGTTCAAGCTAAAGTTTTATGAAAAAAGAGCCAAAATTAAATGAAGTTGAAACATCCAAAATTGAGAGGCATTCTTCATAAGTAAAATGTTCTGTTGTATAAAAAGGTTCTCTCACAAGTTTCACATCCAGTTAAAGCCAAACAAAACATCATTAGGGCATCTCTCCACAACAAAATCAGCATTCATAAAAACTCATCTGGAAACTTAGATCAGATTAGACAAATTGAGGAAGAAAAAGAAATTAAGAAGAAAGAATGGTGAAAAAAATCAACAATATTCACAGTAAGCTTGTCATTCGTATCATGACAGTTATTACAAAATTTTGAAAGGACAGGTACAGTTCCTTTCTCTCTCTTTAGATCTTCCAGAGAACATGTTCAAACTAACAAGCTGAAGTTGATTCACCTCCAATGGATTTGTTCTTTCCATCACACTTTTCTTTTCTTTTCTTTCTTTATCACATTCAGATAACATTTTCAAATACCTATAAGGATGGACTGTGGTAAAAATCAGTGGCATTTATCCACACCTATATGCTTAAATAACTAGATTTGGAAAACTAAAATCCTGATATTAGTCTACCATGATAATGGATGAAGTTACATGTAATTACAAAACAAAGAAATCTTTGTGTTGTAGAATCAAACTCATGTCTGCAGATAAATAATTTTTATTTTCTAGGAATTTCAGCTGCGAGCTTTTTCACCTTTTTTTCCTACCTAGAAAGCCATGACTATTTCTTTAATGCATTTTAAGAACATGCTAACTATCATCAGGAAAAGATTTTAATTTGTTCCTTCTATTTGTTAAAGATTTTTCTGCAGTTTCCTGCAAAATCACATGCTTCCAATTCCCCACGCAAGTTAGGCTGTTTAAAAACTCAGTTATGAAAATATAAACTTTGAAGGATCTCTGTAGAAATTATGTGCCCTGACTTGAATAAAATCAATGTAAGTTGTTAGCAATGTATATAAATTCCAGAATTTATCATCATCACTTATGTGGGCAACAATATGCCACTGCGTTCTACAAACATGCTTTTGAATGGTTAAACCAAGAAAAAAGTTGTTTTAAAAAAGTCATTTTTTGTTAATTTCATAACTTAAGAAGACATTTGTAATAAGAAACCAGAATTTGGCAATACTTTTACCCTCACTGAAGCCTAACTACACCAGATTGTTGAAATTCTTCACGTTTTCTTGCCCTTGGGTAGTACATGCACTGTCAGTTTTTATTCTGAACCCTTGCACCAGGTGAGAATTATCTGCAACCTGATGTAAACATCTTGAACCTTCCAATAGCATTATGATGATACAACGAAAAAAACCCTTTATCTAAGGGCCTTACAATCTAGGATTTTATCTATTTATTTTTCTAAAATATTAAATTTTCTACGAAAATGTAACTATGGGTAAAGTCTGAAAATAAAATATTTTCAAGTGCTAAAAGGAAAGGTGGATAAAAGTATGTGAACATATAGAATAAAAAAGTAGTATACCTTGTGTTTTTGTGGCCTCTCTGATGATTTTCTGAAGCTCTTTCATTTCAGCATTCATTTCTTCATAGTTTATCTCCCTAGAATCAACCTTGGGAGCCTGGAAGAGTGAAGGGTCAGTTCCAAGGTATGAACATTGAAGATGCCCATCATCACTCAGAGTGACTATAACACCCTTCAAGTCTCTGCACAAAAAATAAATAAATAAATAAATAAATAAATAAATAAAGCTTACTAAGAAATTGGGAAGAATCACAGAAGCAATAACAACATTTATTCCTTAATTCAGACATCTTTAATATCACTCCCACTTTCTGCAATCATACCTAAGAATGGATTTGTCTTAGATTTGTCACAGAATCTGTATCATCAGGAGAGGTAATGGAAAGGATCAGAACAAACAAGTTGAACAGAACAGACAGTTGTAACCTATTTATTCATTGA
>VYZT01060734.1:0-50067 GCA_013400735.1 Pomatostomus ruficeps | reverse complement strand
AAGTATAAAGGCTAAGACTTTTCAGAGCCAAAGTGTGCACCGTTTGGCAGAGCAGAGACTCCCTAGGCACCCCGCGCGAATTTTGCTTTCTGCCGCTTGCTAATAAATCTTAAATTAATTGTAATTAGGCTCTAGCAAGTTTTTCGCCGCAATTACTTATAACATGTGTATAATCTGTAATTTAAATCAATAAACCTTTATTAAGCAGATTGTCTGTTGAGTCACAGTTCATTATGCTGGCTCATGTTCCAGAGTGCCCAGTGAGGGCTGGAAGGCTAAGGTAATGCAAAGTCAGTGATAAATGCCTAATGCCTCCAGCTCTTCAAGAAGGAAAGGAGGAAGAAGTATTACAGTGCTTGAAAGCTCAGTTTAGCAGTATTAGTAATCAGTGGGGCTGGAATTCCAAGCTGGAGTGCTGTCATATTTGATATTAGGTGAAAAAGAATCTAGAATAATCAATACTGCACTGCAAGACCAAAAATACTTCACAAGAATCCACAAAACCTTAGAAAACTGAGATGTTGCTCTGAAACTGTAAATGCACTACTACATTGCTAGCCAGTGACAGGACTGGGAACATAGAAATATCAAATGCAAACTTCAGATATATCAGAATAGTTCATCATATACACATACTATATTAAAGGTTAACATAAAACCTAATGACTTCTTTAAGATTACTGCTTTACAGATACAAAGGAAATTAGTATTATACTCATACTAAATAGGGTATTTAAATATCCTGTAATGAATAAAAGCAGACAGGACAGCAATAGAAACAAACCCAGCAGATTGTAAATGAAAAAAATTTAACTATGTCTAAGTCCATTATTTAACTTGTAGCTGACAATCATATTGATTGAGAATATCATAAAAACTACTAACTTTCACTGCATATGAATAGGAGTTTCTGTGAAAGCATCTAGGGAGAGTTCAAAATAAACTGCATTTAAATTTTAAAAAAATCCTGCAGGGCAGCAGTTATCCCTTGGGGCCACAGCACGCACATTTGGTTCATTGCTCTTTGACAGAAAGTGCATATTCTAGATGTTCCAGGCCATATATTCTTTCAGGAAAAGATGAACAAACTTTGCCTATAATGATGAAGTTAATCTTTAGAAAATAAGGAGCTTTCCTGACTTCTTGGTACTTTTGTCCAGCCAGTATTCTAGGTAAATATCTTACAGAGGTTAGAAAGATATTCATCTGCAAATTATTTGGGTTACTATTTGTGAGTCCCCAAAATCTGGCCACTTAAACTGTGCAGAAGAGAAAGGTGTACCTGCCACAGAGGCCAACACTTAACATTCCTACACAGTACTGGTTCTCTTTTTCAGAACACAGTGACTCACATTATGCTTTGCATCAATTGACAAGGCTCAGAACTCCTAAAATGAGGCTCTGCAGTGAGAATTTCACAAGGAGCAATGGCAGAAGTTAACTGTTGTTGAAAAGGTACCATACTACTAGCAAGGCACTAGCAAGCCTGAAGGCAGTACCTGAACTTTTACCCTGGCAGAGTAAGGGGATGGAGCCCCAGAAAAGAACCTACTCTATCACGAGATCATCCCACAGAGCACTCAAGACCTTTCACTCCTGACAGGTGAAGTTTGGCAGATGCAGAGCAGGAAAGGTGACATGAAACAGGTTTTGCTAGACAGTCACCCCTTGAGCTCAGGTCAAATTCATGGACTACTCCAAGTTCGCAGGCTAAGCACTTTTCTTCCCCTTGGATATAAGTCATTGCTATTTTTTTTTTCTCCATTGTTCCTTTCCTCTCTAAATGTGCTTAGATTTATATTTTCATTTTGTCTGTAGGGTTCTTCTAAGCAGAGAAGCAGTACCTACTAAAAGCACTCTCAGAGCCCACTGTCAAGAGGCATTCAAATTGGTGGTAGGTTACACATTTAAAGAAATAAAAAAAACCAACCCAAACACAAATATAAATAACATATTTCCACTGAGAAGATACTGAGGTCCTTTTATACTTAAATCTAAAATGCTACATTTCAACAACATAATGTTTGTGACAGACACAAATCTTAAACTTAGATAGTATGACATAATTATAAATAAAGGTATTATCTAGTCCTTGAGGATACTCCATTAGTCCTTTTTTTTTTTGCATATTTAGATTGTATTCAACCATCCAGCTCGTTATTGCACCCAAGTGCATCATAAAGTATAGTTTGTGCAGTGTCATTAACATATAACGAACACAAGAAATCATTCTTTGTGTGGATCCTAAACAAACAGAGGAATAAAATACTGTCCTGCCACTATACAACTGTTTCTTAACTGTTCAACAGCTGCAGCACTTTAGTGGGAGATGTTGTGAATTTAAAATCTAACATTTTTCTAGTTCCTGGTCCCAGAAATGCCTTCAGGTAATCTGGAGAGGCAATGAGGGACACACAGTCTCCATCCTGAAGACTGCTGATTTGCCCACACAGAGACTGCATTGCACACTAGCCTGTGTGAAACACACAATGCACAACCTGCTTTGTGAGAATTCCCCACTGCAAACAACCCTACTTTGATCTAAACCAGATTACATACTCTTTTAGTGACAAACATGCAAAGAGCATACGTACACCCTTCAGGAGCACACAGCACAGCCAGCCTGCAGCTACCTCCAACAAAGCTGGTACATGCACATGACATAGCAAAGAGCTATGAACCAGCTCAGCCTAAAAGGAGCACAGCTATATCCATGCCATTGCTTCCATTTCTGAAGCCAGCATGGGCAATTCTGTGCTATGCATGTTGGACACCTGCTCTATTATTGCCTATGAAAGGGGCTAGTACAAAGAGAGCACTTAAAACAAATAACATAGATGAAGATATTACTTTTTATTTTTTTCAGCAATTCCCCTTTGTAGACAGGTCCTGTTATTCCACAGGGCACATTTAAATACTGACTTGCATTAAACAGCCATGAAATTGAGTGCAGAGTTCTGAAAAACTTATATCACCAACAAAGACTAATGTCATATGGACAAATAACTGAGAGATTTTAGTATTTTTCAAGCTTTGGAGGATTTGTGGAGTTGTTTCCTCTCCTTCCCCACTTAAAACCAGTAACATAAAGTAACAGTCTAGTAGCTTTTAAGCACAGGTTCCTCTGTTGTCTAAATCTAGTTCATGCAGCAAAAGGAGTCATAATCCTAGGTGAAGACAGTAAATTAACAAAGATTTTCCGGTAATACCACATTTGCTTCAGCTTTATTGATTGAACATAAGTCTATGTCAGGTAACAGAGTTTAGAAGCTGTTCACATGGTAGGAAGAACATAAATTGTAGTTTACACAGTACTTCATGCAACGCATAAGGACACAGTAAAAAGAAAAATTCTCACAGCAACTAAGCCAAGAGAAATCAAACTTCTTGGAACATATGTAACTGGTTGACATAAAGTAAACAACAGTATCAAGGAAGATCTTTCAAAGCTAAGTGGGAGCTTGAGAAGAAACAAAGACCAAATTCAAGGATTTTCATTTTGAGAAACTCTGCTCATTTGTTCCTTTTTACCTGAAAAATACAACAAGATACCATTTATCAATTAGATAGATCAAGAAGACATTTGAGTTATACATCTCTGAAGAGTGAACACCTTTCTATTGTCTGATTGGTTGTAGTTTATTTTTATGTTGTGGAAAGGAAAGCTGTCAAGTTCCCTTAGTTGCACCATGAATACCTTTTGAAGTAATGTATGCAGTCTTCCCAAGGGCAGCCATAGTAAAGCAGGGACCCACAGTAAAGCAGGGACCCACACACAGAATGGTGCTCAGAGTATGGAATTCTTGCACTATTGTGTTAAACACAGATCTCATAAAGTTTCAGATTCTGAAACAGGTTCTGAAAAACAGCAACCTTGAGAGTGTTTGGGAATTTCCACACTTTTTTTTTCCCCCCTCTTCCATTCTGATAGAAACTACAATTTTTAGTTTGAATAGCCCACTTAAAACTAGCAGTAGTAATACCTATCCCACCTATTCTTAATTTAATTTATAGAAAACTAGTAGCTGAATGGATAAAGGAAAGTGAGCATGGAACGGCTTGTGGCCGAGGAGATGGGGAAACAGCATAGTCAGTTAGTTTAAGGATGTAAACCGAAGGACACTGTGTCCTTCACGAGGGAGCTATACAATAACAAGATGTTTTTTAGTCAGGTAGGAATGCAGAAGGAGGATGGGAAACGAGAATGTTGGCACTAGCAAAAGGGAAACAAAAAAGGGGGGTTGACTTGCAAAAGCACACCAATAGCACGCTTGGGTTACAGAATATGGATGAGCACATTATAGAACTTATAAAAAGGCACGTAACTGATCAATAAACGAAGCTCATTGCTAACTCATACTGGGTCGTCTGAGTTATCCCTCCGCAACAACTAAACACTGAATACAAATAACAATTTTTCATCAGCACTCCCCCTCATTTCCTTCAGGTTGAAAATACCAAAAATTATATACTATTTCCATCAAGAATCCAAATTACCTTCCGCGCTATACAGTATTTTCCATTTAAGACAGAATATACTTAAGTAAAAAGCACCCAGCAATGCAGACTAACAGAGAGGGAAGGAGTGGAGAATAAGACAGGGGAAAAAAGTGTCAAACAAGGTCTATTATTTTTGAAGACTTTCAGTATGAAAGCCAGCAACTAATTACCACATAACTGCTTGCGCACTCCCCCTTGCCTGCCAGTGGAATGGGGAGGAGAATAAGGAAAAAAAGAGAAAGTAAAACTTGTGGGTTGACATATGAAAAGTTTAATAATTGAAACAAAGTAAAATATAATAAGAGTAATAAAAATAAAAATAATTGTAATAAAAAGAAGAGGGAGTGAGAGGGAGAGAGAGATAAAAGCCAAGAACAAGTGATGCACAATACAATTGCTCACCATCCATTGACAGATGACCAGCCCATCCCCAAGTCAGTCAGCCCCATTCCAGGTGACTCCCTCAGTTTACACTGGGCATGACATTTTATAGTATGGGATATCCCTTTGGCCTTTTTGGGTCAGCTATCCCAGCTATGCTCCCTTCCCTCTCCTTGTACACCCCCTCACCAGCAGAGCACAAGACACTGAAAAGTCCTTGACTTGGGATAAGCACTATATAACAACAACCAAAATGTCAGTGTGTTATCAACACCACTCTTATTCCAAATCTGAACCCAAAACAAAGGACTGTACCAGCTACTGAGAAGAAAATGAGCTCTAGCCCAGCTGAAACAAAGGGAGAGATTAGTGGGGATCCATCAGTTAGTACAGGGAGAGAACCATGTTCATAGTTGAGTACTTAACTTGATATGGCTGACCAAGAAAAGTTATTAATAAAATGTGCCACAAAGGTAGTTGTTTCATTCACAAAATTCAAGTTTGTCTATCTAAATAAAACTTCTTTCATGCAGGAGTGTACTGGGGCTGAGCATTTCAAGACCAATGAAACCTGAGCTCCTACACAGTGCTTAATAACGTCAATACAAGCTCAGAACCAACAGTAAGAGTGTTCTATATCAGGAGCTAGTGGAAAAAGGTGTTGAGGTTATGAACACAAGATGCCTCTACTTAATACATCCCATATTTAGGAAAACAGATTCTATAAATACAGTGACATCAAGGAAACCCATCCAATTTCTCCTTATAATTGAAACAAGCTTGAATGTTGTGCTGCTTGGGTCAAAAAATGGTAATAGTAATACTGCCCATAACACTTTCTATTTCATGTTACAACCTCTGAGGAGCAAATCCCATCACGGTGAATGCCAACAACACTTGAGATTGCAACTAAAGAGGTCTGAGCCCAAGGAGAAATTATTGCAAGTTTGTTCTATTTGGCTTTAGAATGGTTTACTATTAAAGTAGAATATTATATGTCTAGATGAGTTGTGGATGCCCCAGCCCTGGAAGTGTTCAAGGCCAGGTTAGATGAAGCTTTGAGCAATCTGGTCTAGTGAAAGGTGTCCCTGTCCATGGCAGGGGGGGTGGACCTAGATGATCTGTAAAGTCCCTTCCAACCCAAACCATTCTATGGCTCTGTAATTCTATCTGTCCCTAGAAAGTCAGTAACACATCTGTAAAATGAACAACACAAATACAGCCAAGAGACCTTGAAAAGAGAAAGCATAATCCAGAGGATGACACTGCATTACATGTTGTAAAGTAACATTAAAATTCAATACCAAATAACTAATCGGTTCTTTTACTTATTTTCCAAAAAAAAAAATAAATATAGTAAGCACAGGCATACAGTACTGGAAGATAAATACACCAAAGGCAAATCTAAACTGAGAAGAACTTAATGTTGAACTCCAGAGGTTTTAATAGGAAAAAAAGGTCTTCCTAGTACAGGGCTTCCTTTCTCATAGTGAAATATTTAGATAGGATTACGGTTTTTCAGGTGACCTTGGTTACCACAGGGCTATGCAGACCTGTCACTTGAAAGAAAATGTTATTACCTTTGGGGACTGGAGTAATTACAATCTATTTGCTGTGCTGACTGGTCAGCAACGTCTTCTTCAACTTCTAAATATGGAATACAAAGAAAGATCCAAATGAAGTGAGTGAAGGCCCATAAAGCAATCTGACATTCTAAGAAATACAGCCACAACATTGCTGAAAACTTCATTTAATATATCTTTGAATTTTTTATAGGCTCTGCTATTTCCCTCCTTTGCTTTCACCTACTGTGACCCTTTAGGAGACCAAGCTTCAGTGTCACCTGAAAGAGTGAAGAATATTATTAGGAGTAGTCACTTAGAGCAACTGATATGAGGACTCAGAACTAATTTCAAAGTTTAACCATTCATCTGGTTGTGGTCTCACACCATTCTGCAACACAGCACCACATTTCACTGGTACATGGGGCGTGACTGTTATTTGACAACTTCATAAAATAGTAACAAATAGCATTTCATGGATAACATATTTTAAAAACAAAGATATAAATCTTTGAAAATTAAATCTTTGAATATGAAAATGCTTATATTTGATTAATTACCTGAGGATATCTGGAAGAATTAACTCCTTCTCTAATGATTGTTGTGTTCTCAAGTCTTGTCTGAACCCTTTTCAGAAGAAAATCTGTATTGGAGCTGACAATTTCCATGTCAGTTTCCATTCAACTGCAAATCACCCTAGCTGAATTACATAAACCATTGAAACAGACTTTAAAGCAAACTTCGGTCCTTAGCTCTGGCAATGCTGCTGAGTCTGTAATTACTGCTACATCACCACTTCATTTACAATCCCCTAATGCTCTGTGTCTATTGTTATCAACAAATTATGGATTACCAGCCCAGCTGGTTGCTGTCAAATATACATTCTGTCTAGTGTTCAGACTGACAGCCGGCAAACAACTGACTGGAACTACGTCATGACAATACAACACCAATAGGAATAAGAGGAAAATTAACACAAATGGGAAAACCTAAAGTGAAAGGTATGCATAGATGATCCTTTTGATGTAACAAAGTTAAGTGTATTTGAATCGAGACCAGAGAATCTGGAATATGAGTAATGCTTAAGCTACCTTTTTATAGCAAATAGATATGGGACACAATGTTGTGGAGTTACAGCTTCATAAACAGGAACATCAGCTTTGTGAAATTGTGGTTAAATGATGTAATTCAGTGACACAATCACAGAAACAAAAATACCTGGATATCAGGAGTAGGGATTTATGAGGAGAACTATATGATGTGTATCTATTCTATTTTATATAATGTTCCTAGTCTACATGAGAAATTGCAGGTAAATATCCAGCTGAGAATATAGACAAACTAACAGTACAGTACAGTGCACCCAGAATCATAAAATAGACTTTAGTTCAGGCTGTATCAAAAAAGGAATGGCCAGTAGATCCAGAGAAGTGATTCTCCCCCTCTACTCTGCCGTTTGGAGACCCCACCTGGAGTGCTGCATCCAGGTCTGGACTTCTCAGTCAAGAAAGACATGGACCTGTTAAAATGAGTCCAGTGGAGGGCCATGAAAAGGGTCAGAGAGCTGGAACACCTCTCCTGTGAAGAAGGCTTGGAGAGCTGTGGTTGTTCAGAAGTAAGAAACCAGGGAGACCTTACAGCAGCCTTATAGTACATAAAGGGGCTTATAAAGCAGAGGGAGAGCAACTTTTTACACAAGCAGACAGTGATAGGACAAGGGTGACTGGTTTTAAACTAAAAGAGGAGAGATTCACATTAGATGTTGGGAAGAAATTCTTTACTCAGAGGGTACTGAGGCACAGGAACATGTTGTCCAGAGAAGTTGTGGAGGCCTCATCCCTGGAAGTGTTCCAGGCCAGGTTGGATGGGTTCTGAGCAACAAGGTCTGCTGGATGGCATCCCTGCCTATGGCAGAGGTTTGGAACTAGGTGGCCTTTAAAATTCCTCTCAACCCAAACCATTCTGTGATTCTAAGTAGTTAAGCTACCAAAACCAGAAATTGAATGAACATGCCAAGGGAAGTGCCACTGTTGTTGCTCTCCTTCCTTAAGCATATGCTACAAAGACAGAATACCAGAGTAGATGAACATCTGACCTGACCCAACACTACCCTTCTTACATTGTTAGTAGGTACAGGCATTCCAGACAGTGACACTGATCACAAATATCCATCAAACACAGACTGAGAACTGACCAACATGCACAGGACATAGGGAAAAAACGTCAGTACATCTGAACTGCTGTAATTTTCTTGCTGTCAAAACTGCCATGTTGATTTATATCTTGCCTTAAAGATATGTTTGACCAACTCTATTTTGCCATGTTATTATGACAGCATTTGATAAATAATCAACAGGGTGGAGTACTGAGCTATTAAAATAAATAGAAGTGTAAGCTTTAATTTAAGGGGGGAAAACATTTGCAATGCATAATGAAATACAAAAATAAATGTTTAATTAAAAAAATACTTTTCTAGTACCCTCTCCTATTTATAGGCATGTCTTCAGAGCCCATTTAAAAAGTGTTTTTAGCAGCATGATATTATTATTTTCCTCTATTACTTCTTGCTTCTGAATCAATGCTACCAGTTCTGGTAACGACACTTTCTCTGAAACCATACTTCTTAAAAGCGAGAAAATTATCTGAAAATAAACAATTTCCCCAAAACATTCTCTATAAAAATGTTGAGAACTCAGTTTTCATTAGAGCACTTGGAGTTCTATTAACTAAGCAAGGAGCATACCTGGACAAATAATCATTATAAATTTTCTGAATAGTCTTTTATAAAGTGATTTTCAGACATACAATGGCATATACAATAAAGAGCATGCTACAGGAAATACTTTTTGGTTTTGTTTGTAGAGAACAAAACACAATAGGATCCTAGGAAACAGAAAAGCTTCTAGGACAGGGCAGAATATCTACAGAAGGCGGTTACATGCCAGTTTATATTTAAATATAATTTTTCTTGATTTTAAACTCTTCCTCTGTTGTTTCCTTTTTTGCACCTTGAGGAGTAACTGCTGAAGATATGTGGAAAATGCCAGTTTACTCTTTGAGAAGAATGATTAGTGAGGATCTAGTACCAGCAATTGGCATATGAGAGCTGAACAAATGAAGCCATTTCTTGACAAAAGCAATATGTAGAATGCTAGAGAGATAGGAGATTGTGGCTATTCTAAATACTCGTGTGGTACTGTAAGCTGATTGTCTCCCACAAGGGTCAGCTTCTTCAGGTTTACAGGTGTGCAATTTAGGGTTTAACAAATATGGCTAAAAAGGATCAAAAGCTCCTTAACCATGACCCTCAGGAAAAAGAACTGCCCAAATAATTCTCCTGTAGAATTCTGTAAGCTGACAATGTGTTGCCACTTTCCTTGCCACAAGGGCACATAAGATGAAAAGATAGTTAGTTTCTAAGGTATATAGCAACTTTTGAAATGTATTGTGTCCCAGCTTGGTAGCTATTTAAAGAATTTCACAACTACTGTCACACTTCCCATGGCAAGGAGAGGGTATGACAAGAGAGAAGTCTCTCATCACCACCTACATTCTATGAAAAAAATCACTCAGAGCATCAGACTTGACCTTACGGCTCTGAGAAAGAACTGTTACCTCTTTGGAAACGCTGACATCGTTTTTACAGACCTGTGCCCCCTCCACTACTGGCTAGTAGAGATACTTGGAAAATTCTTAGCCTAACAAAGGATAAAATGGTGTCACAAGTGAAATGGCACTGCCCAGCTGGGGAGACTGCACACAGATCCATCTGAAATATTTTTGTACACTCTAGGGCCTATACTTCATTTTGAAATTACTGTTATCAGCATACATGAAACTGAAAGATGCAGCTCCCTACTGCAGCTTGATTGATGTATGTCTCAGTAGCAACTCCCTTGTTTGTATTTCCACATAAATTCCAGTTTTATCTTTCAAGGACACTCTTGAAGGAGAGGCAATAAAAATAGGGAGGAAAAGAAATGCAGGAAGTAATGGCAAATAAAGAGAGAGAACTGTCCTCATCACAGTAGAGTACTTAGAGCAGTATTTCACCCAAAGGAAAGTAACTAGCTGGTTGTCAGTGAACAATTTGCTTTCATCGATCTCTTGGTTAAATATTGAAGACATTTGCCTACTGGGTACAATGAATGAGAATAAATTCCTTAATCATCCTACTTTTTGTACCTGTGCTTGTAAATCAACATGTGTTGCAAGTGGAAAACTGTTTAGGTTTTAAAGAATGCTCTACCACTGCCAGCTGTGTCTTCCAATTGCCCGTGTCATGAACCTCCCACAATAATAACCCTTCTTTTCTGGTCTGATCTTTATTTTTTTATAAAACAATATTAAAATAGTTTTGAAAAATTAAAAATATAAAATGCATGTATCAAAGTTGAACATGTGCCTCATTTTAACCTGGCAATAGTGTCAGAGCCATCTCAAATTCAGCTGAAGTTTTCCAACTAATTTCTGTAAAATACTAAGACTATGGGTTGAAAGATATTCTATGTAGTTATGTGGTGATAATGTGCACGTTAGAACACACAGTACACCAAACAGCTTGTTAATCTATAGTGTTCCATCTTGCTAGCCTTTTCATAAGGAAAAAATACTTCTTCAAAAGATATAGTTAAATATAGGTTAATCTTTTTATATTTTTCACCATGACTAACTCATAAAACTTAACTTCTTTTTCTCCTCACTGAAATATCTGAGTCAGTTAAGCACATATAAGCCAAAGGCTCGCAGTAGAAGCCCATTTAGCCCAAGGTACTGCTCAACAGTGCCCAAAAGTGAATGCTTGAGCAGTAGCAAAACCAGATAAGTATATTTGCACAGCAACCTTGCACCTTCTGATAATTTTAGCTCACAGGCTTACTGAGACAGAGACAGATAGTTTTCATTTACAGGTTAATTAAACTCAAAGGTTAACTGGAATCAGTTTAACTCCACGTGGCTCTTCAGCTCTCCCTCTCTTTGGCAAGAGCTCTTCTGTTTGTCTATCAACTAAACCCCTCCTCAACCCACTCCTCTTATTTGGAGTCCACCTTCTGCTGTCTTCATGTGATGTCCCTTACTTATAAGAATCTCCATTTTTATGAAATGTCTGTTATTATTTCCCAGGTAGTCTAGATGAATATGTTACTGGCTATTTTTTAATTATTAATCACATTTAAAGGATTATTACATTCATGGCACCACATTCGGATCTTTTTAAGGTCTAATTCTGCTCTAAAGAAAGTTCACTTTTGTTGTCAAGAGATTTCATGTTCCTTGCTCTGCCAGTAGCACCATTTTTCGATGTCTGCCATTTATACACTTAAAGTAGTGGAGGGGATGTTTCCAAAAGCCAACACTGCAAACAATCTAGAATTTAAAAGCAAGGTGGATTCCTGCCTACTCAGCCATCACACTACTTGGTTTTTCTCCCCAATCTATACTTTCAATCAAATCTGCACAAACCATGCCTACCTTAAAGAAGGCAAAATAAGTAATATATTTCAAGTTTTACTGACATCAATGTAAAAACTGTACAAAATAATTTGTAGCTCTAATTAAGGAGAGTTACCTCACAGACATTCAAACCATTTGTGCCTGATTTCCATAGAAGTCCTTGTGACTGAGAGGAAGGTTCCCCTAGAGAAAACTGAAGGAGAGGTCTTAATTCAGACTTATATGCTTGTTGTGGTTTTAGTAGAGGGGAAGGGGCCATAAAGATGACTTCTGTGAGATGCTTCTGGAATTCTTCACCATTTCCAGCAGAGCCAATCTCTGACAGCTCTGAAGATGATGGACATGCCCCTGGCCAAGTCTGGGCCAATTAGAAAGTACTTGGTTATGCCTCTGTGATGACATATTAAAGGAAAAATCAAAACAAAGTGTGCATGCAGCTGCCTTTAGTTAGAGAAGGAGGAGGACGTGAGAACATGTGACGGAAAACAACATGGAGACACCAAGGTCAGTGGAGGAGGAGGGGGAGGAGGTGCTCTAGGCGCTGGAGCTGAGATTCCTCTGCAGGCTGTGGTGAGCCCATGGTGAGGCGGGGTGTCCCCCCTGCAGTCCATGGGGTCCATGAGGGATGCAGAGCCACCTGCAGTCCGTGGGTGAGGTGCCAGTGCTGGAGTTGGGAGATGCCAGAAGCCACAGCAGCCGTAGATGTCAGAAGAAGCTGTAGCAGGTGCAGCCCAGTGAGAGACAGAGACTGACATAAAAGTCCCGCAGTTTGTGGAGNCCTAAGCAGGGGAAGAAGATCTTGGAAATGGACTGACCTGAACCCCCACAACCTGCCCCGCCCCCCCACTGTTGGTGGGAGGGAGGGAGGGGTGGGGAGTGAAAAGAAAGGTGTCTTTTAAAGGTTTAGTTTTACTTCTCATATCCTCCTTCTAACTCTGGTAGTAATAAATTTCACTTTGCAACTTAAGTTGAGTCTGCTTTGTCCTTGGAGCGTTCTCTCCTGGTTCCTTATCTCAGCTGATGTACCCCTGTGTTAATTCCCATTTTTTTTTCCCCCTCTCCTTCCCTCCTCTGCCCAGCTGTGGCAGGGGAGGGAAGGAGTGAGTGGCTGCGGTGCATGCCTGGCACTTAGCCAGGGTCAAACCACAACAATGCTCCATGAACATGTTTAGTTATTAAAAAGACAGGTATTAAAATACCCTCAAAAGTATATTATCTTGCACACTAAAGCCCACTTTGATTTTAGAAACTGAAGTCTTTTTCTTGGCTTCTACCATTAAGATCTGATGTTCATAATGAGGGGATTAAAATCATATACACTGCACTTATGCCAAGACTATGTCCTATAACGCTTTACATTGTCCAGTAAATAATATGGATCCTTTCAGGCAAACAATTTTTCAGGGAACACTCCCTAAATGAATAAGGCTCAGGATCCTTATTTCTTCTACTGAATGTTGTAAGACTTTATCTTAGTCTGACAACCTGCTCATAAAAAAAATCCTCAGAAATTTATTATGTTCATGGAAGATCACACCAGATAAATAAAGATAGTTGTGTATGTCTATAGAACAAAATGTTTATTTATACTTTAAATTAAAATGAAAATGCACTATTTGCTAAAAGTCTCTAATATGCTCTGATTTTTTATAGCATAAAGAAGTACATTTTAACTCCCTGTCTCTTCAGTATGTCTCCATTCTTCCTACTCACTTCATCATTGTCAAGCCACAGTTAAAAGGCCTGGGAGTTCCTTCAGGGAAAATGGGGAACTGGTTAAATTATGCAAAAATTTGTATACAAAAAGTTAAGTATGAGGACTTCTAACATAATAAAAGCCTTCAAAGTATCCAAATTTCATAATTTACTGCTCTTTTAGATTCAGAAAAACAAATTGCTTAATGAAAGGACACCTGAAGTACAAAATCTCAGTTTATTGCCTCTATCCACGAACGACAGGTAAATAGCAGGGATCTGTGCTTGGGGAGCAAAGGGTTTATGTATGACAGGCACTACAGAAAGTATTTAATAATGCAGACAATATCATCTTGCTAGAGAAAGTGCTTTAGAATGATACCTTTTCAGACAAAATTAATGACTTAGTTCAAGCATACTCAGTCTGACAATTAATCAGTGCAGTTCTGTGCACGACTGTCAAAGGAAATGGTGGATGTGAAACGCTTCAGGGATTTACCACACAATTTCTAGAAGGCAGCACGTTGGTATACTCGTCATATGCCTTAGGCTTGAGGTCGGAGGTTCATATGGTTCTGAACACATTTTACTGTTGGGGTCGTTCGTATTGATAATAAAGGCCTGAGTGCCCCGGGACATTCCACTGAGGGAAAGGAGCTTGGTGGAGGAGGAGAGAACTCCCCCTGGAGATGGAAACAACAGTGGTTTAGTCCAAAGTTCCAGAAGCCTAGCCCCTTATTCCTCATTGGTTGTCTTGTTATCAATCATTCCCGGGGTACTCCCCATGTTCTAGCAAGTTCTGAGTTACTTAGATGTTGATCTGTTGTTTCCCCTTGACTCCTCCCCTGCTTCCTTGTCATTTGCTCTGTTACCCTGGACCCTCCCTAACTCCTCCCCTGGACCCTATCTGGATTGGTCTATTGTTCTCCTTAAAATCCAGTGTCAGGGGGTGCTCGAGGCTTTTTGCCTGTGAGCCCGCGTTGTGCAAATACACTGCAGGACTTGCTCACGCTTAGAGTCCCTCCTCATTCTTCGGAATTCTTGCGCCTCTCACCTTCTACCACCTACGCCAGACCCAGCTCCCACCAGCTGGGCCATACTTGAGCCCTCCTGGTGTCACCACCCCCTACCAAGGGCGGTCCGGGACACTGGGGTTGCGCCGGCTTGTGGCAGCCTGCTATCTGGGAAGGCACTGAAAGAAGCCAGGAGTGACATTTTACTACTTTCATCAACAAAAAGTAGAGTATATGCAGTAAGAGAGCTGGATTCCTATTTGGTACAAATGCATAATAGCTTTTATCATAGATGTATGGTAATGTAACTGTAACTTTAATTTAACAGGACTGTTTTAGTACAACTTCATGCTACGATTATTCACATGAGGCCCACATGAGGAATTATTTTTCATTATCTCATTATCATATGGAAAATGTGAGAAATGGAAACACCAGAGTGATAAACAATGGTAAAATAGCTAATTATGCAAGTACTTGAAAACTGCACTAGAGTTCATTGACATGGGATTCAGTGAGAGCAAGATATCAATACCTGAAAGTACCAATTCCCATTTAACTGTATATCTGGCTTTTATGCATGACCTGAGTTAATTGAAAATTGCCTCCCTAAATAAAAAAAAAATACCATTGACTTCACTGGAGTCTGGATCATACCCTTCATTCTTTGCCTACCTTTAAATCTACAACACTTTCTTCATAGTGTGATAGAGAATGGAAATTACAGTAATTGAAAACTTAACTTGCTCTTCAGTCTATCTGTGACCATCAACTGAATAAGTAAATAGCAAGGAGCTTGTGCAAGTTCAGAAGACTCTCAACAAACATGAAAGCCCCAAACAGTTGTCCAATAAGCACATTTTCTAAGCAAACATGTGTTTGCTTAGAAATAGAAGAAATTTCAAGACCAAGTAAAAGGTGAATCCATTTCCTAAAAAAAATATATATATATATATGTATATAAACAGCTTGGTTTAAGGTTTGATGTAAAGATTTGTATCAGTACAATTTTAACCTGGCCAAGTCTATTTTGCAACATCCAACTTGTTCATCCACATCAGGATGTTTCACTTACCATAGCTATTCCGAGTGAATTTCTTTCCATTTGGAAAAGTGTAATTACTGCCTTAAGGCCATATTAAGATGAATGAGCTTTACCCTAAATTAACCTCTTTTTATGACTTTGCAGAGACTTTTACCAGAATAAGGCCCTAAAAAGCAGACAGATGTTGCTTTACAAAATTAGTTTGCATATATACCACATTTTCACCTGACAGTCAAAAAATACAGGTCCTTACAGCAACATTCTACATAAAAATCATAGAATCCATCATAATTCTGACAAGATAAATATTTCACACACTAAATATCTGAATAGAAGCCATCACAGGTAAGATTTAGGTCTCACAAGATTGCTCCATCACTTCCAAAAGACTTATGGTACTTCAGTGAAGCTGAACCTTTAAATCATGACTATTTTTCCCATTTCAGTTAGGCTATTTATATTTTGTTTGCAGAAGGCTTTTCTACAGCCAGTATGCCAATATTTTTTCATTAGGCAGCCAAAACAGTGTAACTTTTTCTACTTCTTTTTAATGTCAGTAAAAGCAGTGGACTCACATTTAAAAAAGCATCTCATCACACCCAGCAATGTTTGGATGGTATTGCTATCAGATACACCTAGAGAAAATGAATATAGCTTCGGGTAGAGATACAGAATAGAAAAATACTACAATGTTGAAAGTTGTTTCAGTTCAGAAAAAAAGTGTTATATTTCTAAGCAAATGGAACCAAGTACTCTCTTTAATAGTATTAATGTATGCTGACCACTTTGTGGCTCAATCCCACACAAAAAAGGTAACCAAGATGTCAACAGCAGTGTTGTGCCTAAAACAACAATTAAGCAAAAACAGAACCCATACAATAGGGAGGGACCACTCACGACAGCCCGTCAGGGCCCTATATTCTATTTAACTGGAGAGTAACAATTGTGATGAAAAGGAGTAAGAATTCTTGAGAGAATAGCTGCTGGCAAAATCATCCAGGCATCCATACTAGCCCTATAATTGCTTATTCTTTGATTAAGTCATGGAAATGTATGTCTGGTTGAAACCATGACTTGACTTTTGGTGTAGAACTTGTACCTTGAGTCCAGATATTAGAGACTGTGTTTAACTAGTTCTCCTCTGCATTCTACCTCTACTCCTGAAAGCATGTATTTCTCAACACCTAACATCAACATTTTAGGAACATCAAATACTAAGCTTACATGGCCATAAGGCCATTCAGGCAAAAAGAAACACTAATCAAAAAAAAAAAAAGGCATCTAATTTTAATAATTTCAGTAGCAAGCTGGTGCATAATGCAGGTGAAAGGGAGAAACACTGATTCCAGAGCAGGTTCCACTTTGCTGTCTGCCCCTCTCCTGTCCCTTTTCACATGCAATTCTCTTTCACCCATCCTTGCTTATCAGAAGTGGATTGACAACAGAGAGCTAGATCATGTCATGGAGTCAAACAGTAGGAGAAATTATGATGGACATACCTGGATGAAGCAGGATAAAGGCAATTTGATAAGGAGAGATTCAATTCTCACTGTACTATAACCTTTCAAGCAACTTTTACAGGGGTTTTACTGGAATCTACTCACGAGAAAGAAGCACACATCACTTTCCATGCTTGAGAAGAGGCTGAGGGAACAGAGATGCTAAAAGTAGAAGTCACATAGTAAAATTCCTTTGTATTTCTCAGGAAAGCCAGAAGAAAAGATCAGCAACTGAGTTGGATGTAGAGAAGAATTTAGGTAGTGAGATGATAAAAAAATAAGATTCTATGTGGTCTTTGCTATAAATTTAAAATAACTGTGAAAGGATTTACTCCTTCACTGACTGTTACCATTAAAACCAGAAATTTTTCTGTTGTCTGTAAGGTTTTCTGGCTACTACTTCCAATGAGAAGGCATCCAGAGAGTTTAGTTCTTTTTAAGCTGTGGATAAAATTAATCAGAATACAGTAAAAAATAATACAGTGTGTTTGGCCTCAAAATGGACAGATCTATGACTGCTATTGGCAAAAGTGGCTATTGGCCCTGATTTAAAGGGGTTTTTTTAATATGTCACACAGAATAAGTTCTTTAAAGAGTGATTGTTCTGTCTACTCTGGTCATATTTAAATGCCAGATTCTGGCTGTCAAATGTGACTGGATTTATCAATGAGGCAGAATGATATGGAGGAAACTGAAAGGCTGAAAAATAAATTATTTGGGAAGTTAATTATAAATAATATAATCTCTATATGCAAATATTAAATGTGTTTATTTAATTAAATCACTGCAGATTTTAAAAGTTCTTTCTGTTGTCTTTGGCATGTCATCACATCAGGCTGTTTCTTGGGGATATAATTATTTAGTTAAATGATTAAATGAATGCTGTTGTACCTATTAGCTGTTCTCAGCTTTAAACATATAAAAGTATTCTGTCAATACACTAACCAGGGAGTGATCTAATTGTGGAAGGTGCTGTTCAGGAGGATGAAAAGCATCATTATCTAAAAAAAGCTGTATCCAACAGTTCTTGTATCCCATTCACATTTTGAAGGTCATTTGTAAGTTGCACACATAATATTATTGAGTCACTCAGACCCATTTAAAAGCTTCTCTTTCACTGGCTTAGAAACCTAAAAATGATGGTTAAAACCCAGTCATTCAGAAAGCAAGAATGCAGAGTAATTTTTACTTATTAATTTTAGAAATGAGCAGAGATGAACAATCCACTGTTGTCACTTGACAGAAGTAATGAGAAGTAATGATTTTAGCCACGTTTTAGCCACTGTCTATTAGCATCACTTCCCACCATCCTAACTCAGCCTACATTCTGCAATAGATTAGATTAAATAAAACATAACTTCTTAAGCAATTTATACATTTCCATGCCTCTTCCTCCCAAAGGACAAAGAACATCAACCCAATGAGCTGTAGTACACACAGACTACTGACCCCTGCCAGGAAAGTTACTACAGCAGTGCTGCACAGCTGCAAAGGCAGGAGCTCAAGTAGTTCTGCAAGGTCCCTGCTTTGCTCCTCAGGGCCAGTCATTCAATTCTGTGACATACTAGACAGCCGCTGCCAGGAGAGACTTATTTATGACTTATGTATTCACAGCATGAGCCTAAACCTCAATGTAGTTTGAACCTTCAGCATCTTATTCAGATGGCCCAAAACTGACACGTAATAAATGTGTTGCTCTTTAATGGCTTGTCATTGTTAATGCACCTGGTTCACTATTTTAATACCTTTGTCTCCTGGGTTCACTCAAGCATAGATTTCCAGATTATTTCAGCCAAGGAATCCCCTGTCTAGTACTTATAAGTTTTTGATAATAAGCCTAGATGATTGTACTCAAGACAAAACACAGTAAGCTCTTGTATTTTATTGCTTTTTCAAGTCCATTTTGCAATGAGAAAAAATTTTAAAAAACTATTAATGAATAACTTGCATTCTCCTTGTAATGTTATAAACACTTCCTCTATTTTTTTCAGAGCTTGTCAATGTCTAAATTTGCTATTTTTCTTTATATCTTTAACTTCTTTCTTGTCACTACCAGTAAAACGGAGCTGGAAACAAAAAGAGTAGGATACATATCAAAACAATGTAAATTATTAATCATGGATACCTCAACATACTCAAAATTGCCCTGCTATATTTGCTATCACAGAGTGGTTTCCAAGATAAACTTGGAAAGTATCTTTAACAGCTTTTCAGAAGAGTCGTCATTATGCAGAGAGTTTCCTTAATGGTTCTAGAACTGACGATTTCTTTCCCTACGTGTCAGCAAATCTCTTTGGATGTCTTTAAGAGAGCTGACTGATAAAACTTTCTTCTTTTTTTTAATAGATACTTAAACCCATATGCTTCAAATACCTGGAAATTCATTAATTTTTGATGTACTTTCAAAACAGGACTTTTCATAAGGTTTATTAAACTGGGAGAATGCTTTATGCTACTTTTAAAACCAAGCAAACAACAAAAAAAGTCTTGCCTTTTCATATCAGAGATATCACTCCTAAGAATATTCCTTAGTGAGGCAAAAAGCTCTCTAGTTTCTCAGCTAAATCTGTATTTGTACTATCTCAAAAATTATCCCAAGAAGTTATATCCTGTGTACATCAAAATCCAGAGAAGCATAAGAACTGTAAAACCAACACAGCAAAATTCTGTTTCATTAATCTATGTCATTGCAAAAGGTTTTCCAGTGAACCACAAATATAGTAACACTATGTAAAATTCATAGTATAGTCCCATATATATAAGACCATGTCTTAATTAATATCAGAAATGTAAGTGCAGCAGCAGAAGCAGGCTGACAGAGTGGTGGCAGGCTGACAACAGGGCTCACATCATCCCCAGCTGCAGAGTGAATTCCTCACTGCCTTGCCTACTCAGGGACATCACAGGGTAATGCTCTGAGCCACTGCTCAAAGACACTGTAGACCAGGACTCCGGGGTGTTCTCATTTCATTAAGGGACTTTTCCTTAATGACAGCAGGAACACCATCATGATGAAAAGGAAACTTAGGGTCTTGTAAGTTAGCCTGTAAGTAAAGATGACTAATTAGTATTGATGTACAGATTTTTCAGTAAGCATATACATCTAATATGATAGGAGTATGCAAGTTTTTTCCTCTCTGGAAACAATACAGGGAACAATAAATTATGCAAGAGTTACTGCTGAGAAAAGCCATATCAGGGTAAGTTACATTACAAGCTCCCTGTGCCTGTTAGAATTTGGGAATCTCTGTTTTCATTTATCTTTGCATTAAAGCATCTACACTCTCAGGTAAACACAGGCAAAACAGTATGCAAAGAGAGCATCACAATTCAGACAGATCTTTTCGTATGTCTAACTCCCAGCTACAATGACTACAGTTTTTGATTTATTTATTCAGTATTTACTACCTTATTTCATATCATCAAACAACAGTTGTAATATTTTCTGTGGCTGGTGCTTTCTCATACATATTCCATATGTCCACATCGGAGAGAGATGAGGGTAATAGATGAGGTAGAGATAGAAGAGTCTTTATGCAAAACTGAAAATTTGAATTTCGAGAAAACCAAAAAGCAAGAGGGATTCATAGCTCTGGCACTGGATCAGGTATTTTTGCATTTTTTATCTACAGTACAGGGTTACCTAGTAATCCAGTCTTCTAGCATCATTTCCAGTAGATCAGTATGGTGAAACTTCACTTTTCTCCTTGTATGTTCCCCTGGCCCAAGTTTTCTTGTATTCCTTTCAAGTGCGCATCTGTCCTCTTCATCATGTTCTCCTGTCTCAAGAGACTGCCTCCATTCCAAGTGTGTGAAGTGCCTCTCCATATACTGTTTTCAGTACCTAATTATTTTTCCACTAACATTTCCCTGAAGAATGTTTTCATGCCCATGATTTGCTTATCCCTAAAACTGCCACCAAGAAGCACAAAATTATAAAAGGTCATTAAAATTCCATTTGTGCTCCATGCACATACAGGACCTAAGAAGGAAAGACACCAAGCCCTTAAAAACACAAGAAGAAACAGCTTGCTAAATAAAACATAGCACCTTCTCTTTAGGGTTTGTGCAATCACTAGCATTCCTCTTTGAACGTGAGCTGGGAAGCTCTTGTTTCCCTGTTTGTTTCCTTTTTACATGTTCAAAGGTACTTTCTGACTACATAGGGCATGTCATGTAATGTTTATTTGGTATTACTAATTAACCTATGCACCCTACAAGGAATTAATCAGGAAAAGAGATTGCTGTCATGAGCAGTGATCATTTTTATCACATATGGTGATTTTTGTCTTTACTGGAAAATAAATGAGATCACCAACACATAGCCAGTTTAAAACTGGCCTTCCTTAGAAGTAAAAGGCATCTTCTCCCATTTATAGTCCACTGAGCTGTCCATTCTTCTTCAACTTAAGTTCTTTCTTAGCAGCATTGTGCACCACACACTACAAGCAGCAATTTGCATCATAATAACCCTTTAAAAAAAACCCCTTACTCTTTCTCAATTTAGAATTGCAGAAGGCCAATTATAAAATTTTAATTTTCGCTGTCATCTGTCTTGAATATTTATCTTATCTAGCAGCTATTTTATTCATAACGGAAATCTTTGATGGCTTTTTTTGTTATGCTATTCTGAGTCATGGATAATATACACTACACTGGATTAAATTTGTATGGAAAATAGGCCATGCTGGTTCATGTCTGAAATTAGATACAGCTAGTTTAATTTTGCTGACATATAAAAGAAAGAGAGCTTTGTTTTAAAAGATAAACAAATGAAAAAGTAAATTCACTTATTCTAATGAAATATTTCACCTGGTACTGTATCTGCCAAAAGTATGAAAACTACAGGAGATTAAACAGCAATTTACTGGAAATCAAAACAGGACACCTGGGGTATCCACTTTCTGCTAATTAAGACTGCATATATTGAGTATTTAATAATAATGTAAATTTAATGTTATGAATGTTTAGTTTAGTTCAAAAAGTATCGCTGACTGCTCAGAAGCCTGCGGGTGACAGACTGCGCTTGGCCAGACAGACCTGCTGCAGAGACACAGGTTTTTATCTATCCTTTTTACCTAGCAGTCGGCTCTGCAGCCAATGAGGCAGAAGCAGCCGGTATTAAAGAAGCAAAGGCAGGAACAAAGAAGTGGGAGCGGACCCTTCCATGGCAGCACCCAAGGTTTTATTGTCAGAAGATGCGGGCTACGAGAAAAGACCTTGTGGGGTGGGTACACTGAGTTTTTAAGGGGAACAGAAAGGGGAGGATACAGAAGAGAGGGTCCAGGATTCTACAAATCAGAGAATGATGAGGAGTGACAGGTATCCAATAAGTTCTGAACAGGGGAGGAACTTATGTGAATTAACCAATCAACATAACAGAATGGCAGAACTTTCCAGCACTTGCTGAATATTAAAATAACCTTATGAATATTAAAATAACTCTGAGGGGTGGAACAGAGACTTTGACTGACAAGTTAAAACGCAGGAGCATCAGGGGATTCCCCAGCCATGCTTTCTCCATCTCCCTCAGAGTCACTGTCATGAGAGGAAAAATCTATCCAAGTTATTTCGTCAGTTTTCGTAGAGAAGGCAGGCTGGGTCACTGCCACGAAAAAGCTTCCTTTTTTTAAAGCTGGAAGACTCAATCATATGTATCCAGAAATACAAACTTCAATGTTCCGAGACAGCCTCAGTCTTCAAAAAAGGAGAAAGAGGGGCATGGGGTAGATAAGCACAGATTCCCAATTCCAAGGCAATTGCAGTAAAACAGATTTGCTGAAAGATAAAATAGAGGATATACATATATAGCAGGGCAAAGAAGCCCTGTTTTAATTACTGTGGATAAAGCAAAGAAATCACCGCTATTTGCACTTCAAAAGCATGACATTTTCACAAAATTGGAAGGGCTAGAGATTGTGCAAGGTTGAGATTATCATTTGCAGAAAAAAATTTATCAAAAGATCTAAGCTTACCATGATTTTAACCTAATCATCAGTAATCTGTCATTTTGAATCAGTTCAAGTTATGTGGTAGACTGTTAACATTGAAATGTTAGCTGCATTTACAGCAAGACGTATTTTGATACTTACATTCTGTTGCCCCACATTTTCTCCTCTTTTAATATATGTTTTCAGGTTTAATTCCATCGACACTTGTTTTCATACTAATCACATTATACAACTACAAAGATGTTAAAAACAAGTATCTGGAAGAAAAGAACCCTACTCCTTTCTCCCTCTCCTTGGTTTAGGAGGAGAGAGGAACAATGCAGAGAGGCAGCTGCAAGTAGGACCTGTAGAATTCACACAGCAGGATCTCAGGTCCTGGCCACTTCAGGGCTTTAGTGCTTTTCCACAATTCTTTTGGCCATCTCCCCTCCCCACCCACACTTTCTTTTCACTTGAGCCATTGCAATGTCAGAAAAACTAAGTGCAGTTTGTAACAAAGATGAGTCTTGATGAAAGTGGAAGGAGGAAGGAGAAGAGGAAAAAAATATGTTTGACAGAAGACTGCCACCATCTTTCTTTCCCCTCTTGTGTCTGAACAAGTTTGAAATTCTGTGATTGAGGCACTAATGATATGAGTTCAAAAAACCCAATTCTTCTTCTAACAATTCACAAAATGTAAATAAAGTCTCTGCTGAGTGCATGAAAAAATCAATCAGACCTGCTACTAAAAAACATGCATCAACTCTTAGGTCACAGTCAGAAGGGTAGGTCCTTTCTGATGCTGACAGAGTAACACATCTTAATGATTTTTAAGCAAGAATGACAGGGTGCATAAAGCCATGCATCACATCCAAGCAGTGTTAAATGTTTCATGCCACCAACAGTGCCACTGAAGTTTTCTTCAGAAAAACTCAAAGATGTTGAGCACTCAGGATGATACAAGCTTCTGACCCTTGAGAAAGAGAATACTCAGTGCAAAGGCACAGCAGACATGAAATTGGCAGTTGTTGCTGCTGGCTGCTTGACCGCCCAGCCGATCAGCAGGCGATGAAGGTGCTCGGCTCTGAGCCCGGCTGAGTCTGAGCTAGCCTCCCTTTGGCTGCTCTCAGTCCGTTCCCTGCTGTAGCTGTCTGCCTGACTGCTGGCAGAGCTGATAGCCCGGTGTAACACTGTAGCCACAAGAGTAAAGGCACCAGAGGGACTCTTGGCAGCAATCCCAGTTTATTGCCCTGCCCCACAAGAGCACAGAGGAATGTAACAACTCAGCAGCTGGGCTACCAAGAGCCCAGAACAGTGGTGTGCAGGGGTTTTTCAGACAGACAAAAGGGGAGAAACAATGGGAGGAGCAAGGGAAACAAACCAATGGGAGAACATTATGTAATTCTGAATCCATCCAATGGGAAAAACAAATGGGAGGAATACATTAACATTAACCAATCAACTTAGGGTAGCAACAAGACTAAGGAATATTCAAAACTCATGGGGGAACGGGGGAGGAGATGGAACCATAACTGACAGTTAACTGTTGGTGGGAAAATTTCCCGCCTCACCAGCCCTATCCCCCTCAGAGATACTGCTCTATGGGGAATAATTTTCCCAATTAACATTCTCGATAATTCACACAGAAAATTCATTCCCTGAGGGCTGGCAAGGTGGGATAGGTGTCACTTCGGCCTCAGCCTCTGGCTGGGCCACCGCCACAGGCAGTCCATTCCAGAAAACCTCTTCAAACAAACTCCAGTGAATATTAATCATCACCCAGAAAACCCAGAATAACATTTTTCACAGTTACAGAAAAACAATGTAGGATTATTAGCACAAAAATAAGGATTAATTAATAGATTTTTTTTTTCTATTGGAGAGAGCCATATGTCATAGAAACAATGGAAATCTGGGACATGTATTGGCTGACTAGTGCTTGTTCAGCGGCACTGTGTAATCCAGAGCAACTGCAGGCAAAATAAATTTATGAAACCTCTGACAATCAGCATGATATTTACCCAGGTTCCTGCTTGGAAAACCAAACAAATGACTTTGTCCACCTTTTTGATGATCTCACAAACAAAATTAACTACTTCTTGCCTTTCCCAGCTTGGTATGTGCAGACTGGCAGTGTTTCATAGGAGATACTCTGAATCCTCATTCTCCACTTGGTAAGTTTTTTTTACAATGGGAACAGCCCAGATAGGCGTGAAGGGGTGTTATTAGTGCTCATTATTTTGCTTTTCTGAATGCACAGGTCAAGAGCATTTGCTATGATGATAGCTAATGAAATAATTCACTAAGCCAATGGAAGCCTTTCCATTGATTCCTAATGATGATGGATTGACTCATTAGCCTGTTTAACTCTGGACTGTCACCTGAAGAGTGGCAGCTGTTACACTGACCACGTAGATACAAAACACGCTAACAACTTTGTTTGCACCAAAAATGTTTTGTTGTATTGACAATATTGAGTTTTCAGGTTGAAGAACTCACTGGTATTCACTTCAATAGTGCACTTTTACTTACTTTCTTTAACTTGTAATGAAAACTAAAAACTGGTTTTCTTCATAGGCAGAGAAGTCTGCTTTTGGGCAGGGTTAAATAGACAGTCTTGCTGAGAGGAATGAAGAGGGTAGAGTTTTCTGCTTTTTTGTGTGTTAATGGTTTCTTGCTACTGTGCCGCGATGCCACTGGTGGGGGCACCAGGCTCCTACTCATGGTTCCAGGGGCTGGCCGGGCTGCTCTGGGCATGGGAGGGCTGGCGAAGGTCCTGTATGGGTTCACCTAATCCACCGGTGTTACAGGTGTGCCAAGGAAGGAGAGACGAAGTGGAGGGGCTTCCCAGATGGTTTATTCGGCACCGGGGTCCTGCCAGAGAAGCACTGGCACAGCGTGTTACAGTTACATACATACCAACACAAGGGGGCAGGGGAGGATACAAACATCCTATGGGGAAGGGATGCAGGGTTTGAATTTGGTGGGCTTTGTATAGGATTGCAAAATAGAGGGCCCTCGGGGGGGGGAACCAGATACCGGGGGGGGGGTGGGGGAGAGGGCCTAGCAGGCCTCTTGTTCAGATCAGGCTCTACGCATCTTTTGCATTGTTGTAACATGTCCATTCACTATGGCAGGCTAATAGAACTCTAAGTTGCTCATTTACACAGCAGTATAGGGGAAAGACAGCTGGGTGAAGCCTAGTGCAAAGAAGCACATCAAATCACAATTGCCATTTGCACAGCAAATCAACTATTTTATCAGTTTTCTAATCCATGGTGCAAAAATCATCTACTGTTTCTTTGTCACAACCCTGTAAGCACGTGAAGACTCAAAGACTTTCAACTGTTCTCTCTTTTACAAATCTTTCTAGGCCAGTAATATCTTCCCAACCTCTGCTCATTTTCACTCATTTTACTCAGCTCTTTTTAATCAGTCCATCTCTTGCACAGAGCTGAGGCCAAAACAAGATATCATCCACATGCAGCTAAATCCTTACCTAGACACAACCCTTACAAATATTCACATTATACTCTTGGTTTGTGCTAACTCGTGATTCAGGGTAACTCCCAGACCATTCTTAAGACAGCTGCCAATAAATAATGCTGTATTTCTTGTCACAATGAAATACCCAAGTGAAAGAAGCAATTGACATAAGAGCACTTAATTCACAGTATTTCAGTAGGCAAGTATCTTATCCCTCACTCATCTGATACACCTACTCATACATACTTTCCAAGTTTTCTATTAGTGCCCCACTGAATACATACTTTTCCTTTCAGACCATCCTTTTTCACAAGAACATTTAGACTTTGGATTTATGATTGACATTGAAATTGGAAAATGGAATATTCAGTCTATCTGCTCTACTGATCATTTCAGAAAACAGTATTATCTCTTAAAAATTACTTGATAATGTATTCAGTAGCTTCACGTTCATAAAAAAATATCTATCCATACAGCTTAATAAAATTTAATTCACTTTTCATGTGAATGTCTAACTCCATGTGTTATAAGCAAGGTTACTCTAACAAGCTTAATTGGACTTCCATTATGAAACAATCTCACTGTTTTGAAACCAGAAGTAGTAGTATACAGAAAGTTGTATTTCTGATGGCCTTTATTTTGTGAATTCAGCAGTTATACAGTGTAAAAATATCCTTTTGGGATTTGATACTAGTCCTAAAAACTACTTACATTTATATTCTTTTTGGGTTTGGTATTACTGGAACTAACCCAGTATTTGTTCAGATATGGTGAGCATTCTGAAACCTAAAATACTTCTTTCAGACACAAGAATGTGGCCCTGAAAAATAAAGTTATTTGTGTAGATATTGAAGTCATTCGATAGAATAAAATTTATGCCATTAAAACAGTAACAATCAAATTTAAAACATCTATTTTCAGTATAACTTTTTATGTTGAAGCCATCATTTATGTTTGTGGATGAGTGGTGATATGATGTTGATTTCACAGTAGTAGTTGCAATTCCAAGTGTGTATAAGAGCAGTCATTATCAAAAAAATGAATTGTGGTATACATGTAGAATTGTGATATGTATAGCTCCAAGCTTAGGTCCTACTTCTGATTGTTACAGCTCCATCCTCAGCCTCTGCCTCCAAAGAGCTGGGGCATTGCCATCTGTGCAGGTCCTTCACTCCAGCCGGCAGACAGAAAAACCAGTGCCAGAGCAAAGCTGCTGGACAGAAGCCACGCATCCAGAAAACAGGGATCTCGGCCCCCAGCTGCTGCCTACATCGCTGGTGAACATTGCATTGGTGGAGATCTGGAAGGAAGAGTGAAAATTAAAATGTTTCCATTCATAGCTTTTTTCTCCCCCCCCAAAAAACCCTGATTCATTAATTCTGTCCATAAAACTGAACAGCGTGCAGTACCTACTATTAGTATTTTTCATTTGGTAACAGTGTTTTGAATCATATAGTGGTGTTTTCCATCACTGTTTTAATCCATTAGAGGGAGTTATTACTAACATTTATTCCTCATGAACTTTGGTGATTATGATGGAAAAAATCCCCAAAGCACTGGACTGAGTGGGTTTATTGGTCATCAGTGTATTTTAAATATAATTTAAAAGCTAAGTCAGAAGATTCTTCATGAGAAAATTATCTCCTTTAGATCCCCACACAAGACACCATTATTGATTTGAATGAATGATCACAGTTTTTTCAGCAAGCCCCCACTCCAGTCAGTATACACGTCATCTAACATCACAGTCAGTGTTAAAAGATAAAGTGTGAAATTAATTCTTTGGATAAAAAAATAGCCACCAAATTTTCAGAACATGGCATTTCAGTATGCTTCAGAAACACTGTCAGAAAATACATGTCCTTAGTTTCTCTTTCAGCTGGCTTTTTGTTATGCATAGCCAGTTTTCGCCTAATTAAATTGCTTTTTTAAAGTTTCTAATTCATTAAACTGCTAAGTCCTTGAGCCACAGCAATGTTCCACACCTCCTTTTTCAGGCACTGCCCTCCTATGTTACTTTTAAGTTATTTATAAATACAGCTCTCCTGCAGCCTCTACCAGCAGGGCACCTTCACATGTTGGAATTTAATGAGGCTCAGGCACAAGTCATGAGTCCCTGAAGAAAAGTGCTACCTGATCTGCTTCATTTCTTTCTACCAATAATCATACCATTACCTACAGCTTCTGTTTTTAATTAGTGGTATCTAATGATTAACACTGACCAATTTGCATCCAATTATGTCCCCTGAAAAATTAGAAGTGGATGAAAAGGCTGAATGCAATTAATCATTCTGCAATGTGAATTTGCTTAAATATCAAGATGAATGTGCTGTACTTTCCTAAATAAGTTTTTATTGAAAACATACACTGTCTGGTTATAAAGCAAAAGCATGACACTTCCCATGACAGTATGAAATCTGGATTTTAAACACTACAGAATTACCAAACACATTCACACGTATCCTTTTAATAACAATGAAAAAGTTGACCAATATCTAATTACATTCTGGATTCACATGCTGCCAAAACAATTAAAAGCAACAGGCAAGATAATATTTTATAACAAATAGACAGATCTTAGCATTGTCTGAGAGAAAGTTGGAGTTTAATATCCAATCTTTAAAATCTAATTACCACTTACTTTCTTCCATTCTTAAAAAGTTTGGCTTTAGAAAATCCTCTGTTCCAGCCTCAAGGCAAACCTTCAGTACTACTTAGCTATGGAGTATTTTGGACCATCATAAGATCTTTAAGAAAACATAAAAATCATAGGAAACCTTTACTAAAAAAAAAAAAAAAAAAAAAAAAAAGGAAATCACAAAAACACCCACCCACAAACAAAGAAAACCACCACAACACAGCACAAAACCTATTTATATGGTATCTTCAGCTTTTTCCCTATTTTCAGAGACCAAACTTGATCAGTCATTTTCACAGATGATGACAACAAAGTGCTTTTTGTGAAGAGTTCTCCCTCTTCTATCTGAAAAACTCTGAAAAAACCTCACATAAATACAGAAATCTTTTTCATCTATTATAGTGAAATTATTTTGTCCCTAGGATACCTGTGAGATAATTAAAATAACCTGACAAGTCTTTCAAAGGTTAACACTTGCAGAGCAACTTGCAGGTATATAACCCCCTAAGCATAAACTTACAAACCTAGATTTATTACATTACATATCATCATCACAAATTTTTCATTTAAAGCATCATTCATCATATTGCTGAAATGTTTAAGATACAGTACAGTTGATAGAAACCTTTTGGAAGTAGTGAAAATAGAGTTTAAGACAAGTGAAGATCCTAAGTGACATTTGATATATCTTTTCTGACCTTTAACATGTAAAAAGCCAAGCCCCTGGGGCCAGCATCACCTTGTTTTTGCCCAAGAAAAACCAAAACAGTAGGCGTTCAAATAAAGTATCCATTTCAGCGGTACACAAACCAAAGTTTCTACCTGCATTCCCCACCTTTTTCATATTTCCTTTCTTGTTCTTCCTCTGCTTCAAACAATTTTTCCAGTTCTTAGCTTTTTGGTCAGGCATTTCATGTTGTTCAGCACAAAACCTGAGGTATTACTTTCTTCCCTTTATTACTGTGCTCTTCCATCCCACTTTCTGTTTAGGACACAGGCCCATTTTTAACTCACCAATGTTTTGGTCTGCACTTTGGGAAGATCAAGAGATTTTAGAGGGGAGAAAGATTATACTGTCGATGTTAAATGCTTGGGGTTTGATTCAGGCTTGGAAGAACTGTTAGATTTTATTTTGCATAAAATATTTTCTTTTAAATATTTAAGTCCTTTTTAGCTAAGTTCTTGTATTACACAAATGATTTGGTTTCAAGGTGTATGGTATTTGCCATCTGTAACCCCAGGCAGCAGCCAAGTACCACACAGCCACTCACACACTCCCCACAAGTGGGATCAGGGAGAGAACCTACAGTATGAAAGGCAGAGAACCCATGGGTTGAAATAAAGACAGTTTAATAGGGAAATCAGAAGATGAGCACACAAGCGAAACAAAACAAGGAATGAATTCACTGCTTCCCATGGCAGGCAGGTGTTCAGCCATCTCCAGGAGAGAAGGGCCCCATCACAGGTAACGGTGACTTGGGAAGACAAATACCACCAGTCCAAAAGATCCCCCTCTTCCTCCTTCCCCCAGCTTACATACTAAGCATGTTGCCATATGGTCTGAAATACCCCTGTGGTGAGTTTGGATCACTTGTCCCAGCTGTGTCTCCTCCCAACCTTCCATGCACTCCCAGTCTCCTCCCCAGCTTGGTAGTACGAAAAGCAGAATAGGCCTTGGCTCTGTGCAAGCCCTGCTCAGCAACAACAAAAACATCTCCACATTATCACCACTGTGTTCAGCACAGATCCAAAACACAACCCATACCAGCCACTTTAAAGAATATTAACTCTATCCCAGCCAAAGCCATCACACATCTCTGCTTCCACTACAGGCAAAATCATCAAAATCAGCTTCAAGGTGCTACTTTGAAAAGTATGGCTTACCAGGACAAGTGCTTTACTTTTGAACATCAGATTAATTTACAGAAGTTGTACGGAGAAACCTTGCAACAATACTTCAATTCTCACCATCTGCAAGGAGCCCAAAAGGTTAGAAATAAGATCTAAAGAATACACTGCACCCATTTTTCCCCTTCAAGGATCATCGAGTTCCAATTATGGTGGATTCATTATTGTAGAGTGTTGGGTTACACTTCATGAAGCAACCTGCAGTGACCACCAGCAGATTTACAGCTTCAGACATAAGAGATTATCAGGTTTTTTAGCAGGAAAGTTTTTATGCTTTCTCCCTAAAGTTGTATGAGTTCATAATGTCTTAAATACAATAATACAAGTACTAAAAAAATCTGTAAAAAAATAGAAACTCATATCTCTGTACATTTAGATCATTATTTCTTGATTAAGTCAATGGCTGCATGCTTGTCTAACCCAACCAATTGACTGAGACTCGTTGAGGCGCTTCTTGAGCTCCAGCCACCTAGCTAAAGTTGAATATGTTAACTCATTTAATTTCCCTATTCACCACCACTTAGGAAAAGAAGTAAATGATTCATGCATTTTATGAGGAAAGGTAGGCAGTATTGCAGTATAATGGCAAAATCTGTGATAAATTAATGAAGTTTAAAGACTGCAAGCAAAATATATACTCCAAGGGAATAAGTGTCACCAACCTCAGAAAAAGAAATCATACTCTATACCACAGGAATTAATTTTGATTTTGAATTAAACTTATTACAGCAAGAATCAAGAAAAAACTAGCTGAACTATGTGATTTCTCTAAAAGCACCTCCCTCTTTAAACACCACTGCAATGCTATGCCTGCTGACTTTTGGGAGAAGTTTAATTTTCTTGGGGCTTGTGCCATAAGTGTGGAAAGTAGCCCTAATATGTGTATTTCATTATTAGCATTGTATTTTACACACTACTGAGTGTACACTACTTGCAGTCTTTGACCTGCATGCTTATTTAGTCCAGTGTTTAGTTTTGACCATGTTGGCATCATAGTGAACACAAACTATGAGAAGATTTTCACTCTTGGGCAGAAGTGAAAGACCCAAAGACTGAAGGTGTAACTTCAAAGAGTATTGCAAAGTGTTAGTCTAAGGCACCTCATACTTACCTTCCTGCATTCCTTATAGGTGGCCACTTGAAGAATTACTTTTCCTGTTCTGCATTTTAGCTGTGTCACATACACAATCTTGTTGGCACTTCACTGCCAATATAATCAATCTGGTCTTATTTGAAATATTTCTCTTTCCTCTTACACTCCATCTACTGTACACACTCTCTCATTTCTGATAACTTCACTGACTTTCCTGCTCGCCATCTGAGTGCAAGGACCTTTGACACCCCTGACCCACTCCCCTCAGGCTTCTAGAACGTGACCATATTTGGTATGTATCTAAAACTCACTCTTTTACTGTCAAAACAGTCTGTATACAACTCTGGCTTTTAACTTCTCTCCATAGAATTCAAACTAACTGCAGTTTCCACTGTGCTGTTTTCCCAGTAGCAGCTGTTTTAAGTGCCACTCCACTTGCATTCACACCACTGCCTCCTTTTTCCAGGTATATAAAGTTCAAAATTTGTTCTCTTGTTTTCAAATCTTTTTCCTAATTCAATATATTTGTTCTCTCTTGTTGCACTGTCCACTGTGCCAGTGGCCCATAACTCTTTTCCATGCAGAAACAAGTTTCTTCTTTGGAAGCCACCTTCATGTTTTCACCAGTGATAACAAGTTAGCCATATAAGATGATACAGCTGAATCAACTACAGCACAGCAAAGCAGTGTTTTAACTCTTTCCTGGCTTTTTTTTTCCCCATTACCTTTTGCCTTTTTTTGTGACTGATGAATAGAAAGTGATAAAGGAATGCAGTGAAAATTAATTCACTTGAATGGATGGAAACACTCTTCTCTACTCATTACTCATTCTTTTGCACTTCCTTCCTTGACTTCCACCAACATGCCCTTAGCTATTTTAGATAAGCTTATAATACAGCTTTCTTAAACTTCTCAGATACTTATATCCTATACAATACTCTAAGTGTGAGCAGACAAACCAGCTTCAAGAATTTAAATTAAGATGTAATTTTACCATTCCATATTGACAGAGCAGAACTACCTATATTCCTATAGTATCAGAAACAAAAACACATCTCACTTGGCCTGTGACAAATTGCACATGTATCCATCCCCTCAATAATAACATTTGTAAAATAGTACCTGAAAATGAAGTGAACATTTTGGGAAGAACTGCCTCCTTTTCTAACTTTTCAAAATATAAATTTTTGTTTGTAATTAAGTTATAGGTAAAAACACCTGTTAAATTAAATATCTGGATTGTTTGGATTATCTGCAAGAGAAGACCAATTTAAATATTTAAGCCTTATTTAATCAGAAAAATGAGGTCTCTAATCAGTCTTACTCTAAGGACAAAGTTCATGAATGGAGCCATATGTGGACGCCATTTTTGCTGCAGACATTACTAGGCATTCTCAACAACGGATGAGCCCACCAAGTAAGCCAAGTGTTGTATCGCAGGTCCCTTCAAGTGCAGTGAGTTTCTGTATTAATAGAGAAATAACTTTATTTCATATTGCCAGAGAGGATTTTACATTGAGGGTATCTCCACATTTTTTACAAGTCCTTTCACTTTTTTTAAACTTTTATTAGATCCTAAAACTTAAATGTTGTCTTCAACCATAGCTATATCAATAACTGTGAACTGGGGAGCAAGTGATGTCCCAGTAACTTCCTCAGTAAATTTCTTAAAATACACCTAACAGATTCATCTATATTCTTAAAAATATCAAATCATCCACAGTGAGAGTTTGAATATTGATTTTTCATGAGTTTTTGATGTCTAGAAGAAATTAACTAGCATAAAAATTAAGCATGACAGTCAGTGTACCCAGGACTATAAACGTATTTAAGTCACTTGATCACTATGACCTTGCCTGCAATAAGAAAATTAATACTGTTAATTCAGTATCAGTGCAAGCATCAGGTCATAGACAAAGCCAAGGTGGGGTTGCTGCTGAGAGGGCAAGCAGCAAAATGGCCGAAAACAAAGCAATAGAAAGCAGTAATATATACTGGTATAAGCAACTCTGAGGCACTGGCCTTCAGAACAGAAAGTAACCAGGAGAAGGATTATGTTGTGCAGGTGTGTTTTGAGGTCAGTGCTTCCTGAGGCTATTTATGAGCAGTGTTTCACTTGCTTGCGGCTGTATTTAAAGTCAATATCTAGCCTGCAGGCAGAAAGGACTGGCTCTCCCTACATAATTGAACTTTTTTAAAAGCATATCAGGCTTTTCTTATATTGTTTATAGAGCCAAATGAGACTGTGGGCAGGGACTCCTTTGGAGATCAAGTACCCAAAGCAGGAGGCAGCAGCAGAGCAGAGAACAGACCCTTGGCAATTCAGCCTCTCCCGTACAGTCTGCCCCAGCCACTGGCACGTGCCTCTCCTCCTCACTGCCAGCAAAAGGAGCAGATACGCAAAGGCTAGAGGTGTCAGTCAGGATGTCCCAGCCTGCAAGTCAAAGGATTTAAGATGAAAGAACTCTTTAATTATTGTCTTTATTATTAATTAAAATAACACAGATTACTGCATAGGAGCACTCCAGAGATGGAGATCAGCTGAGCCCTGAGTATTCCCTTGGCACTGACAAAACAGATGTACAATTGAGCAGAGTCTGTGTGGTGCTGTTTTCAAATGACATAAAACACTCAGTTAATTAAACTTTCTACTCTGATGTGAGTAGAAGTCTATTCATTGACCTAAATGTTGCTCTTTTTGTTGTTCTTTTACTATCTTTAGAATTAGGACTTGTAATTTTTACTGTCTTAAGAATTATGACTAATAACTTGATGACTTAACACCACCTCTTACTGAACTCCACCCCCACTGCCTGCCAGCCCCAGCCAGCATTACCACAGATCCCCAGATTAGACCTTCAAATGGCATAAAGGCTTTCTCTGTAAGATGCAGGACTCAAAATAGCCTCTGACCTACCAAGGAATCCTCACAACTGCTCTACAAAGCACACATATGTGATACCATGGTTTTCTAAATCATGCTTAAGTACCTAAAAATGCAAATAGGTGCTATTTTGGTGGTGTTGGCATTTTCAAAGCTGCTAACAAAGCATACCTTGGTACTGCTATTTCCCCCCATCAGCATCCTGAAGTTGCCCTGAATACTGTTTGTATCAGGCAGAGGGATCATAGTCAGAAATTGTAATCTCCAGTAAAATCTCCTCTTCTGCTTGTCCCTAGATGTCTGTTGGTCCCTAAGCACCTCAGTAACATTTTACTGGATGGGGATGTTCCTATCCCACTCAAAAGCCTGACAGTACAGTATCCCATATGGCATCTGTAGAGCTGACCCAACATGGGCATACAGACCAAGCACAGCACGTGAGTGGAAAAGTGTTCCAGTCAGCTAAACTCACCCACTCATCTCCAATCCTACGACTTTAGCCAAAACACCAGTTATTGGGACAAATCTCTGATTTGTGTAACTCAGTTCAAGACAGTGTTCCCATACCAGAATCTTCCTACAAATGGGCTAATGAGCTGAGATCCTAAGAATTACCTTCAAGTCTGCACATTACCCCAGTAACCATTTCAGTTATTTTCCATGATCTCCCAGAAATCTGAACAACATGTTAATCTCCAGGCTCAGGGCCTGATTCACCTTTTGCTCAATTTCAATGCAGTCCTTATTATACCAGGAATCATTTCTATCTTTTTACTGTTTTCTGTCTTCCTTCTCTTGTACATCCAGACATTGCAAGGATTTTTTTTTTATCCTGGTGTGTCTTTGCCATAACTAAGCATTATTCACAAGATAAATTGTTTAAATGTGCCAGAGTGCTACTCCTGTGTCTCCCCCTTCCTTCCATCAAACTCTTCACATAAACAGCCAGGCCTGAAATTTTCAGAGAAAAAACATACACTACAGTCCCATCTATAAATAAACAGTATCATATAAGTGGAAACTGGAAATATTCCCCCAGCCTACTCCAGGGGTTCTGTTCATGAGACTTTGCTGGAAAGCTTATTTTTCATTTATTTCTTCCTCCTGGACCCAACCTGTTAGCAGTTAGTTTGATTTCCCCAGTATTCACGTCAGCATTTTTGATCTTACAAACTTCAAATGAAGCAGTTTAGCAGTGTAAAAATAACACTCTCAGACCCCTAAATAAATAGCATGCTTTCCAAATATTTAGTCACCTAAAAATAGATTGTATCAAAAACTGAAAATGTTTATTTTTGGTGAAGCCATGGTGACATTCAGCCTCCTTAACAGATGACTCTATACTCCATAGAAGTGCATATGACTAAAAGGCTTACCCAAACTTTGCCTCTCTCCTACACTATTGAGCCATTTTAATGGTGACCCATACAGGAATACAGCTGAGAAGACCACAGAGGAATTACTCTATTACAGCATCATAGAATGGCTCAGGTTGGAAGTAACCTTTCAAGATCATTTAGTTCTAACTCCCACACTGTGGACAGGGACAACTTCCACTAGACCAGATTGATCAGAGCTCCCTCCAACTCGGCCTTGAACACTTCCAGAGATTGGGCAGCCACAGCTTCTCTGGGCAACCTGTGCCAGGGCCTCACCACCCTCACAGTGAAGAACCTCTTCCTAATAACTAATCTAAACCTGCTCTCTCTAGTTTGAAGCCCATCCCCAGGTCCTGTCACTACATGCCCTTCTATATAGTCTCCTCCCATCTTTCTTTTAAGTTTCTTCAGATACCCAAAGGCCACAATTAGGTCACCACACAGTCTTCTCTTCTCCAGACTTGCCAATCATAATTCTCTTAGCTTTTGATCTGAGGGCCTTTTCCCTCTTCTATCCACTTCCATAAAATAAACCAAGAGACCCAGCAGCATGTGGGGTGGTAACAGCACAGAATTGAAACAAAAATGTGCAAGTTCTGAAACGGTGACTGTGGTGGTCACCCAGCCTACCTTCAGGATAAGGCTTAATGAAGACATCGAACAGATAGATTTTCCCGCCCAGGACAGTGAGCCTGAGGCGGAGCCTGAAGGTGGGGCTGAGGTGCTGGCCGCTCCCCCCGGCTATCAATCATAGATTTTGTCTCCTCCCTACATTTATACATATTCATTATGTTCCAGAAAGTTCTGCTGTTCTGTTATCCGCATTGTTTGGTTTAAATTTGTCCCTCCTCCATATCCATGTCATTGGGTACCCCTCACCCCATGTCATTTTCTCATTGGTTTATCCCTCCGCTCCACCCCTTTTGGTGGCCCTTTAAGACCCCTTGCAAAGGTTGCTCCCCGCTCTTTTGTAGCTCTTTCCCTTGTGTTGCGTCTCTTGTTCCCCTGGGCAGGGAATAAAGAACAAGACTGCTGCTACAAAGAGTCCCTCTCTCCTCCTTCACCTTCCCCGCTTCGCAACTGTAACCGTCCTCTGCTGCCAGCCCTATTGCGGGACTTAGAGCAGACAGCTCCAGCTGGAGCTCACATCAGACTTGTAAGCCGCAGACGGTCCCACCACAGGGGCACTTGCGAGCACGTCGCCTGCTGACCACCGGGCGGTCAAGTGGACAGCGACAGGTGACCAGTTAGGTGATTAACATTTAGCCAAGATGAGGACAAGCATTCATGCCAGATCTTTAATTTAAGCATGTAAATAAATGGAAATGAAAAGATTTAACTGTCCTGAAGTTTGAAAAGTCTACAGTAAGAAAAGCTTATCAGGTAGAATTTAGAGGGGTTGGAAGAGGGAGAGAGGATGTTGGAAGGTAACTGTGGGAAAACATGCTAAATTCCAACAGAAAACAAAGGTTTTAAGGTGATGATTGCTCAACAGCACAACACCCAAGGGGCCTAGGAATTGAAATTCTTCAGTAAAAAGAGGAACTTTGACCCTCTGAATACACTGCTTGTCTTTGATACCCAAGAAAAGAATGTTTTATATTCTTATGCACTCCCCCACCCTTTTTTCTTTGTTCCAGTGTAAGTAAAAAAATGGAGAAATAAAGAAGTAAAAATATGACTTCAAACCAATTCAGAGAAACCTGGAAAGCTGTCAGGAATAAGAGTCTAGAGGCTTAGAGAAGCACTGAAGTGGGGGGAACCAGAGATACAAGCACCAACTTTCCTTTAATTCCTGTGCTGCAGTGATCTTGTGAATGTTATGAAATCTTTTATGCACAGTCTCAACCAGATCTTTTGTCTTGTGATTTTCTTTTTCACCTGAACACTGCTCACTTTTAGAGGGGAGGAGAGACTTGGGGTTTGATAAATGGAGATCTGAATTTAGCTTGCCATACACCAAAACCAATTAAATCAGGCTGAGTAGCTCAAGAGACATTTATAGTTTTCTGCTGAATAATCAGAAAATATTAATAGTACTTTGAGAGAAAAATATGGAAGAAGTATGCTCAAGGGAAAGAGAAAATTTTGAATTGAGGGAAATTTAAATGAAGTGAGTGGTTTCAAGTAACTAGGAAAAAAAATAATCACAATGCAGTGATTCTCTGATACTGCTAGCCTGTATACAGCAGACCTGTTTCCAAAACAGTGCTTTATAAATGAGAAAACAGATGCAAAATTTAACAGAATTAGAAGTTACAATAAGAATATACAGAGAGATATAATGGGTGTCCTAAAGGTTAAGTTCTCTAAAGCAAAGACTTTTCTTCAGCTCTATGTGTATCAAACAATGAGTCCTTAAATCCACCTGCTGGAACCACATAAATTATTAGCAACTGATGAATAAATAAATTATTCCATTAAACCAACATTCTTCCTTCAAGCCAGACATACATACAAAGCTTGGAATACAAGTTCAGCCTTGTAATTTCTTGAAGAAACAATAAGTTTTGACTATTCAAAGCACAGCATTACCATATCTACTGTGCTGCAAAAAACCACCAATGAAAACAGTTCTCAAAAGCAGAGCATGAGAGAGTGAAGAAGGAACAAGGTACTGGTATGTACTGTTGCATCTAAGAAGTTTAATTACACACTAAAGTGAGAAGAAAAAGGACTAAGAATGAAGTTTCAAAAAGCAGACAAAGGAAAGGAAATACATAAACCTTCTATTTACTAGTATTATGCAGGGCAGTGAAATATTTTTACTCCTCCAGCACAGAGGTGTTAATCACAGCTGTGCATTTAATGACAAAAGGCATGTTTCAGTGGTGCCATGTGCTAGTTAACAAACAGATGGAAACCTACCAAAGCAACACTGTACTGCAGGAAAAATCCTGAGGCTTTCCTCTGGCTCTTCAGAGGAAAGCAGTATTAAGACACTTCTAGGGCTACTTACACTTCATAGCAAACATCATAAAAGGTTTTCAGATGAGTTATGACTACTACAGGACAGATCAAACCTCTAAAAAAAGAGCAGGTCTGGTGAGTTCGTTAGAGCTTGGTTATGCTCTGAGTTACAGGACTAGTTTTCACCCACATAAACAAAAATTAACTGATACTTCCTGTTATTGTGGCCACAATAGCAGAAAGCAAACAAATCTGTTTCTATGTTTCAAGCACATTCTGCAGCGTGCACTGTTGCCCACTGTACTTCATTTAAAAAGTACGTCACTGCCCAGCAAGAGCTTGATGCTCCCATGTAAGTGTCACTCATAAAGCACATATTTGCTACAAGGAGTTAGATCCAACCACTCCTGGCATTCCTCCAGGGCATACATACAGCGTATGGGGGCTGTGCATTTGAAGTAGCAAAGGGAGAGACTTCTTTCTAAGCAAACTTTGCATAGAAAACTTGTTGAATCTGAAACTTGCAACAAACTTAAAAAAGCAGCAATTGCAAAATGCACCCTGAAAAGGAGCTTTGCCAAAAAAAAAAAGCCAATAAAGTCTATAAGGAAAAATAATGTATTTGAATCTATATAACGTATTTGTTGAAAGTTTAATTTTTAAAAGGGTCCAAGTCTAGACATAGTTGAAGTCAATACCATTTTATAGATTGTTAGTTGCACCAGTATATAGGCAGAAAATGTTTTGTAATTGGTTATTAATTGCAACTTCAAAACAATGCAGCATTCATATACACTTAAAACATCTGCTTCAGAACATGTTTGAATTATCCGAATAATGCGCTTTTTTCGTAACTTGACTCTCAGTTTAGATTAACAGCGCTCATTTGTTTGTTCTGCTCCTTGCTTTTTATTATGCTGATGTCACTTCCAGCTTTACCCATACAAGAGGTAGAACTAAGTATCTCCTGTCTTTGCTGCATAGCAGTTGAAACATGATGATGTCTAGAGGATGCAATATTTCCAAGTTATGTCCAAAGGAAGATTCAGGAAAAAAACTTATTGCTCTCATGAATGACCTAATAGTTCTTTAGATCTGCCAAGCTGAATATTTTCTACTTAAGCACTAGCCCTCTTATTCACTTAATGCCCTCCTATAAATTCAAGTATTTTCAGTAGAGTCATAATAAGGAAACCTATTTGAAATTAAGTTAAAGGTTCTATACATTCTTGATATGTCAAAAAAACGCCCATGTTTTCTAAACAATACTGAGACACAGGAAAAAAATTTCCCTCTATAATACAAAATTTGAGAAGTCTATTAAACAATACTGAGACCACAAAAAAAAAAAAAAAGCTTTTCCCTATATAATACAGACTTTTAGAAGTCTATTCCTAACTAGTTTTATTATTCCTATGTTGTGGTTTCTGGTGGGGAGGGGGCCATAAAGATGGCTCCTATGAGAAGCTTCTGGAATTCTTCACCATTTCCAGCAGAGCCAATCTCTGACAGCTCTGAAGATGATAGACATGCCACTGGCCAAGTCTGGGCCAATTAGAAAGGTTGGTTACGCCTCTGTGATGACATATTTAAGGAAAAATCAAAATAAAGTGTGCATGCAGCTGCTTTTAGTTAGAGAAGGAGGAGGATGTGAGAACATGTGAGGGAAAACAACATGGAGACACCAAGGTCAGTGGAGAAGGAGGGAGAGGAGGTGCTCCAGGCTCTAGAGCTGAGNTGATCAGTAGTATTACTACCAATCAGCTTGTAGAGGGGACGCGTGAACTAGAATAGATAACCAATAGTTATATTAGTGTAAGCGCATGCATTTAGACGAAAGGGTATAAGACACTGTACTTTGTGATAAACGGCTTCACTTAATCATATTGGTTGTACGTGATGACCCATTATTGATCTCCCGCAGTAGATGCCAGAAGAAGCAGTAGCAGGTGCAGCCCAGTGAGAGACAGAGACCGGAATAAAAGTCCTGCAGTTTGTGGAAGAGGTGACTACGCTGGAGTGGGTGGATGTCGGAGGAAACTGCAGTCCAGGTGGGAGACCTGGCTGGAGAGAGAGGGCCCCCCTGCTTCCATGCTGGAGGAGTTTGTCCTTGGAGGACTGCATCCCATGTATGAGTAAAACCCACACCATAGAAGTTCACAGAGAACTGTCTCTCGTGGGTGGGACACCACAGAAAATGCAGAGGAAAAAACTCCTCTCCCTAAGCAGGGAAAGAAGATCTTGGAAATGGACTGACCTGAACCCCCACACCCTGCCCCCCTTGCACTGTTGGTGGGAGAGAGGGAGGGAGGGGTGGGGAGGGAAAAGAAAGGTGTCTTTTAAAGGTTTAGTTTTACTTCTCATATCCTCCTTCTAACGCTGGTAGTAATAAATTTCACTTTGCTACTTAAGTTGAGCCTGCTTTGTCCTTGGAGTGTTTTTTCCTGGTTCCTTATCTCAACTCATGGACCTTTGGGTTAATTCCCTTCCCTTCCCGCCCTCCCCCCTCCTTCCCTCCTCTGCCCAGCTGTGGCAGGGGCAAGAATGAGTGAGCGGATGCCATTGGTGCCTGGCACTTAGCCAGGGTCAAACCACAACACTGGTCATTAACTTTTTCAAACTCATTCTTTTCTGTATTTTAAATCCATGCAAAGGAGTTAACTACTGACTGCAGCAGCTTATTTAATGCTACAGTCTTTTAGCAGAACCTCAATAAAAACTTAATCTGACTGTGGGCTCACTGTGTGAGGGCAGCAGGAAAACCTTACTGCTTTTCTCCACGTGCATAATAGGATAAAATAGACAATGGCCTGAACAGTCTCTAAACTCAGTGCTTATTTATTCCAAACACCAGCTCAGAGAAGCAGCTGGTTTCTGTCTCACAGGCTGCACGGATCCTCTTGCCATCACCTCCAGGCTCCTGCTTGGCTTTTCCTGTCCCTGCTTTGCTGATCCCCTCTCAGAATCTCTTCCTTGCTCTCTACTCACATGTTCCTGGGACACTACAATAAAGGAGAGCACTCTTATCCTTCCTGGGGACATTTTGTGGAGAAAACAGGGAGCCACCTACAGAAACAAATCTGTCTTCTTGCCAGACTCCTTGAACAAGACAGTGTTTTCTTCAAAAGAAGAAGATAAAGAACCCTCCTGATTTCACTAACACGCGGTCTTTCCTAAATCATTCCAGTCTGTTTCTGGATTTCGAGGACTCCTAACATGGGACTGTTTCTACAGCCAAAAAGAGAAAATAAAACTTCCCATACATTTCTTCTAGGGGTCCCTTTCATTATCTCCAGAAAGTAAAGGAAATAAAAATGTGTCATGGGTCAAAATAATTCCTGTCAACGCTTTCGGCTATTTTTCATTGAACTGTCTCTCTGCCTGACTGACTCAGCTTCTTTCCTCTTTCAGCCTCTGCATGATGGAGAGGACTTCTTAACATTCCCAGGAGCTGTTTAAACTATTATGGTTAAGTGCTATTGCTGACCGACTGTGAAGTTCATTTCAGGAGTTGGGAGCATAATTATTACTCCTCCATTTAGACTGGATTGTCATTTCAACTACTCTCCTAGGTGCTTTATGACTATCCAACTTCACAATAGCCAGGAAAGGGAGTCCTTTTTCAGAGGACCTGTTTCCATCTAGAAGCTGCAGCTATAATTGTACAGGACTGCAGCAGTCCTTTTTTTAATAGAAAAATTCAAAACAGACAGAATTATCTCAGTTCTTAGTTTGAAAGAGTATTTCAGACTTGGCTTGATTTGAGCCATTAAAAATCCTATTGGTGGTACCAAGGCTTTTTTTTACAATCTGAATAAAAGTTCTCTGTAAATACATACATTTGGGATCTTTGTTCACAGAAGAAACAGAAAAACATCTTTACAAATATTTAACCTATTACAAAAGTGTTGATATCTTTCAACTATAAACTTGTTTTTCGATATCCTTAATCACACCTCAAGTTTTGCAATACAGTGATGTAGAGACTGAATTTCTACAACTTCTAATATACAACTTACATGATGATTAATTTAAAAAAAAAAAAAAAATTATTCAAGCAGAATACCAGGAAAATGCTACACAGAGGTGTATGGTCCTCTAATTCAGATTCTATAAAGATGCACACAGTATAATTTATCATTTAGAACTAGAATAAAGAACACATTTTCTTCTCACTTGGATAACATTATAGGAAATAGCACTATGCTCAATTTGCTATTAACATAAATAATTATCTGAGTTTTAAAAAGTGTCTCCTCATTTACCAGTTAACAGTACTTTTTTATTGCTTTATATGTGTTTAAATTTTGTAACTGTAAAATACTTTACCATTTTCCTGCTTTCTAGCTGCTTTGACAGATAACATTTGCAAGAGCTATATATGTATTTGGCAAATACCAGGTTAAGCATTATAATTTTCTGCTTGTGTGTAATACAGATTGATTATTCCCAAATACACCTGACATTTTAAAATAAGTATTTACTGCAAGTAGCAAAGGAACCAGAGGGAATACTCCAGATCTTACTTTAAATCCAAGCTCAGGCATTCATTCAATGTGTGACCTCAGGCAACAGATTTGACCTCTTTCTAGTTCAGTCAATTCAGCTGGCTAAGTGCAGGAAATCATTGGAAACTAGATGCTGCATCTAAAAGCAGATCTTCCACAGGTAAGTAAATTACAAGAGAGCCACAGGGATGGAGGAATATAGTGTTTCTTATTGTAACAGTCAGAAAGGCATATGAATGCAAACTGGAAATAAGCCAGAGGTCTTTTACCCTCAAGCTTTACTTTGATATCTGAAAAACAGCATTTTTAGTGCTGTGCAGATATTAAGATTTTTGTGCCATAACTGGACTGTAAGATTAGATGATCTTTTTTTAAATGTACTCAGATCATGGAATCAAGGTGGGGGATTTGTATTTTGCTAACATTATTGTTCACAAACACCTGAACTATTAACACCAATGCCTGATCACATCTGCAATAATGTAAGACAACGGCCAAGATTCAGATTTCTAAGGACTTTGGTAACTACTCTAAACGAAGTCTGTGGTAATTTTGGAATACTATGGCACTTTGGGTCTCTTTTTCCTGTAAAAGCAAGAATGCACACATCCTCCTAGCATTTCTTCCTTTTCCCCTCCATCCAGTTAACATCAAACCACTTTAGACTATGGTTGTAACTGCCAGAGTTAAGAGCAAAAAGTTAGCATAGATTTCAGAACAGAAGCAACATATCACACCCTGTCCCACCAACATAAAATGGAAAAGAAAGAGTAAAGGTGGAAAGGTTTATATTTGGTTATATTTTGCTACATCTGGTAGAATGGCTGCTGTTGCTCATCCAGATCTCTCACCCTTTAGGGCAAACCACTAATGCACCCACACAGTCAGCTTTTGTTCTGAACATTGGACAGATATAATTGAAAATATTCATGGAGAGGACATAATCCTGCAGCTTGGTTAGATCACTAATAAAGGGGCTAGAGAAAAGAAGAATCTGATTTGTAGCATTTAGAAGGTATTAAAACATACAGGAAAGCTTCACAAAATGTTAGGTAACTGCCAGTAAAGAAGGTTCTGTCTACAGTGACAACGCAGCACGACATGGAAACTCCTCAACCCTCTTGACAACTATTTACACCACATTTATCACAAAGATCCAACTACATTTACCGAAACTAGAAAGAATTTATAGGTACCTATACTACCAGCAGCCTGGATATCAAGAATTTAAAAACTTGTTTATAGTTTTTAACTTTTACAGGAATGTAAGTAGCACATTATTACATTATAAGCGTTATACATAATCCTATAAATATTTCAATGTGTTATTGGTTGGTTTCTCTGACATTAAACTGTTCTGAAAAAAGTAATAAGTTAAAAGCCCACAGGTAATAAATGTAGCATTTTTAATATATTATTTTGGTATAAAAATACATAATGAATAGATTTGTTTATTCCTACCTAAGAAAATAACAACAATTTATAGTGGAACATTTATCTAAGAGAGCTGAGAACAGACTTTGAAGATAAATGAACAATACATGGAAAATAAATTGTTACAAATTCAACCAAAAATCTTAATTTTTTTTATTTTTGAAAACAGAAATTTAAGACCAAAGCAAGCCTGTTGTAATAGTTGTAACTTAAGAACTGTGACCTCAGAAGTTATGTGTCTTCTGGTTCTCATCCTTTTCACAATACAGAAATTTTTCTGTGCTACACAGTGGCTGTGCTTTTGTAGGTACAACAGCTAAGTAGGCATGCAATTTCTCCACAGAAGTCATGAAATAGACAGTGAGCCTGAGCAGTCAGGCTCTGTTACATCTGTTTCTTCCACATTAATCTCTAGTTCAAAACCTTATTTTCTGCCTTTATGATCCAACATCATGGTAATTGTATTGTAGTTCAAATGCAAACATGTCTGTGCACATCTGTGCGTGTGTACACATGCATGCATACACACACACATGTATTTTAAGTAAGTGAAGAAAAAATATTACATTAAAGGTAATGCACTCAGACTGAGGAGATCTGGGTGCAATATTGATTCTGACTCAAACTTACTAAGCCAACACCAAACAAATCCTCTGGTTTAGGTTAATACCTTCAAATGAAATTCTGCTAAGCACTGTTATAACTTTGCCTGGGATTCTACATTCTCTATCAAGTATTTTCTATCTGCTTCTGCATATATTAAGGAAGAAACACAGAAGGATACAAACCTTATTTGAAACTGCTGATACAAGAGTTATCAAAAAATAATTTTGATCAGTGTTGACCGGTAGAGAAAGGACAATCAGAAAGTTTCAGGAAAAAAAAATCACCTCTCACTTAGCAGAAAAAAATGGAGGAGAAAAAAACGGAGTTTGCTGCTTATTGTAAATAGATACAAAATGATAGAACTTTTCCTGTAATCAAGACTGCAGATAATACTACCATTATCCTTCTATATTAGATAATTCAGTAATGCCATTAACTGTTTAGTTTTCCATTTAAATATCAGTCCTTGTCAAGAAGGTCAATAGAAGCTTTTAACATAACACTAGAAATAAATGACAATTTTAATATAGGATTGCAGCATCCCACTTTCTGGAAGCACTTGATTTCCTGATCGCAATTAAGAAAAGGCAGCATGTCAGTGAAATTAGTGTTTTTGCTATAGAGCCCTTTGCAGCAAGGTCCAAAAATCAATTAGGCACCATGAAGATGAATTTTTGTAGCATTTCTATGTAGGCATTAGATTAGACTCTAAAATCTCATGTCAGACATTCAGAATTCTTATACAATTTACAGAAACAGGGATCCTAAAATAGAATCCAATAGTCAGTATAAAAAACATTAACTAAAAGAAAAAATAAAAAGGTAATACCACCTTTATTGTCTTATTTATCCTGGTTTGGTATTACCACCCAGTTCCTGCCTCCACTCAGAGTCCCCAGCCTCATACTTGCTGCCATCTCCTGCACTTCTTTCAGGGATTAAGCAAAGGGATATCATATGTCATTTTAGAAAACGGGGCAGCTCCTTTCTTTTCTGCACTGAGATCAAAATTTTGTTTTTGTTAAAACCCATACTACTGCTCCCCAGCAGAGCACTCTTCTTGCTAGGTTGGGAGCTATTCTGGAACAATGAAACCTCACTAAATCTTTGATGTGAACAAGCCTGCATAGGCTTTCTATAACTTAAATATACGGGACTGGTATTGCTTTTGTTTCCTAAAATGTAAATGAGTTAATTCACTCTTCATGATCTAATTTTTCCTTAATTTTGCAACTACACTGTCACAACTTATGTCTGTTCATGTATTTAATAAACCTAAAAGTATAATCACAAGATAAGCAACTAATAGTTACAAGGAATCAAGAAAAAGAAACCACAGGTTGATGAGGACTGCAAGTAATATAAGCTTTGCTTTGCTTTAAAATTTTCCAGTCTTCTTGAGACAGTCCAAGAAAGTAAAGCTGTGTCGTAGATGTGTTTTCTCACAAATTTAAAAAAAAAAAAAAAAGAAATTATAAATAAAGCTCCTTTTCAGACTTTTTTTTTCAGGGTTAATCAATAACCAAGTTTCACGTTTCCAGGAGTAATCCTAGCTTTTGGAGTTAGGTACATACATTTCACCATTTTTTCCTAAATAATCCCTGTATTTGTTAATTTACTAGCACTCAGGAAAAAAATTAGACACAATTCCCATTCTTTCTTTTTTTCCCTGATGTGTTCAAACCAATCATGAGAGAACCTTGTTCAACGGAAAGTCACTGACTGAAGTCTCCCCCGGGTTGTGCTGCTAGACACATTTGAAAAGGCATCAGTAAGAACTCTAATTTGTCACTGAAGAATAATGATTGTGGTACTTTTAAGTCCTGCAAGGTCTTTGAAACAGCTTTGCAATTTAGTGAATGGGATAAGACGTGCTGGCTTTCACTTACCACAGAACAAGTAGAACTTCCACTGCAAGATCCAAATCCTAACTACATCTGCAGAGAGAAAAAGAACCCAAACGGGTATGTGGAAACAGTCAGAATGTGATAGCAGGATCCTGGGAGCATATACATGGTAGTGATGTACAAGCAACAGCCTGAGGGCTGTGCAAGGAAAGCAACAGGCCAAAAATCACAAGTAGTATTTTTTGTGTGCCAGCACATTTGTGTTCAATTTAGGCTGTATGTAAGTCATAAAGGTGTATAGTCAAAACGGATTGTACAAAAGATAGTTGAATGGAGGCAGGGTAAAATTATAAAACAACAGAGGTCCAAAATAAAAACTGTTGTTTTACATTTCTAAGGAAAAAAATCAAAGCCTAATTGAACAAATGAATAGCAGCAATAACAATCAAAAGTAACAGTTGCAAGAACAATCACAGCAACTTATGGATACTTTATGGTGTCAGAAAATTATATCAAATCATATTCAAGCAATGAGTTAAGACTAGACAATAACTGACCAGTAAGAGTTACCTCCAAATTGCTTCAATTACTTCCTAATGTCAACAAAACACTAATTGAACTATGTGAAATGACATTGCCTTAACACCCAGTTAACAGCTTGCACCATAAATTTAGCACTATCTTTGTATCAGATAATTAGTAGTAACTGTAAGATTTATATCAAGCTGCACATTTAAGTTGGCTTAAAATTATTTCTTATTAAGGAATGTGGGTCAATTCATACAGCAAGTAATTTTGCAAGATAAGAAATATTTCTATTTAATATAACAAGCTGAAAGACTGCCAAAATGAAGAACTCATCTTCCTCTGAATTCCCTCCTCAATGCAGGTTCTTTTTAACTTAGCGATCGCAACAGTACATCTTCTTTCCTCTGCAAAATACAGGAAGAAATGACAATTTTTTCAACAATATCATTTGGGAAGAGATCCAACCATCAATTAACAACACCAATAACTATTTTAAACAATCAAATTAACTTTTTTGATTTACTATCTTATTTCCATTTTCCATCCAGCTCTAACAATCACGTTGCCTTAACTGGCTTGAAGGATTAGATCATCTTTAATGATGGGTCTTACGGTTGAAAGTTCCTATCTGTCCACCCTGAATCCTCATATGTAAGAATAAACTTATAAGGCAAAAACACAGTGCAGACCCTGACTGAACTCTCTTTGGACACAGTTTCAACTGTCTTCAAAATGTTATAGATATCTATTGCCTGATATTCACCATACCATCCACTGTTAGCAACTCATTCTTTTTAAAGACATTGAACAGACCATTTATGACCACTGGATTTAGGCTGGTTTTTGAGAAATTATGTCAAAAGTCTTGTGGACAGACACATACAACAAAAGGAAGCTACTATTTCCTATTTCTAATATAAATGAGATCATGCAAGCAACAGAAACAACAGACAAAATCATCCTCATGCACCAGGGCGCTCAGACCTCACAGAATGAACTCAGTTATTACAAAACCAGGAGCCTGACTCCCAATGTTTCTGTTAATGCTTTCTAATCTACTTATTTCTTTTAAGGTTTCATCACTTATAAAATCCAATTCAAATGTCCTCTTCACATCCTGGGAACAATTACAGAAATGCCAAGCTTGGGAGGGGTATCTGGAGATCATCTACTCATATACTTTAACACTGCCTGCTCAAACCAAGGTCAGCCCCAACAGGCTGCTCAGGACTGTGGACAATCCTGTTGTGAATATCTCCAAGGATGGAGACTACACCACCTGGGCAACTTGCTCCAATGTTTGATCACCTTCAGAGTTACAAAAAAAAAGGTTTTCTTATGAAACTCTAGTATTTCAGTTAGTGCCATTGTCCTTTTTTCTCTCACTGGAAAAAAATAAGAGGAGCCTGGACGCTCTTTATTTACTCCCATCAGGTATTTATACACTTTGATAATATTCCCCTATGAGCCACCTTCTTCACAAGGCTTAACAGTCTGTGGATCCTCCTTTCCCATGGTATGCAAGAGTGAAACAAATACTTGACAAATAAAGTCCATATTTTAATTAGGAAGCTTATCTTTCTGAAATCTACAAGTACAAAAACAAGCAGATTGTTAACAAAATTTACGCAGTTCAGCCTAATTTTATTGATAAACAACTGCAAGCTCAACAGATTATGAAACTGAAACTGTGTGGCAGTGAGCTAGGGGAAATCCCCTAGCCCACCACGTTTTAACCCTGTCGAAGATTTTGTTCCACCTCTGTTA
>VYZT01060733.1:107951-169342 GCA_013400735.1 Pomatostomus ruficeps | reverse complement strand
AGGATACTTATAGTTAATGTGCCTAAGCTGCACCAGAGGGTTTACAGAGAGGTGAGAGCACTTTTCTCAGGTTTTACCATCCGAGTTTTGGCAAGTGGCAGGGGATTAAGTTATTTTTCTCCCCTGCTCTAAATTGCAAGAGATGATGGCTAGTAGGAGTGTTGAGTAGTGTTTCATCACTGATATGGGAAGTTTTTCCAGATTTTTTGGCAAAAAATAAAATCCCAGTGTAATCTTCTAAAATTTATTAGAAAAAGAAGTTGTACATCTTTGAATTTAACTCAGGGTAATCTGGGGAGAGGGTTTTTTAAATATTCAGTATTTTTGTAATAACATGTTATCAAATTAATAGATGAGTCCATTTTTGTGGTACCTGAATGCAAGGACTTAACTCTGAAACTAGACTTCGTTCTTCCCTGCTCTGCCTGTTGTGAATCTTCCCTTGCTTTTTGACAGTCGCTTTCTGGCTTGATGCATCATCATCATCACCTAAAAGAGACCTTAAACCAAGTGGATTCACCTGAGGCTTTTCTCTGCAGAGAGGTTTATTAAAATCAGACTTGGAAAAGTCTGAAGTTTAACTGCCTCTGTCTTTTGTTAGTCTTGCATTGCATGTCGCAGTTCCTGCTGCATGTATGCACTGGTGCACAGGTGTGATGCAAGCAGAATGGATATCTCAAGCCTGTGAAAATGAACTGATTGGAGTTTCTCTACATCACTTAGTGGTGTCAATTCTTCCATTAGGATGGGAAATAAAGACTTGTTTACATGCTTTTTCAAGTACATACGAATTGAAGTTTGTTCTGTTCTTAAGTTGCTGTTACATGCAACTTTTAATGGAATCTACTTAATAGGGAGATGTTCTCTGCATAAGTGATCTGGGAGGTGATGGTTTAGTGTTTAAGGTGAGCTACAGATAATCAAATAGCTCATCTGTTCCTATATTTGAAAGTATTAATTTATTTTTATGCTGATGACATGTGCTTTGCAATAAAACTTAACTACTAGCAGAAAAGGAATTTTAAATAAATGAGACTTCTGATGAGTTCCCCGATTTCAGTTTTCATTATAGTAGTAACCATGTGACTAAAACTCAAAATGCCTTCATAGTATGCTAGGAAGTTTGCAAGCTAGGGTAGCATAAACAAGTCCTCATCGTCAAAAGAAAGCACATGTAATAACTGAACGTACAGTTTTTTGAATGTTTTAGCTTTTTCATGCAAACTCTGGATTTACTACGAAATAGAGGAAAACTGAGACTATACAGTGAGAGGTTGAGCTCAGTTTCAGTGTTACCTGAATGTTTTAGGAATCTGAGTGTTGACTCTGCCTTACACAAGTTGTGTATACTTTGCTTCTCCTCTGACTTGGTGTGATGTATTTTAAAATATGTATTGCACTGAAGGATAAAGGACCACATATATGGTTTCCTGACTTTTTAAGAAAACACACTGAGCATCAGCTGCTGACATGTTGTCAGCTTTGGTATTTGAACCAATAAACAAACTTGTCTGAACTGTATTTATCAAACAGAAGTTCTAGTGCAATTTGACTTAGTATTAAAAATATATAGCAGTCCTGTCACTTAATGTCAGGAACACTTCCTGAACCACATTATTTCAAAAATGTTCAAATAGTCCAAAATCAGATACCAAGCTAGAAGAATGCAGTCCATGCACCATTCACCTTCAATCTCTGGTACTAATTCTGTTCTTTTTAAACAAATGCATTGTGTTCAATTTAACTTGTCCCTGGAAATAATTAGTGGTAAAGGTCCATCTACAGTTTGAGTTAATGCTCCTGGAAGAATCTGCTGTTAAATTGTGGGGTTTGCATTGAGCTGAGGAAAAGATTCACAGCAGCACTTGTGCTTTGTCTCTGTGTGTCTGTGCCCGTGTGTGCCTCTGTGCACTTGTATAGCAAGATCTTCAGGCTTTGTTTTGGACAAGTATTTTTGTAGTGGAAAATCGGTCTGAAGAAGGGGGAACTGTTCCCAAGCTGATGGGGTGGTTCTCCCTTTTTTTCCCCATCCCCCTTCCCTGGCAGAAGTGAACTTTATGGCCCAATTATAGAATCCCTTAAAATGCTAGTTATGATGGAGTTCCAGCATAACCCAATAATATAGGTGAGTCTGACATCTGTCAGTAACTAATGAGGGCAGCATTGGAATCAGGATTTGGAGTTTACTTCTCTAATTTTTCCTAAGTTTGACCCATCATGTTAACTTAATACTGGACCTGAGGATTAAAAAAAAAAAAGAAAGAAAAGAGAACATGCAGGAGTTTTAAGAGAAGTGGGTACATGGATGTACGCTGCAGCAATTGGTGCATATGTGATTCAGTTGTTAAAGTAATTGTTTGCAGCTCATAGCAAAGTCATGAAGGAATGAGACCTTGGCTAAACTGCTCAGGAATAGAACTTCTCTATAAAAATAGATGACACATAAATGACAGGAAATGAAGCCAATATGGTCATGTTTTGAAGCCACAAGGGTCAAATCGTGTCCTGTGTTACTCTGGTGCATAATCAGTCAACTTAAACCTTGTTACTTGAGAGCAGAGTTTGGCATGGTGAAACAAACTTTGAAATGTCACCGATTATTTGGAGTTTTGTGGAAGCACAGCTACAGCTTTTTCTCTTCTTGTCTAAATGTATATAGTTAGAAACTTATTAAAACTCCTGGGGTTGGAGGTAACTGTTTTGTTTATGTTGTTTCAGAGCCGATTGTAGTCTGTTAATTCCTGTGTCAGAGGAATAATACATCAGAAGGCTTTGACTACCCAGGGTGGTCTTTGTTTTTGGATCCTGAATGCTGAACACTGAGAGATGGTACTGCAAGCAATCATAGTCTTGTTAAGCAGTTTTCTTGTGCTGCTCCTTTTGTGCCTGTGTTTCTGTTCAAGGATGTGTGTGTAGCTCATGTTAATGATGTGTGCGTGCCTTATTTCCCAGTTTAAAATGCAGAAAACTGGACGCATCTTTCATCTGTATTAATTAGATATTATTTAATTTAAGTCTTCATAAAATTATTTTGTCATTTACTAATGAAGATGGTAATACGCAGTTTAAGTTGTTTCTTGCTTTCAAAGCCTGTGTTTCTTTTCTGAAGGGAAAGGTAATAGTTCTTGAATAGGAAAAGAGGGAAGGACTCTGGCAAAGCATGAATCGCTTCTGCTGGGAGGGAGCATGTGCTTACATTGTTTCCCTCTGTGTCCTTCGACTACAAAACCAGATGTGTTTATCATCCCTGTATGCACACAAGTGGTGCAGCTGTTTGTTCATCACACCATTGCTCATTAGTGCTGTTGGCTGATTGGATTTGCCAGACCAAAGCCTCTCGAGCTTATGCAGCTCAAGCACAGTAGAGGCCCAATTCCGCATTGTCCAGCTCGTCAGTCTGTCCATAAGGTGAATAAATTCCCTGTCCATAATAGAGGTGTGCTTAGGGTCAAGCAGCAAGTAGGAAAGTAACCTGGATGAAGGAGTGCAAAGACAGTGGTTTTACCTTAAGGCAGAGAAATGTCTGTGGTATTGCAGCTGTTGCTGAAGCAAGACCAGAGCAAGAACCTGTCATCTAAGCCCCACTCCCTGCTCTTTCAGTGCCCTTTTGAATAATTTTTTTTCTATGTTCCTTCCTTGCCTTTGAAGAAACCTCTGTGTTAATGCATCGGTGCATTTCAGATGAACGCTGCTGCTGTATCCAGCAATTGTCCTGTTTGGCTTAAACTGCCTTCTCCCTGGCCCAAGCCTTGTACTGTGTTATACAGCTGAACAAAGCAACATCACTGTGTTCCACTTTGGCACTGTATTGATTATCAGCCAGTTCAGAAGAGTTAAATCCACTCTGTGAGCCCCCTCTGTTGTAGCTAATGGCATAATTCATAGCATCTGGAGGTATTAGTGCTTGCTGGAGTGGTCCTAAGAATAGCTGAAACTTTCTGCTTAATTACATGCAGGTGAAATAGGTAGGCTTGATGTTTGTAGAGTGCAATTCCACATTCTTACAATAAAAGCTCGCATGATTTATACTTACTCAGACAGGGAAGGTAAAAGGTTGCAGTTCACAAATCCACCGAATTAGAAAATCCAAGAGGTTAACATTTTGATTAAAATTTCGTACTGTAAACTTAAAAATGTGGTTTAATGTTCTTCTGGGCTTTGTAAAAGGAGAAAATTGCTATATATGTTCACCCTCTTCATGTTAGCACTAGTGTTGAATCATTTTCTTGACTGTATTACATTAAGTACTGCATTAACTTGCTTAACTTTCAATTTGTCTTTAAAAGCAAACAAAAGTTAACCCCTGAGATAATGGTCCTGAACTTGTAGAAGCTGCTAAACCCCAGCACTGACTTTCCTGAACTAAATTGCCCTTATCTGACCAAAATTCAATTTTTAGAGGAATAACTACAGAATGACAGTAGTGGTTTGGCTGCTTAAATTCAGTTTAAACACTTTTAGACTGACAAACTTTTTCTTTAATCTGCTTAAATTCCTTAGCTTATGATGTTACTTAATGTTGGACCTTCAGTGAGTGCATGTACTCCGTAAGCAAGTGAGGGGGTAAGCTCTGAGGGGGGCTGGGGATGCTCTCAGTTGTTCAGATCATCTTTGCAAACCACTAAAAGGAAAAGGTGCTTTGTTTGAGAGGGTATTTAGATGAATGTGTGAAATTCTATATCATACGTGCAGTGCCTGTGATGAATAATTTTTATGTCTGAGTTTGGGGCAAGGGGAAAGCAGGCATTCGGGTTGAACTCAGTCCATGGTGTTTGTAATCCCTGATGTATTTGGGATCTGCCGTGCCTCCAGTTTGGCTGTTTGGATTTTGGTGTGATAGCAGTGATGTTAAGTGGGTCCTACAAGTTTCCTAGCCGGGTGAGTCGGCTGCTTTACAGCTCTGCAGGCTGCAGTGCCTGAGTTCTGAAATCCCCTCACTAATGTTGGGGACCCCGTGTGGGTGCAGAGGTGCTCGGTCAGGGAACTGGACCCTGATTTCCCCTCCTGTCCCCCAGTCTTTGTGCATTTTATTTTTCTCACTTTAACTGTTCCAGTGATTTCTCTGTTACTTCACATGATGAGCAGCCTTGTATTCTGGCATATCTGAGTGTAATTAGACAAATTCAGCATTTCACTTTAATATTAAAGTTGTATGATTTTTTTTTCAACTAATAGCACTAAACAGAAAGCCAAATTAAACCACAGGTTCTTGCAGCTTATAAACAAAACTTGTAAGGATACTGTGGCACAATTTAGAATATGAGCATAAATATCTAGGCCAATAAATAGATCAACTTTCATGGTAGACTACACCAGAAAACTGCACACTTGAATCTAGAACAGTCTGGCTAGTGGGAGATGAAAGCCTGTTACATCATGATGCTGTTTAGCATCTGATGTGAAATGAGTTGATGGCATTTTCCTTCCCTGCCTGGGCACCTACATCTAAAAAATTGAAAGAATCTTTGAAGATACAGCAGAGACAAAGCACTGAACAATTGTCACTTCAAGTCACAGCCATGTTGCTGTGTGCCAGCTTGTATTGATTTTTAACTGGGTCTTTGGCATTGCAAATAGAGTTTTACCTTGTTTGACTACAAGAATTGCAGCAGTAATTCTTTCTCGGGTGGAAAGGATGGTTATTATAGTTCAGTGTCTGATTACGTGGCAGAATGTTAGAAGCTGTTTGCTCTCTCTCATTCATATCCAGTATTCCAGTTCTTTTCTGCTTCCTGGTTATAGATGATGACGTAAACATTGCCTTTTTAATGTATAAAACTACATGTCAGGTTTCCAGGAAAATGAGGGATAACTGCAGAGCTACAAAAAGTGAGCAGCATCTTCGGTACCAAAATGAATTTGATTTTGCCCATGAAGGTGTCAGGAGATTTCTTGGGATTTGATTGTTTCCACATAATACACAAATAGAAATGCTTCTGTTCACTTGTTTTTTAATCTGCTGCAAGAAAAATGGTTACTTCTCCTTTGATTAACTTCAAATGCATAACTTAAAAATCTGCCGTGGTTTTGGACCTAAAGTATTTTCCTAGACACTTGAATTCTAAAATTTAATGTATTTCTACACCTTTTAATTTCTTGTTTGAACAGGGAGAGATTCTTTCCCACTTAACTTTGAAGTTTAACTTTCAGTGCATTAGCAAGCCTCAAGCACATAACATCTTGGAGAATACTATGTTGTTTTCCTCCTATCAGCACCACTTTGTACCAGTGAAGCAGCATTTCTACTCAGCTGCAAGTTGCTTGAAAGCAAAAGTTATCTGCAAACACTGGAGTGTTCACAAAATGCTCAGTGCAATTCAAGACAGAAGAGTCCGAGTCAAATGTCAAGAGATTTAATCTACAGAAAGATGAATAGTTTGTTACATAAACACAGCATTTTTTCTTACTATTTTTCACTTTATGCGTAGTAGAATATGCAGGGATTAGGACTGTGATGGGATATTTTTTAGTCTGTACAACCAGTTGACATTTCTAATCATTTACAGTAGACACTGTACATACCTCCAACGTGAATTGTCACAGGTGAGGGTATTAATGCAAGTATTTAGGTGCATGAAGTGAAAATTCCATTTACAGGGAGGGACACCCTTCCCATCGGTGCCTGGCTGGGTGTGATGGTTTGTTCAAGGACAGTTCTCAGGTGATTGTGAGCTGCTCAGCACCAGGCTTTTGTGTCAGTTCTTACCAAGTCCTTCCTTAAGCCTCGCCCTCATCTTCACTGAATGGAGTCTCTTCAAATGATGAATTTGTGCTGTGGTTGGATTTTGTTGTTGCTGAGACTCAGCTATGATCTTTGGGGACAGGTTGGTGTCTGGGACATGAACACATCGTGCTGTTTGTGGTACCTCTGATCTGAAGATAAACTCCGAGTTACCATCCGTAAAGGCATTTTTTGAGCCAGTCTCACCAATCTACAGGAAACACAATTCAAGGAAGTGAAGTAAGGGCCCATGAAGCTCTGAAAGGGAGAAGTGCAGCCCGTCCAACCTGCCCCATCTTCATTAACTGGCTAGATACAGGGAAGGAACAAAAACACCACATGTTGCTCCATGTTTGGGCTCTGCCACTTCAGTGTTTTACTCTTGGGTTAGATGCTGATACTCCAGGAAATTCCAGGATCTCCTCATCTTGAGGACCCCTGCACTATCCACATATTTCATGTCCCTGGTAGAGAGACCTTAACAGTCAGGAAATCCTGTGTGCCAGTCTCATCTTAAAGCAGCATCTCTTGTGCCATCATAGGCAAAAGTCTCGGGATGGGACAGGAAGCAGGCAGATAACCAGTCTGATTAGTCTGATGAATTCCCTCTCTTCCTAAGCCTGTGCCTTCAGGGAGCACCTGTCCTGTGGTGATAACTGGTGTTGAGAAGGCAGTGGGATGGGCTCAGGGCTCATGGTGGTTTCAGGCTTCCTCTGCTCCTCGCTGTGTGCCAGCTGCTGCAGCTGCACCTCTTCAGAGCAGCTGGATCTTTACCCCACTCACAGCCGAGGGGTGGACTTGGAGGATGATGAGGGCTTGGGGGAGAAGCATGAGAACTACTGCTCCCATTATGCACTAGGTTTTCATGCACATAAATGTCTTATTTTTTCCTGTGACCACTGTAGCAAATGCTCTAGTTTTGTTAGTAAAACAAAAACAACCTTTTTATTGCTTCTTATATTTGGAAAGTGATGTATTACGGGTTTCTGAACTGAAGGTTTAGTAAAGAGTACAGACATTAGCTTCCTTTCAAGCTGCTCTGGGCCTTTCTTGTTTGCTTTGTATGGCAAGGGTCTAGAGAGATTTCTTTTATTTCCTTCCCCACCATTGTTTTTGGTACAAAGTTGGCGTTTTTTTCTTAATATTCAGACATTTTATCGCCTCACTTCTTTTAAAACTCTGAGGTTTTTTTTTTTTTTTCTTTTTTCCATCACACAAAAGGATACTTTTAGCTGATTGAGTTCTATCCATTGCCAACTGTGGACTCTTTTGTCTTGCTAGTCCAGCATCCTTTATAAAATGAGGACCATTGAGCAAGTACTCGCAGGCTCCCCACTGAGCACAATTGTGCTTGAAAGGTGTGGTACTGTACCAGTGTAACATGGAAAGCTGCAGCTCAGAGGGCCTGAATGCATTGCAATTTCTACCTTTTGCTTTGTGAAAGGAGCGGGATTGTGCTGCGAGATAATAAATCCACCTATTTTTAGTTTGGTGAGGTTGTGACAAGTGGGTGAACAAAGAACCAGTTGAATGCACTTGCTGTTGTGTTGAAACCGGCTAAAAGTTCCCATTCAAGTGGTTTCAGCACAGTACAGCTAACAGGCAATTTTCCATTTATGTACACAAACCTTCTAGAAAGACAGCTGTGTGGTTGGATTAATTTCTAGCAGTAAATTGAATAAAAGATATTTTGAAGGGGGTCTTGGGAATTCCTTTCTAAAACACTGAAAGCAGAACTTTCAAAGCTTCTCTTTATTTGGTCCCTTTCCTTCCCAGCACCTACTATAAGTTTAAAGAACTGAAAATACTGTCCCCTATATGGAGATAGAACACATCTTGTTGTGTTTTTCAGAGCAATGAGATAGACTTAGGATTAAAATATACTTTAACATTTTTTACTTTGAAAATATACTGGTGTGCTTTTAAATAAATATGAGAGAAATGTGTACCTGTTAGTCATAGAAAGAAACTCAAATGTTTCTACTTGAATAAGCTGTAAGTGAGCTATACAGAAGCATTTTGAAAACAAGAATGTATGTTATACCGAAGCTGTTTTCATAGGGGAATGAAAATTGAAAATAGAAATCTTTTTGATCACGCGAGGTTATTCATCTTGTTGGTGTTAGTCACATGCAAAATTGGATATGGGCTTTTAACCATGGCTAACAAAGACTTGGAATTCCTTTTGACAGAACTATGACCAACAGTAATTTTTTTCTGAGATCTTTGGGTGCAGGCCTTGCACTTACATAAATCAGCTCCTAAATCAGGTCTTGTTAGTCTATTCAAGCAACCTAGATTCTCCCTTATAGATCTTTCTGGCCGGAAATGTATGACTTGTTAACTAATCATCTAATGTGTGTTGTAAGATATGAGAGCTGTTTGAGCAGGAGAAGAGTAAAACAAACCTGTGATCAGTAGAGAAATGTGTTGCATTGATGTGTTAAATGTGGTGCCGATGTGCATTGGTGAAGTAGGAACCGTTGCCCTGTGCTCTGGAAGAGCATCTGGAATACAGCATATCGGAATGTTGCAATGCTCCCATTTCAAATAAACAAATATAAAATACTTAAGAAATGACGAACTGGGGGAGGAAGCTGGAAGGGGGTGTGAAAGTTGGTCTTGTTCCCTGTGGATCTTCTTGTAATACGATGATTGCCGTGTGTGAGGCTGGAGTTGCTTAACCAGTGAGAGACTGAAAATGAGTGTGATATTATTCTGTCTTGCACCGCCTCTGAGAGGAGCCCTGGCTGTTTCACCTGCCTCTCACTGTGCCTCCATGAGGCACAACTTGGAAGTTTTTCACTTGTTGAAATCTAAGTTCTGCTCACTGTATGTTTGGGGGGTTTTTTCTTCAATGCTGTCTCTGGATTCTAGCCAAGGATCCCTTACGGCTCCATGAGGAGCTTGGGCATTTTTCCTTTATCTGTGGGACAGAGGTAGCACATTTACTGAGTGTTTCTTTTCCTTTGCTTTTGTGTAAATAAAGGCGAGTGCCCCTCTGGTTTTAATATCCTTTGAATTTAAACAGAACTGCTCCTGAGCACTTGTTCAGACAGTACCCAGCTGAAAGACAAACTAAGCTGAAGATGCGCCCAGTAGAGGCTTGGGTTTCTTCTGTTTGAGATTACCCAAATGTGCCAGTTGTCCTGGCGGTCTCACTGAGGTGACGCCTGAGGGCTCATTGTCTGCAGGGGAAATTAATTGTTGACCAGGCTGCAGAGCAGCTGTCTGACCTAAATGTTGGTGTTACCAAATGCTCTGCTCTGGATTTGCCAGAAACCCAATACAGCAAACGGGGTGGGTGTCTCTGCTTCCTCATGTAATTGACCAAGGCAGGATTTTGGATCTTCCTGCATACAAAAAGGAGACTGTTTTTCACACAAATGGGAATGAACATAGGCAAAATATCTGTGCAAAACCAGACTGTGTAGTAAGTAAATACCATTCTTCCACTTTCTTCATGCCTCTCATTTCCAGGATTACTTCAAACACGTGGCACTCCTGAGTACATACACTCAAACCATTCAAGAATTTAAGGAATTTATTCTGTTCTTCCTGTCCAGTCATGGTTAATATAGTCATGGTTTCTCTTTTCTTTTTTTTTTTTATTGCAGACTTTAAAAAATTCCAAAAGTCTTTGCTCCCTTGACTATGAAGATGATGATGATGACACACAAATGAAGACAATTGTGTCATCCCCATGTGACTCAAATGATCTTATGAACATCATCACGCCCGGCTCCAGCCCGATGAAAGAGCAGCTGGATGAAGGGAGGCACCACGGGTCATGCCAACGTAGCTTCAAAACAAGGGATTATAAGAAAGCAGACGCGGTGTGTGAAAGCGACGAGGACACGAGTGATTGTGAGAGCACTGAGGAAGGAATCTTCCCTCTAGACTGTGGGGACTTGGACCTAGAGCAGATCGAGAACAACTGAGACTCCAAGTTGTGTGCTAGAATCAGAATTGTTCTAAATTAAAGTGATAGAGGATTACCTTTGCCATGCATAATCCATGTCCCTGAATCTCTGTATTGCCTATCTTTGGGCCTGTGTTAGAAGAAATGTTTCAGGTGGGGGAAAAACGTGAACCATTGTTACCTGTTTAGTCTATTGGTCAATACGTGGATGACAACAGCAACAACAACAAAGTAGGAGGTTAAATGTTATTTTGAACATTAAGGAATAATTTTGATTAAAAATTTCCTAACAGATATTTTGCATTTTTATGGCTTTTACAGTTCTGGAGAAAAAGCATCTCTATTTTGAAATGAATTTTCAGAAGGGCATTCTATAAAACTAAATCTGTCTACAGTGATTCTGGTGCGGGTCTATGTTGCTTTTGTTAAAGAGCTTAATGTGAAAAGTGAATTGCATAATGAAATTGGTAATAAACCTTCAGATAGAACTCTTCAATATCTGGTTGACAACTGGTCCAAAATACTTAACTGCCATCTTTGACAGTGTCTGGTTAAAAAACAACTTCATAACATGTACAAATGTTCTTTTCATACATTCAGGACTTTTTGATCAAAATATCGTAGTGACCTTAAAGGTTAACATTTTTCATTATTTTACTACTTGAATTGTTTTCTAGCCTGAAGCAATGCTAATTTAGGTGGGCTAAAACTGCAAGTAGCTGCCCACCTACTTGGTCATTATGTTTTCTGTGGTTCAAAAGAATGTACAACAAGAGCACTTGAACTTTTAGACAGGGACTTTGTAATGATCAATTCCCCAGGAGGTGATCCCTTCAGCAATACTAGAAGGAAAATAGTCCTTGAATTAAATAAAATGACATTTTGCTTTGCACTTGTGTCTGTTTATGGGTTTTACTGGTGAAAAATGTGCAGTCTGTGGCAGATTCTGTAATGTGGTACTTATGTGTGGAATTGGGTGGAGGGGAAGGGCAGATTTCTAGTCATCTGAAACAAAAGTGATGTCAGGTTTGTCTGGAGAGCTGTGGAATAACTCAGGCGGGATCCCAAAAGTGTCTCAATGATTGCATACACTGGAATCATCTCAAATGTCATACTGCGCTCATTGCAGACTATTGCAACACATACTTTTGTTTTTTAGTTCATCTACAATCAGGAATGCCCTCAACAAGGGGGAAATTGATCTCAAAATGGTGTTAAATGGGATAGGAAAAGGGAAGCTTAGATTATGGCATTGGAGTGCATCATGTTAGTGTGCTTAAATGAGCCAACTCCTACTGGAACTTGTGCCATAAAACCAAAATACAGCAACCTATTTTAAGTCAACTAATGGAATATGATTAAAATATGAAAAAGATATCTTGAGAGATGTGCCAAAGGCTGTGGCAAGGTATGATATAGGATCCAGCCATGGGGTCAGGGCCAGCCTTTGAACATAAAGGGAATTGGCCCTTGAATACTGAACAAATGCACATAACTCACAATCTAAACAAAATTTTTAAAGTCAGGGTATTTGGTAAGATGCTCTAAACTTTTTTCTTACTTTTACGGCTCCCACAGCAAGTGGCAGTGATCTGTGCTGTTGATAGTGGTACATGTGCGTAGTGAGGTGCAAGAACACTGCAGAGACTTGCTTGGTTCTTGGTGTGTTACTGCGTGTTGTGTGGGAGAAGTGAAGCTGCTCACTGTTGATGAAAATAATTCTCCTTTTTCTGGATGAGTAAATAAAGGAGTTGCTGTTGGAGCAAAGACTTGAGTTCCTTCAGGAGCTCCTGTTGGGAATGTCTCTCCCCACAGGCGTTTGCTGTGGGGCAGCACAGGATACAGCTGCTGGCACATGCAGCCTTTTGGAATATTCTTACATGGTGGAGGCTCACTCTTCTTGGTGCTTCCTCTAGGAATACTGAGTGAGGTACAGCCAGTTCCCCTCATGGGCGGGTGGGACGAGTGCTGCAGTGTGGTGGAGACATCGTGGGTCATGGAACAACCCAGCTCGCTCCTGGACTGCAGTTGCTGGCTGCATTTCCTCCCTGTGTATTCTTAATTGAGCAACAGAGGTAAGTAAAAGTGAATCAGCTTTAATGCAGCATTGTAGCAAAGGCCAATGGTACAACTGGGCTCACTTAAAAGCTAATTTACCTATTTGAAAGCACTAGTTAAAAGTGTAAATGACATAGAATGAGAAAGCTAATGTGGCAATCCATTTAGTTCTTCCTCCCCCCAGGAAGACAAGCTCCTGGAAGAAGTAAAAGAAGAAAATGCCTCAGAGGACACAACTAGAAGGAGGTTAAGATGTGCATTGTCAATGAAAAAACAAGAGCTGAAGCTATTAATAAGATGGTGATAAAGCAAAGGCAAGAGTAGACAACCAGATAATATTTGTTCTAGCTCTGAAATACGGCCTGCCTGTGGTGTTAATGAATTGCTTTTCTAGGTGTGCTGTTTTCAGTCAACACAAAGCCACATTCCAACCCTATCCTTAGGGTAGGAAGGGGTTTCCCAAGGGAAGTTACAGATACATTTGCTCATGGTAACACAGGACTCAGTCTCCTGCTAAGCCAGCTGTTAAAACTCTAAATAGCCCTTTCATGGAAACAAACAGAAAGGAGCGGGTTTGGATACTGAGGAATGAATTTCATGACAGTAGGAAGTAGTAATTATCTAGTTTAGGCTCGTATTAGTCAGTGACAGGAAAATAAGCAGTTGAACAGCTGTGCAGTGACACAGGCAAATGAAGAAATCTGCTGGAAGGAATCCGTGCACTTTGTCTGCAGATTCCAGTGTAATCCCCCACGAGAACCAGCGGCGAAAGGAATTGTTGGTTGAAACTTCCTTCAGATGGGACAGGCTTGGACTTTGCATCCGCCTCATGAGATCTGAAGTCCCACTCTGAAAGAAAATCACAGATGATGAACATGGCAACTTTCCACTTGCTTATAGGATGGTGTAGTGGCTGTTGGGCAAACAGGATGGTTTGCAAGAAGGGAAAGTGCGGTTTCAGAGACTGAACTGTGCTTGGAAGCAGCTGAGGGGGCTGTAAGCAGCTCTGCTCTGGGAGTGGTTTCCTTCCATCTTGCACCCAGTGTCAGAACGGAAGGCCGTGTTGCGTGGGGCTGAGGGAGTTGCTCTAGGTCACTTATCTTTCATTTTTATTACAACCTGGATAACAAAGTAGTATGCACGTTAAATCTACAGTCAACAGGAAGCTGGACAGATGTGAAAGATAAGATAGCATTAGAATTCAATATAATCTTGGCAATTTGTAGAAATGGTTGCAGCAGGGAGGAGATGGTGGGGAAAGACAAGATCCTTTTTAGCAAGGTACTAAATTTAGGTAGGGTAAAACAACTGCACAAATTTAGAGTCATGCCAGCTAGTGAGCACTGTTTCAGATAAAAGATCTGGCAGCTTGTCCTGCTGGTGATGGAAAAGCTTCAGGCTGGGGTTCACAAATGATCATGCATTTGGTGAGATTCAAGATAATCCCGTGCTTTAGAGGTGCAACTTGAGACTCTGCACATAGGGCAGGAAAGTGCAGTGAAGAGTGGCATGACTGATATCTTGAAAATGTGGGAAAAGGCACTTGTGAGGATGCAGTGAAAGAACTGAGCTTGAAATCATATGGTAGATGGAGCTTAAATTGTAGCTAGGGTGAGCGGTAGTTTTTTCTAAGGCCCAAAAAAAAAAAAAAAAAAAGATTGGGAGTCACTGAACAGATGCGTGGGGAGCTGGTAGTAGCTGTTCCACAAATGGAGATCTGTTAAGAGCAAGCATCTGTCAGGAGCAATAGCTGCATTTCAGCTTGCTTTGGGACAGGGGACATGGCTGGTTGACTTCACACAGTTCTTTCCTGTCCCATTTTCTTCTGGATCTGTGCAGCTTGCACAGCCAAGCAAGCCTGGAGGTTTCAAGGTAAATAACTGCTGGAGGAAGAGAACCTGAGAATAAGGCAGCAAGGAGAGCACTCTGGAGCAGAAAGGAGGGAGCTCCCGTGCATGGTTCAGCTGGGATCTGTGGATCCTGCTCAGAGCTGACATTGTTAGAATATAGGCCCCTGTGGTGTAACTTTGGGTTAAATCATCTCTCAGAAAAACATAAATATGTATCTGTGTGTATGCAGGTCCATTCTGAGGGGTGGTGCCTAGAAAATTTACATTTGCATTCAAATCATAGGTGAAGTTGCTGCTTACCTGTTGGTGTAAAGATGGCCTCTGCAGTTCCTCTGAAAACACACAGGTTTGTTGGAAAGCCCGCAGTGGAGGTTGGCAGATGCCAGAATAATTTTTCTCAATCTGTTCACTGTGTTTATTTTGCAAACAACGCAGTGTTTGTTTTTAGACGTACCAGAGTCTGGATCTGTGTGCCTGCACAGTGGGCTCTCACAGCGGGGCTCATCCTTTCACTAGGAATCATCCAATGCTGCTCAGCTGATCACCTGGGATGTTTCCTTCCAGGTCTTGTCGTGAGAAGAGGTGACGCAGCTGCACTGGTGGCACGTGTTGCACATGCTCACCTTACCTGGACCTGGTCTGGGACCTGCAGGCTGACACTTCCACCACATCTCTGCACCTTTTCATGACCATTATAAAGGGATGAACATCAGATAGTTGGGATCTGGGACCCTGCTTGCTGTGGCTGCTTGCCCTTGGACCCCTTGGTGGAGCTTGTTAGTTCTTTAAAGGACACAAAATGCAGTTTCAGTGGAGCGTTGCCGCCATATGCTGAGCAGCCCATTCTGCTGTGTTTTCAAAGTGGGTTTGGGCATCAGTTGTTTTGGAGTTTATGTGTAGTTAACATCATCCAACTTGCTGCTCCCACCACCATCTGGTCATCACAATAGTCACTGGCATGCTGAAATGCTGAGTATTTACTAGGGGAAAATGAGGCTGCTTTCACTGTCTGCAGCTTCTTGGACCCATCACCAGTCCTGCTATTACGGTTTTTTGCTGTTGTAAAGTGCCTTTGAGATCTATGCTGTGAGTGCTTTGAGCCAGGGAAGTATGACATGAACTCCATGGAAACAAGTTTAAAACTTCCTCAGAGCAGCATTTCCTTTCTTAAACTCTTTAAAACCCAGGCCATAAGTTTAAATATTTTATGATGCCTCAGTTTGGACGAAGAGCTGTGGTCTCCTGATTCAGGTGAGCTTGTGTGATGTGAGGAGTGATGTGAATTGGAAGTGAGGGCTCTTTGGCAGAGTACTCAAAACTTGTGTCCCTGTCTCCCAAACAGACTTGGCTGAACTCCTGCAGCAGCGTGGCATGAGGATGTACTCCCAGAGCACTCAGGAATGGGCTGGGATGATGTTCAGCTGCCCCAGCGCTGTATTTTTTTTCTTTGCTCTTCCTCGCTTCATCTTACAGCTACTCTGCATCAGGTGGGGGTTTGGAGCACTTGTCTGAACAGGTTTCGGGAAGTGTCAGAGCTCATGACCATGTGGGTACATCAAGGGAAAGGTCAGTGCTGTAGCTCTTGCTTGTGATTTTCGTGCATGACTCTGCCTCATCCTCCCAAAGCTCTTTCCATGCACTGAGATGTGTTCCCATGAAAAAGGGAGCATGTGGTTACATGAATGGATGATCTGCATAATGCAGAAAGGTGCATAAGAGCAAAATGTGAATCTGAGGGCAGCCTAGCCCCTGCTGTTTGCTAATTCTGAGGGACTTTTCAATGTCCATCTACCTCTGGCACAGTTTTGAAAACAATGTGATATAAATCCTCCACTGAAACAAGATAGGAAAATATGCTAATTGTCCAGATTTGGTCATCAGCATTGTCATGACCTTTGAAAGTCCTGTGAGGAGCAGCTGAGGGAGCTGGAGACAAAAAGCCTGGGGAAAAAGAGGCTGAAGGGGGACCTTGTCATTCTACATCTCCGTGAAAGGAGATTGGAGCCACCTGGGGATCAGCCTCTTCTCCCAGGCAGCCAGCAACAGGATGAAAGGACAGAGCCTCAAGCTGCTCCAAGGGAGGTTCAGGTTGGACATCAGGAAGAATTTCTTCATAAAAAGAGTTGTTAAGCCTTGGAACAGACTGACCAGGGAGGTGGTGGAGTCACTGTCCCTGGAGGTGTCCAAGAAATGACTGAAGGTGGCACTCAGTGCCATGGTCCAGTTGACAAGGTGGTGGTTGGTCAGAAGGTTGGACTCAAAGACCTTGGAGGTCTTTTCCAGCCCAAATGACTGTGTGATTCTGTGTGGCCCACATCAGAGTCAAGCTCCATGCAAGCAAACAGCCCATGATTACTTTGGTTATTGTGAGGTAGGACGGATTCACCAGAGAGGAAATAAGCTACATGTTTTACAGATGTCTTCATAGCTTTTTACTTGCCAAGAAAGCAATGTCCATGCCTAGGGAGCATAGGATTTACTCTGGAATTTAGTCTGGCTATTACAAGATGATCTAGTTCTGGTTTTCCCCTCTGACTCACAAGCATCCCTAATATCTCCCCATTCCCATCATTCTGCTCTATCCTCCACTGCTCAGTTACATCCTTTATTCTCTCTCAGTTTGGAAAATTATGTCCAGAGCTGTTTTGTTGGAAGGATTTAAGTGGTGAGTGGGCTACCTGGGCAGTGAGAGAGATCTAGGACAGGAGGTGTGTGCCCATCCCACATCAAATGTTTAGAGAGCTGAGATCCTGAAATTTCCAGTCTCAAGAGTTTAAAAACTGGTGTGTTTCTCCAGACTTTAAAGCAAGGTCAAAACTGGATGAGACTTTTTAGGAATCACAAATGCTGATTTGTGAGATGAGTGTTGTGATGATTACAGGAAAGTGAGTCCCTAGAGATGCTAAGGCCTCTTACTTAGATAGTTGGTTGTTTGTTTTGGTTTTGGTGCTGAATAAGTTAAGTTGTTTTTTTAAAAAAAATAGAAGGAACTAAACCAAAGCAAATACCTGCCATGGAAGAATTTCAGTCTGAATACATTTAAGTCATTGGAAACAAGTTTAAAATAAGGATCCTGTAATGAAAAATGTTGGGTGACCTGATCTTGGAGCTCTTCTCCATCATGTAGGGCAAGGGAAGTGTGTCTGCCTTGCCTGTCTGATGTGGACGCTCTGCTTTCAAATGTCATTATATTGGAGTCTGTCTAGGCAGATGAGAAAATGGTGACAAAGAGGAGAAAAACACAGAACTCAACAGAATGAGAAAAAATTGAATAGGAAAAAAAGTCCTAAATAATCAGTCATACCTTACACCAAAAGGGTTGTGGTACAATGTTCGAGCTCTAGCAAATGCAAGTTGTTCTACCCAGTATATTTTTGGTCTGAAACACACGTTCATTCTAAAGGAAGGAATTTCTGTAAGTCAGCCTTACTCAGGGCTAGTGGGAATGGCTGGGATAGTCTTTAGGCACCAATCTCTTTGAGTTCTTGCCAAGAGAAGTTTCCTAAAACTATTGCCCTTGCGGAAAAGAATGTGAATTTAGCCCACAGGCAAGAAAGCACTGGGGCTGTTCATCTTATTTGTGCATACACAAAGCTGTCTAGACCTTGAACTCCTGCAGACACGTGTATATTGCACAGCAAGAGCTGTTCAGAATGGCAGCAGTGACTCTCAGACAGGAAAAGAGCAACTTCAAATGTATTTTTTGTCTGATTTGTGTAGTGCTGCATTTTCACAGACTCCAGTATTCAGAATTACACCTGTTCCTAAATCCACTCGCAAATGGTAACATCCAGCCTCTTTTCCATGCTCCCAGCTTCCCTCCCAGTGAGGGCTCTGACCCAGTGGATCTGTTTCCATTCTCCTTACTGCGATATTTGTGTACCCGAACAAACTGCATTGCAGGCAAGGGGCTGAGCCGGGAGCACCTCGAGTTCCCGGCACAGGAGATGCCGGGGTGGGGGGAAAAGCTTGAATATGCAAACGGAGTGAGCCAGACATGGGGACAAAAGGGTGCTATAATCCATTTTGCCAATGGCCAGCTGTTCAGCTGCGGGGCTGCCCCGCTCCTCCCGTGGATAGTTATGCAAATTGAGGGGGCACAGGAAGGCAGCTGGACCACGACTGAAGCTGGAAGCTGGGCTTTGTATCATGAGCCTGCTCCTTAGCCAGGCCGCTGTGTGTGCCCATGGTGCTTTGGGATGAGCTTTGTCATTTGCCGGCTCAGAGTTCACCTTCGGCCCCCTGGCATACCCAAAACCTCCAGGTGTTTAGGGGAGGAATGGTGGATTCCCAAGGTGAGTGCACCAGCTTTTGTAAAGCAGGCTGGGTGACTCCCCTGCCCATGGCCCCGCTCCTCCTTCCCACTCTCATGTCTTCAGCGCAGTGAAGAAGTTTTGTCGGAAACTGGGCACAGGGATGTGAAAAACTGTGATGTTTCAGCAAACATCCAGGCTCCGCCCCAGTGAGCTGGCTCATCCCGTGTTGTTAGCCCTGTTTTAATCCCTCTGACCATGTGCTGGGGTTCCTGGCGTGCGTGGTGTGCCCACCTCTCCTCATTGCTCTGGTGTCAGATTTGTTCTGCAGTGTGGTGGAAAGCTCCAGGTTTGGGAGACAGCTGGGTGGGCCGTGCTGGATGAGCTCAGTTCCCATGGGTACATGGGGGTTCCAGCATGGGGGCAGCTGCATCCTGATACTCGGCTATGAGATTGGGTTTCAGGCTTGGACGTGCCTTTTGGGGAGCAAGGACTGAGTGACCCCAGCCAGGGAGTGGGGCAGCCCCAGGCACAGGGCTGGATGGGACAGAACATCAGCCTGCATGTCTGTCCTGGCTCCGTGGGGTCCGTGGTGAGGAGCTGTGGTCTGGCACCCTTCCCTTCTCCCTACCTTGTGGCTCCCTGTCAGTCACTGTGTTTCTTATCCCTTGACAAACACACATCACTGCCTGGGAGCTCTCTCCACTGAAGTAAAAAAAGCAAAAGCACTCCAGATCTGCCCACTGAGGGTGGATGAGCAGCACCAGCACCTCTCACCTTGTCATTGCACGTGAGTGTTTGCAAAACACACACTCCTGTAGAATTGTTCCTGGAAAGCACTCCATGTGTCCAAGCTGACAGCAAAACCCCCATCACGGTGCGACGCGTCGCCCAAGGGCAGGATGCAGGGATGCTCTGCCCTTGGTGCAGCCAGGCCACTGGACACATGGATGCAGGGAATTCAGCACCCTACCTTTGGGCAGAGGTGGGAGAAAGGCTGGGAAAATAGGATCGGCAATTCATCTGACTGAAGGCCGAGCACCGTTTCAGGTGTTGAAATCCACTCCTGTAAACTTTGAACTGCAATTAGCCATGTAAATTGTCGGGCTCTTGAATGATGAATTGCATTGCTTGGAGAGGGGGAGTCAGGAGGGTCAGACAGGCAGTGGGGGCTCATAGGGGGATGGGGCAGAGCTTCTCATCATGGTGAGATGTCTGTGGGGCAAGAAGGTTGTCTTGGATGAGCAGGTCAGTATATGGGTTTCCAAAGCCAGAGGAAAAGAGCGACTCATAGGCAGAAAGAATGGAAGAGTTCCACCTTTAAAGACATTGAGCCAGGTTTGAGCAGTGCAACCCACAGAGAAATTTACTGGACTTGGCAGCAACATCGGCTGCGTGTAGCAACACTTCCAGATGTGTAGTGAACCTTGTTCTCCCACAGTCTTCCTATCCTAAATATTAACTCAATGCATCTTTCAGATCCTCACTATGCCATGCTAGGGAGCAACCCAATAAAGCAGTGGCACAAAATGAAGAAAAATCTCACCATCGTCTGAAGACAGGAGGTGTTTTCCCCAGAAAGACCCTTTTTAACTTGTCAGGTGTTTGAAACCTGACTCATTCTCCATGTCTCACTCTCTCAGCAGAAAGTTGGTGCTTCTACCAATCATAATCCTTGCAAATAGCTTTTGCAGTCTAATTTTAATGCATTTTGTGAGTAGTCCATCTGAAAACACAACAGATTACTATGGAGATAGTTCAGATTACTTGGAAAATAATGTATCTTTACTGCCTGGTAGATTGTTGAAAGCTTTTAGCAAAATGTCTTTTAGAATCACAGTTAGCTCCCTTTTTTAGCCTCTCCTTTGTAAGTGAAATAGAAGGTCTGATTAGTGGAGAAATCTGTCATTTCCCTAATGAGGTTAAGTGATTAGATGAAGGAAATTCATGACCACAGTATGTCCTGGCCTAGAAGCTCCATGCAGCAGTCCGTGCTTTCCAGACCGGGAGCGATTCAGCCTCCTGGCCATCATTTGGGTTTTTTGCAGCAGGGATAGAAATATGCTTATTTTACTGACAATAGGACTGTCAGGATGATTCTTGGCTGTGGATGCCAAGAGAAGACCTCCTCCAAGAGACTGTGCTTTCCTGGTTACACCTGCTTAGACACTGCAATGCCAATGCACACAATTTTCAATATTTCCTTGTACACCATAGGGTCTATGCTCAAGCCTTGTGCTTGATCTGATTTTTGGGATTATACCTCAAAACTGCTGAGAGAGCCCGCAGCCTGGCGTGCGTGGGACTCAAGCGTGTTTCAGTCTTCCCTGTGCTGCCCCTTTGCTGAGTGGTGCTGGAGAAGTGATCCTCAGGACTTTCAACATCTGACGTTTTCTCTCCCCTGGTTTTCCCAGCAGGACCCATGTGCCACAGCACCCTTGGCATCCTGGTTGCAGCTCCTTCCTCTAACTGTAACGCAAGGCTTCCCCAATGGATTTTCTGCACCGTTTTGTAGCCTGACTATTTCTTTTTTTTAATTTTCCCGCTCTGACTGGGGGTTGACAAGGTCTGTCTCCTTTCTGCCCGCTCAGCCTCGGCGGATTTCAGTTGGAGCAGTTTAACGAACGTCAGCCGTGGCCTCATTGTGCTGCATTGTTTTTGTGGGTGTCTGCACCTTTCAAACCAGCCCCAATTAGAAGAGCGGGGGAAAGAGGGGGGAAAAGAAAGGAAGTAAATAGAGGCAAAATGATTCAGCTTTCAGCAAATGTGCAGCCTGTTTGTCAGACAGATGGAGCCACGTAGTGGATGGCTTTGCTGCAGCCTGGCCCCCGAGCAGGTGGGTATTTTGGAAACGAGGAGCGGTTTGTCCCGCTAATTCGCGGCCGCGCAGCTCACACAGGACATATGTTGATTACAACTTGCCTCGGCTCCTGCTGTTGCAGGAATCAGAACGTGTCCACCCCTCCCCACCGGGCTTTAAAGAGAAATTGCTGGAATAAAAACAAAGAGAAAAAGTTACAGACACTTGTTGCATTGGAGTGGGAAGGACAAATGAGGGTTCAGAGCCACCCAGGCACGATTTCACTGAAGTACTAATTGCCAAGTGCCTTTCATTAAGAGACCATCGTGGTTGTCCCAGCAGCATTTTGAACATATATGCAGATGGGCAGCTGGCCCTTTGCTGTAGTACAGGCAGACGCATCTAGTGTTACAGATGGATTATTATGTTGATTCATCACTAAAAGAAAAACTTATCTCACAATAGGGCACTCGTTGGAGCACAGTTCCTTCTCGAGCTTATGTTTCTTCTCAGTATTGCCAGCTTTTACTGCTTGAAACAGAGTTTTCAATCAGCAGGGTTAGTGTTTTCCCTTCTGTTCTGCATGAAAGAAAAAAAAAAGGGTTTAAGGGCCTGTTTAAGAGTAAAATGGTCCTTTGGGAAACCTAGAAGGCATTGTATAACTAGCTGCTGCTGGGCAGGGAGGGTATCTTTCCTTAGTGGTACCAACTCTCCATCTTTCTACCTCATGCTGACCTGTGGTCACTCCTAGGTCGTTACCATCAGGAACAGAAGCATCACGTTGTCCTTATGGAAGAGGAATTAGTTTAAAGCTGAAGGTAACTTGCCCAGGAGTTGATGTTTTTGCCTCAAGCACCAGCATAGCTATTGGATTGGTAGATACGGGTCCAAATGCATCATCCACTGCTATAGTGGGATGAACATAGAAGTTCCACAATGAACACTGGGAAGATGCAAAGGCTGCGTGGTGTCTTGCCTAGATAGTTTGAAGGATACCTTGTGCAGTGTGGGGGCAGAGGTGATGTGAGGCCTGCCCCGCCCCAGATCCAAGGGAAAGGAGACAATGAAGGAGGTGGATGGTTGAATTACGTCAGACCATGGCTTTCCTCGGGAAATCAATCTTCTGGCTGCTCCCATGGTGATCATCCTGGGCTGCATATTGTGTCACAGTCTTGTCAAAGGTAGTTCTTTCCTGTGGACATCCTCCACGGGACACTGGAGAGTCAAGTACAGCCTCTCATGTCTCTTGTCACCAGCTACCTTGCAGTTGTGACAAGAATATCACTCTTGTTTCACCCTGTTTAAAAAAAAAAAAAGAAAAAAAATGAAGGGGGAAAAAAAATCTCATTTTCTACTTGACCTTGATATCTGGATGCTGAGTTTTGTATCCATTAGAGAAACTCATTTCCTGCTCCTTATCTACCCAGCTTTTGTAACTTGGTGCTGTCACCCTGAGCAGAGCTCTACCAGAAGTTTGGCCAACAAGAGAAAAGCAAACAAAAGATGAACCCAGAGATATGAAATCTGGAGCTGCACCTGCTGCAAACAAGGTTATTCTGAAGCTGGCTGTCATTGCACACTTCAGTAATGAGGCAGCAGCAGAAGGTCCCGATAATACAAGCAGAAACTGCACCACAACCGAGATATGCATCCCTATGGTTGTGTCACCCTGCAGTAGCTGCCTGTCCTGAGATAACACCTTTTCCCTTTATGAGGTGTGGTTTAACACACCCACCACCCTAGGCAGGTCTGGGGAGTTGAAAATCCTCTGATCACAGTGGCATTTCTCTAAATAAAGGGGGAATTTGTGTACCAAACCCTGAAAATTAGCCTCCAGAGGTGGCTTAAATTTGCCACTTGTTACTTGGGCAGATGTGCCTCCCACCCAGGCTTGATGCAGAATTTCAGATTTCCAGATGTGCCTAGACAATCATTAGATATATGAGTGTCTGGTTCACAGCCTGCCTCAGTGTTATCTGCTCACGGTTTGGGTCCAAACAGTTACCCTGAGTATCTGCACATGGGGCTGGGAGCTGCTGGGGACTCCAGCATGTGATGAAAGCCTGCAGATAAGGGATATCTCCGATAAATAAGCAGGACACTTATCTGTGGTTGCAGAACAGACAATCATGGAAAGCAGCAGAATTTAGAATAGACACACATGTGAAATACCAGGAAAAAAATGGTTACATAACATGAAGCAATATTGCACAATGCAGGGAAAGGGATATAAGCCCTTAAAACAGAAAATGACCTTTTGGTTTTAGTTTCTGAATGACATCAGCTGAGATTATGCAACGGTCGACCTGTCTGTAAAACAGGGCTGTTGGTATTTACCTGCATCGCCGCCACACGAGTCGAGTCGACAATTAACGTTTGCAAGGCAGTTGGAGGACTTTGGATGAGTGGCTTTGCAGGGACAAAGACACGTTAGAGCCTCCTCCCTGAGGGGCAGCAACCAGTGCCTTCACGTGTCTGTGCACAACCACACGTGCCCACCAACAGCTTTCCCAAAGGAACGCTGTGGTTTCAAACGTGCATGAAACACAGTTCATCGTTAATTAGTTAACCTCGCCCTACGATGCCTTATGCCTGGAGACTCTGGGGCCAACCTACAGATGTGTTTGTCCCATTCACAGAAGGAAATGTTTTTTGTACTGGGGATACAAATCCAGGCTGGACACCTGCTTTGGATCTTCCTGGCCTTGGTTTCATCCTATCTGAGCATGAAAATATATCTGCTTAAATGTGTCACCTATACCTAACTACCCTAACTTCAGTGGTCCCTACCTCCTACAGCTGTCTGATGCAGCCAGTGTGACATTATTTCCCAGCCTCCACGGGAGGCTGAAAAGAGAAGTGACTGTTGGCACAGGAAGCTGTTTAGGACAAGGTTTGGTAGAAGGTCTCTGCCTTCAGCAGCTCCCGCTGTCACTTTTATGACCTGATTTTTCAAAGAGCCTCTCGGATCTGGGGAAATATCCAGGCCGTTTATTTGCCATGCCTGCCTGGGACTTGAAATACACTTTGAAAATCTGGCCCAAATATTTCTTCTATAACTAAAAGGAGGGAAAATTCTATTTCTTAGAGTTATAATTGTCAAGGAAATGCTGGTGTCTTTGTTATCTGAGGCAGAGCCCTTGAGACTTCTCACGTCTATATTTTGCTGAGAGGCACTATCTTCCCATATGGCTCAGGAAAACAAGGCAGTCAAAGCAAAGACTGAGGGAACTGTAGGAGAGCAGTGATAACATCTTCTGTGGAGTTTATAGTGACCTCATTGCTTTGCACTGTGATTTAGTTGACTGTTTTGAAAAAGACAGTGAATAAACCAGGGGGAAACAAGCAGCCCATCAATTTGAGGAAAAAGGCAAGAAAATCAACGCTTGCCAGGAGCTTGTTTCTGTAGGAAGGAGACCCCCCAGCTCTCTGCAAAGGATGGGCTTGAGCTGGCAACAAGGGAGGATGTCCCTTTGAAGGTGGGAAACAGCAAGAACATTGGGGTTCTGCTGCCTTTGAAACCTTTTGAAACCACCTTTGTGTCACTGGAGCTTCTCTGCAAAAAAAAAAAAAAAGTAGGCTGGTGTTTTACACAGAGCTGATAAGAGCAACTGGTTTGCAGCTAAACCAGGAGATAAACAGGTGTCTTAAAATGCCTTCTACGTATCCAGGCCAGGATGTGAAAAGGGGAGCTCTTTTCTCTGCTGCCTGTAAGATCAGGACACAACATCTGCAAAGCAGAGGCTATGTTAATGTTTGGTAGGGTCCCATCCACTCCAGCTGAGCTCTCTTTTTCTCTAGGTGATTCACATCATCTGCAGCTTCCATCCTCCTCTCCTGCTTGCAGAATTCCAGTTTCCAAGCTGTTGGCCCCACTGCATAAAGGAAGACGCTGGCTCAGTTTGTTAAAACCACGCTGAACATTTCTAGTATAGAATGAAAAAGTAAAGGTGAAATGTGCAGCCCAGGGCTCCCAGTTCTTTCTTGTGTGCTCCTGGGAATGGAATTTTTGTCCATTGGACTTGAGCTGTTCTAAAAAGCACAGAACAAAAGCTGATCTTAAAAGTGATCCGCAAAGGAATAAATGGCAGGCTCACTCTTTGTTATTCATGTATGGTGCTCAAAGAGCACTTGAAATGGTTGGGATTTTCTGCTGAACATTTTCTTTTTTTAATTCTGCTTGGGTTTCGTGGGGTTTGGGTATTTGTTTTAGCAGTGGCTCAAGCATATGTCCCCTCTGAAAAACATTATGGCTGGCTGGGAAACCCATACATTAATAATGTGAGGGGACACATGAGAGTTAAATGGGCAGAAATGGGAAAAGCTGGGTGGTTGGAGAGGTGATATTCTCCAAGAGGCAGCCTGGCTTTTGTCTCTTACTTAATTTTATTCCTGCCTGCCCTGTGCTCTGTGCCACACGATTTACTCACTGAATCATGCTCAGCAGCCGTATTCACAAGCTGGCATAAATTTATTTTCGTCTGCTGGCCAATTACACCAACTGCCTCAACTGTTGTTTATTTTCTTCTGTTGCATCCTCTTGAGTTACTGTTAACAGTGTCCCTTTTGAGTAGAGATGGGCTTTTTGGCATGGGGGCCTGTCGGCCTGCCAAACTAATGGACCATATCTGTTATCTAACTAGTTGTAAAGGCTCCAGTTTCAGGACAGCTTGCAGTTGCTGTGGCCACCTGTAGCACACTGGCAGGGGTGGAGGCCACTGCCTATGTGGGACGTGTCACCGCAGCCTAAGAGTGTCCCTTGGCACTGACCTGCCCTCAGAGGGACACTTCTGGGCTTTGCCTTAGGGAACAGCTGCCCTTCTGTGGCTGAGTGTCACCTCTCTGGGGCTGGGTGGCACAAGTTGGGCTGTGCCCGGGGAGCCTCGCTGCCTGTGAGGGGGGACCAGGAGGTCCCCAGCTCGCAGCAGCTCTGGAGGCTGTTCTTCCGGCCGGAGAGGGACCTGACCATGGAAAGGTGGTGGGAGGGAAGAGCCCCACAAAGTAACAGCCCCTGAATGCCCAGGCTGGGGAAGAGGTTCAATTAAAGGAGGAATTAGTCAGCCTGAAAAACTGATTAGGGTAAGGACGTCTTTTGTGCAGTGAAACTGTAACTCTGTTCCATTTTGAGAGGCATCTCTGTGTACCAGTGATACCAGCAAGGGTGAGCTCCTACCTTTGTAGCATGCTTTGGGCACACAGCACTTGCACCCTGCAGGATCTCCTCTGATTCCTTCTCTTAGCTTTGTAGGATATGCTGAATTTTGGACAGAAAAGGCTGTTTCTGCCTTGCCTATGTGCAAACCTGGGGTCAACTCCACTTAAATCACCCCTGGCTTGCAAAATACTCCAGCCGTCTGAAAATGGCTCGGTTGCTTTGTTGTCGCTCTAGTCCCATTTGCTCTGTTTGCTGTGGGTTGTTTACTGCCTGCCTTGGAGACTCATCTGGGAATTGGAAAGCTGAGCCATCTCCTTTCTTTCTCAGCAGCCAGGGCATCCCTGTGCCAGCAGACTTAACAGGGTGCTAGGGGACTACAGCCTCCCTGAGACACAGCTACAGCTCAAGGGGCACTGCACAAGGACCATGTGCTGATGTTGGACCTGGGAGGGGGGTTCAGACCACAGTTTGCATTTTCAGGGCTGCAGGCAGGAGGAAAACATTGCCCTGCTGTTGGACAGAGTGCCTTTGAGCTGTGCTTGCTCACCCATGCACTCCTTGTTGTGTTATGGGGGTGGTTTGTGTGTTCACCTTTTACACGTGGAGCCTTAGAAGGGCTTTTCTTGGGCATGGCAATGGGCATGTTTTAGCTGGTCTTTTTGAACAGAAAAGTTGTGGTCAGGGTAAGGGTCCCTCAGCATCACCCAGGGAAAAGCCTTTGCTATAGCTGTGGTTAGTGGTTGTTGGTGAAGCTTTGGGAGTGGTCTCAGGTCTCCAGGGACATGCAGCGAAAGCTTTGCTGGTAAGCAGGGAGATAAGATCTGTGCCATGGCCCATTTCTGTTTCCTTTGGGTAAAATATACTTTCTAACTTTTTTCTCCCCACTGAAACTATTTGGCCTTTTGTTCATTACCCTGAGATCCCTGTTGAGAGCCCTGGTGTACAGGTGCAACGTGTCTGAACATCATCCTTTACAGCATCATTGGTGGGTAAAATCCAGACCTGCACCTGTAGAGAAGGCACGACCATGAGGAGACAGCACTGGTGAGTGATTTGGTTAACATGCAGATGTCCTTGCAGAGCCACCCAGTTCTTATGCATGCTCCAAAGTCTGCACTCGTGCTCATAAGCTAGGCCTTACAACCAAATTTGCCTGTTTCAAGGGAAAAGTGGCTCTTGTGTTTGCAAACTGAGGTTTGGCTCCTATTTAAAAAAAAATAATCTTAAACCAGAGCCCTACAAGCATTACTGCAGGAACAAGGGCTCTGCAAGTGCTGCAGCAAATGCTGCCTCCTTGCCAATGCAATCTGGATAGGGCAGGGTCTTCCCATAACTATTTGGCCACATGCCTGAGGTTTGTAGGCTGAAAGTGTTCACAGGTGAGCATGACAAGCAAACTCAGCAGCCTCGAGGGCTGAGATCTTCATTCCCTTTGAGCCACTTTCATGAGAAACCCTGTGTGATCCCATGGCAAAATGGCCTCATTTCTAGGTGTGCTGGTGGCTCCTTGACAGCCATGAACCTGCTGGACACAGGGGGTGCCTGCACCCTTTTAAGAGCCACGGTTTCAGTGTGTGTTTGCCTTTGCTTGGAGGCCTGTGGCAAAAAACTGTGCTCGGAAAGTCTCCTCCGAGGCATTTGGCTTTCTGCTCCCCAGAGAGTGGCAGGACTCTCCGGCAAAGACGGGCCTTGCGCTGCCAAGTTTGGAGTAATTTCCTTCTCCCAAGTGCTTTAGGCTGTCTGGAGCAGAGGTTGCACTGGAGGCTCATCCGTAGCCCTCAGCAAACTTTCCAATAAACAGGAAAGAGCCGCAGAGAGGCCCACAAGACAGAAATCAGTCCCGCTCTGACCTTTTGTTCTTCTCCTCCCCTTTTGTCTTACAACTAACAAGGCGTCGCTTGATTTGTTGCTCCAAGAGCTGCCAGATGGAAGTGGAACTCCTTCCTTCGGAGCGCGTGGCGGGGTTCAGCGAGGCCTGAGGCGAGCAGGCAGGCTTGAGGGGCTCAGCTCACCACATGGCTGTGGCTGGACCCGATTTCCAGCTGGGGACATGCCACCTGCCAGCCCATGACCTGGCTGCAGTGACACACTTAGAAGAGAACAGTCAGTACCCCCACAGCCACTCTCTGCAGGGGGGTTTTGGGGTACAGGGGTGCAGGGCATTATCTCAGCCCACTGTCACTTTTTGCATTGTTTCCTTCCGTGATGTTGGTGATGTGAAGGGGAGGAAAGCCTTCTGTTTATGAAATGTTCTCTCCAGCCTTTCACTGCAGTCTCCCTGAGTGCCAGAAGGTGGTTGGAAAATCTTCCCCTGTGCTAATGAGGCTTGTCCTGCTCTGAGGGGACAAAGCCATGGCAGGAAGCTGCTCTCTCAAAGTAGATCTCTTCAAAATTGAGCAAAAACGGCTGGTCCTCTTCTTCCCCTTCCACATTTAACTCGCCTTTGAAAATGTGAGTGAATGAGAAAATTCTGTGATACAGAATTTGTCCTGGAGACTGGAGGCATGGTAGAATGACAAGGATACCCATCTTGAATTGTGAACAAGAAGCAGGAGGACTCTGCTGCATGCTTGAATTACCAGGTTTCATTTCTGTCCACCTGGCCCCTTTCTAGCCCTACAAGTCTTTCCTGCAAGGGTGTGTGCCCTGAACCCCTGTGCTTGAGACACTTTCCAAGAAACTTGGGGCTTTGAGTGTTTTCCAGGTGGAAAAAGAGTTCTTTTCTTATGCCCTAGGTAAGCTCCTGCCAGCAAGCAGTGTCACATAGTGCAGCTTCCAGCAGCTGTTTTCAGGTTCTATAATGCCTCAGCTGACTTTTGTCACCTTCAGCACTTGGGTCTCCACCCACAGAGAATCCTCACTCCTCTTTGTCAGCTGGAGTCCCATTGAAACCATGATGGGAGTTTCCTTCCAAGACTCCTTTCTTTTCCTCCAACCCAAGACCCCAAAGGAGTGTGTGAGGATTTGGATCCATTACACATCTGCAGGGCATTTGGCTGCAGAGAGCCACATGATGAGGTTGTTATATTCTGTGTGCCTTGGTGGGGGTGAGGTGGTTAATGACTAACTTGTAAAACTGCTCGGTGCATGGGTGCACTGAGTAGGTGTTTTCAGAAACAGCTGAGCCAGTTTCCCCCGTCAGGATGGGCTTGGGTGCTGGCCAGCTTTCCTGTCACACTCTCTGCTTGCAAAACTTTGTGGGGTTGAGTTTTGGTTTCTGAAACCTGTCAGGCACAACTAAGATGCAAAAGTGGCATTGCTTGGCTTTTCAGGGCTCCGTAACAACATTCTCTAAGAAGCAGAACAACATTCTGTAAGAAGTAGAAGTCAAAATACTACTGTCAAAAGTGCTACTGCATCCATGGCTTACACATTGGTTATACTAGGAGTAGAAGCCCAAATCTATCTGGATGATGGTTATCCTACCAAGAGCTCAAGGGTCTGTACATTGTGTCTGGAAAACGGTTTGAGAATGGGTGGGGGCTCTAAGCCTGACCATTTTGACATCCTAGCTCTTAATAACCTACTTTGTAAATCTTCCAGTATATTTAAGCACTTTGTGTGAAAATCTTTCTAGAAAGGATTGTCCAGCAGACACAAATTTGTTCAGCTGTCACAAAAACACTTGGCAGTTCAGGCCCTGTCTGTTATAGCAAAGTGGCCCAGAGATGGTGAAAGCTCTTCTTGATCCAAGAGGCAGCAGCTTTTCTTTCACTGGACTCATTACCTGGAAACAGTCACAGGCAAGTCAGATTTTGTGCAGCAGCCCCAATTTGGCCCATGCAATACAGTGTCCTGTCCACTGCTTTTGGTGCCCAGACCATGTCCTCCAGGCTGTTGAACCTGCCACAGCCCCTGACACTGATATTTCTGCAGAGAGCGGAGACTTCTAGAGCAATTAGTTCTCTTACAAAACTGGAAATAAGAGTTTCCACCCACTGATATTATTTATAAGTAAACAATAGTGGCCTTAAACTGGAATCCCTGCTGTTCCTGATGCCATTTGAAGACAACATGGTTGTTACAGTCCCATCGTGGAGCCTGTGGGTGTGATAGATGCATCTTATGTTGAGCCATTTCTCTTTTATTCTTATCACACTTGAGCACCTGTGAGTCAGAGGTCTGCTTCTTGCTCTCTTCCCTTCTCTCACTCTCCCTCTGCAGACCGAAATGGGGGGGTTCTGCTGAACCTTGTGAAACCATATGAACCTTGTGAACCATGTGAAATTTGGCCACTGCAAAATAAAATATATAAGTGGTGTCAGGCTGCTAATTGTTCTGTCCTCTGCACACATTATGAGGGCGCACAGATGAACTGTGCTTTTTGCAAGGAACCTATGCCAGGGTCAGGGGAATGTCAACCTACAGATGGAACAGCCTGTTTCTGGTATCACTGCATGTGGGGACACACCCCACCATCAGCTCTTTGCAAGCTGCAGAGTTCATGCAGTCACTTGGCACACAAGTGCCACTCCATGTCTCTGATCAGCGTTCCCCTCTACAAAATTTGTGGGTGTGCAATGGACTTTTAATTTTATTCTCTGCTCTCTTCTGATAAATCCTATCACTCTCTTTTTCAAAGCATCTGAGCTGAATTTTTCAGACAATTATTCACAATTACTTCAGTCCTTTTCCTATGTATGGCTAGGACGATTTCTCCCACATACATTAATCTGTGTTTATTGATACTGACTTGTAACTGTGGCTTCATTGCCTGGCTATTCGGTGTCATCTTCCCACAGTTACTCATTTTCATGCTTAGATCAGAAAATCTTGGATAACTTTTCATACTTGATCATTGGTCATTTCACCCATTGCTCATCCGCTTTCCAGGTGACTGTGATTGCACTGAACACCTGAAATGCCAGCACAAGTTACAAGGTGTTAGGGAACTTTCCAGAAACTCTTCTTCCATTACATGTGTCAGAATGTACATATATATGCAAAAATATGGACCCGTATGTATATGTGTGCATTCATACCATCATGTATTCTAACTTCCTGTGTTTTAATCTGGTATGAGTTTATGATAGTCCATGACAATAATTTCTTTGAAGACTTCACCAATTATCAATGTTTTTCAAAACCTGGGTGCAGTGAATCAACCCAACTGCTCTGTCCCTCATTGCTGGCAATCCTTCCAAAATAGCTGATTGATTTTTGAGGTACAACTTTACAAAAATTATGTTGGTTTCCATTGATTGATTGATCCATTGAACAATCTACTGACAGAATCACGGACACACTGGTTGGGAGGGACGTCTGATGATCTCTAGTCCAACCTCTATTCAAAGCAGGCCAGAAGAAGTGAGTCCAGCACAGCCTTTGGGTCACCTACTCTGGAAGACCTTCAAGGGTGGAGTTTCTACCCCCTCTCCAGTTACAGATCCCAAAGCTGCCAATCTGAGCCTTCTGAGCTGCAACTGGGAACCTCCTCTGCTCCCCTTCATTGCTGCCTTTTGCTCTACCCTCTATCACTAGCAAGAAGAGTTTGTTTCTATTACTTACAGCTCTTCTTTCAGTAGTTTCAGTCTGGGGAACCACCCATTCTTGAAGATACTTAAAAGTGGAACAGACAGCTCTGAAGGTGACCCTATTTCAAGCAAGGTGTAGGGGTCTCCAGAGGTACCTTCCATCCTAAATTATTCCATGATGTTGCAATTAGGCTGAACTCTAATAGATTCCTCCGCAAGAGACATCAGTCCAAGGTGACATATTAGGAGATGTCATCTACTAAAGCACAATTCTGGCATCCCAGGTACTGTCGGAATTTCCAGGCAGGTAGACTTGAGAATCATTGGCATGCAGAAGCAATGTGAACAAGCATTTTGTCCATGTGTTCTGTTAGTGTTTCTGGGATGTTCCTGTCTTGAGCAAGAGGCTTCAAACTGATATTCTGCCAATCTCTTATCTTGGGTTGTCAGCCCATTACTGCATCTGGAGCTTTTTATAATAAAATGGTGTTTGGAAGACAAAGCTCATGTCAGCCCCTACCAGCAGGGCATTCTCCTGAAGATAAAGAGCTGGAAAGCAGCACGGTGAGAGCAGAGAATCCTAGCAGACCCAGCAGCAAAATACTTAAATGCTGAAATAATCCAGCATCTGCTTGGAGCAAGAACTATCCATATGAAAGACAAGGATCTGTCATAGACTTTCAGGCTGGAAGGGACTGTGATGTTCTTTCAGTCTGACCTCCCACACGGTTCAACCATACGACATCGTTTTGTATCAAGCGCAGAGTTCCCAAATGAGCTTGTATTAAAACTCTTAAATGAGGAACTGAAGGACCCCATTTTTGGGAGATCATGGTAAGGTTATCCACACAGCTGGGAAAAATACTATTTCAGAGTTTTAATTGAGCTTCCCCCCTCTGGGATTTGTGTTGCTGTTTTGTTTTGGTTTGCTGATTTTTGTTTTGGTTTTTTTCTGGATTAAACATTTTTCTAATGCCAGGGGAAGTTTGGTTTCCAAGAAATATTTTGACCAACTTTCTTACCTTTTTAATACCCTCCATAGAACCCAGAAGAATTATTTCTGGGGTGTAGACATTGAAGATAACCTTGACCTTTGCTTGTTTCTGCTAACAGCGATCCTCTGTAAAACAGAGATAATACCGCTTCCCTCCCTTTCACAGGTGTTGGCTGTTCAAAAAAAGGAGACCATTAACATTTCTCAAATGCTACAGTGGGAAGCAAATATTAAGGCAGTCAGAGATCAGAGGCTGGATATTGCATTCCCAAACGTGGTTTAGTGCAGCAATCTTATCTACTGGAAACTGAGTCCTCTTATATCACTAGAAGATAGGAGCTGTATTTACATATATGGATATTGTTGTTCTGAATGAAAAGGCATAATCTAAAAACAGTTGTGTACATCAGTAACTGGGTACACTTGAAAGAGAGAAGGTATTTGGTGAGAGTAGGGGTTAATTGTTTTGCTCATAAGGGACCTTGGGATAAGGCATTGCAGACCTTGTTAAGAGTACTTCTCATAGGAAAAGGCTTTTAAAAATGTAAAACCAGAAGCTGGTCTATTTGAGTCAGTTCATCTGTTTACTCTAGATGGGGCTTTTACTCGTAATGGAGCCAGTCGTCTCAGCTATCAGCCACACCATTTACAGTCAAAGGCTAGACCAAAATAACTCCTAGGTCCTTCTGATTTTCTATTTTTGTCAATGATCTACTTAAATGCTGACTATATCCCACTTAGGATGGTCGGATCAATCTAATTGGCTGAGCATCACTGAGCTGCACGGTGGCGGGGGAGTGGATCACCTCTCTATATTTAAAATGAATGTCTACGTGGTGTCCTTGTGGCGAGTGGCTGTGGGCAGGCCTGGCACTGCAGAGTCATGGCTGGGGACTGGGGGAGATGCTCCACTTCCGAGCAAGGCTGGTGTCTCCCACACTGTTGCTCTGTGGTGCAAAGTGCTACCCAGGGATGAGTCAAGAAGGTGGATGCTCTCCCTCTACTGCCTCCCAGGCTGGGGTCACCTCGTCCTGAGAGGTCACCAGGGATGGATTCAGCTTTCCTGGTGATAGGGAATGACTCAGTGGTGTGGGAGTGCTCTCAGCCATGTGTCAGGGAGCAGTCTCTGCTCTCAGCTCAGCTATGGCCCTCTTCTGAAGGCCTGAGGAAGTGCTCCCTGTTGTCCACCATTTTTAGTTATTCAGAAGTGATGTCGGTGGCTTTATTTATCTGGTGCTCCAAACACAGTGCAGAGCTGGTATTTGGGCTTGAGCAGCAGCCCAGAAATCCATCCACATTTCCATACACTGGGACTAAAGGCTAATGCCCTTGCCTTTCTGCTACCCTGTTGACAAGTTATCATTAGCAGAGCTGTCTCCAAGTCTGTATTGCAGAAATCATTTATCCTCTGTGGCAAAAACAGATATTGAATCAGAAACATGAGCCTTCTTCCAGACTATTCCGGGGTGAAGGCTTTGGTCCTGTGTCTTGTGTAGCTCCTGTAGATCATTTGTAGGTTGACACAGAGTGGTTCAGCATTAACCAGCATTAATCAGTAATTATTTAGCTGATTAGTTTCAGCTAAGCAGAAATGCAGAAGAGATTGAGTCCAGATATCAGGGTGATTCTCTACACACTTGCCTGTGTAGTGCCAAAGAGTCTCACTTCTGATATTCAAAGAAGGAGGAGATTTTTTTAAAACCTCCCAGAGCCCACCACTGTTGTTTGAGGCTACGTAGACTCTAAAGGAAAGTTATGAAAAAGGAAATAGCCTCATTATTTTTAAAGGTAACCAGCTAAAATAGATGAGTCCTGGGATGATGTCATCCTTGGGGATGGGATTGGGCCACATGTGTGTTTGGGAGCTGTTGGGCACATCAGGGGGGTTAAGCTCAGTGGCACTGGGTGCTCACAGCCTTGGCTTTGTTTGGAGAGCATGTGCAGACTGTGCTCTTTGGTTTTTAGAAAAACCAAATCCCAGCACAACAAGACCAGACACAAGAAAGTCCTGGTAGTTTGGTCACAGGTCCCATGTCAGGTCATAACTGACCATGACAAAACCAACAAGTTCTTTATTATTGTTCTGTATTACTTTAATTAATTAAACACTGGGAAACCAAACTTATAACCCAGGTCTTTCCTGGGTTAGTAGTTACAAAAACTGCTTTGGCAGGATCATTTGTAGCTAGAATTTTTTTGTTGCCCTTCCCTTCCCTTCCCTTCCCTTCCCTTCCCTTCCCTTCCCTTCCCTTCCCTTCTTCCCCCTTTGCCTTTTTTCCTTTCTCCTTTTCTTATTTTTTTTTTCCAATAAGGAAGGTTTTGTAAATTATCTTTTCCTTTCAGAAATTTTTGAATTAAAATTAAAAGGGTCTGGTATTTTCCCACCCACCCATCTTGGATTTCATTCAAAACTGCTGTGTTCAGGACAATATTTTGTCTTTCCCAAACGGGAAAGTTTTGGATACGATTGTGGAATATAGGTGTGTTTTGTCTCTTCTTTCTGCTGAGGACATGCCCTGTATTTTTGTTAGTGGTGTTCTTCCTGTTTTGGGCTTTTCTGGTATCTTATTAGCAATATACCACACAATTTTTTAACTGGCAGTGTTAGTTATATGCAGTATGCAAACAGATTTTTTCTCAAAAGCTCTGCTTCTGATACATGACAAGAGAAACGTATTAAATGGGTAATAACCCCCAACCCATGCAGTGTGCAAACTAAACCTCAGGTGCTTACTTTGCAGCTGTACCTTTCCTGGTGTTATCCTACACGTCATTCCAGTGGCATTAGTGCAGGGTGGAAAAGGAATGGAAATTTCAGTTTTATTTGATTATATGATACAGGGAAAACACGTGTGGCATTGCTGCTTTGAATTTAATAGCACAGGCTCAGCTGATGGGATGTTTCATTGCTCTTCACTGACCTGTCCTGCAGCCGAGGACACAGGAGCTCTGAGCAGACACTTCCTCTGTCTCTCTTCTCTCAGAAAATGGAAAAGCATTTGCCAAGGAGATCTGCACTCAGAAAAAATAATGTTTGTGAAGTTATCCTCTCTTTGGGAACAGCTTTGGTTCGAGTGTAAGCCTTTTACTGGAGAAGGCACCCCCATGGTTGCGCAAGCTACCTGAGAACTGGACAACCTGCAGGTCCTTAAAAATTCCTGAAGACTGTGGGTGCACCTCATCAGCAAATTTATTCCATTTTTCTGTCCTTTCCCATGGAGTTGTGGTTGGGTGCTCCTGGCATACCACCTGCTCCGGAGGTCATGGGATCTTCTGGAGGGATAGGTGGTCACCAGGTGAACAGGTTGAAAATAAATAAATAAATGCCTGGGGGGTGTATCAGGTTCAGGTCTCCTTGTGTGTGACAGGGAAGAGCACGGCAGGCAGAACGGACGGGAACAGATTTTGTTTAAATTTAGCAGCAGTGTTGTGGTTGGAAAAGGCTGATGAGAACTTGGCGCTTAACTCCTCACCTCATACTGCTCCCCCCAGTAGGGCTTTCAGCCTCCAAACACAGCATTGCAGAGCCTGGGCAAACACCCTTTAAATAACCTCTTCCCTCCTGCAGACTGTTTTGCTGAGCCGTTCTGGTTTCTTAGCATCCACAATAGTGGCCAACATTTTGCTTGTGGAGGGGGGTAAGTCCCACACCAGAAGCAGGTGGATCATGAACTGCTGTGAACCTCCCTATCAGGCAACCACCATCTGCAATTTTGGGTGTGTGCCATGACTCCTCTCCCACCCGGTGGTCCAGGTAGGAGATACATCTGCTCAGGCTGATCTCCCATCTCTCAAAGCCAGTTGCTCCATGAGACCACTCTGGAATGCCCAGAAGCTGAACCCACCTTCCTGTTCTCCTTGCTCTCTCCCAGCCCTCTCACTGCACAGGGCAGGTGGGATCTGGGCTAGTTGCTGACAGCTGTTTATGTCCTCAGCTCCACTTCCCATGCCAAGCCCTTCCGTTTGTCTTTTGGGATATGATGCCTCCAAGTATCCCCAGTGCAACCTTAGATCAGGAAAGCTGGCACAAGATTTTGGCATCTGACAGCTCCAGGTCCCCCATGACTACCCCTCTGTGCAGGTCTCTGAACTTTCTTAACTCAGAGCAACTAAGGGAGGCCACTGGAAGCTGTGCTGCCATCAGCTTCCCGTCTGCAGGGAAATTATGGATTCCCCCACAGTGGTAATTTGCCAGAAAGTTACAGAGGAAATATTACCTTCCCCAAAACTAGGAGAATGCCATGCTCATTGCATCCCAGGTAGCTGGAAAGCCAGAAAAGAAAAAACCTTATTCCCTATCCATCCTTCCCACCCCAAAAGAAATAGTCTTCTGAGTTTTCCTACACTGGCACATCATAAACACCAGTAATGTAAATTTTTTCTAGTTATATCCTGAGCCTCTGACTTTCTGCAACAAAAATGCCAGTGCTGTCCCTGTCACTACCTGCAAACCTGCTGAACATGGCTGTTGTCCCCACGCATGGGATGGGGACAGGGCTATCTATTTTGTGTAGTCCTACAGAAAGCACATCGGCTCCAGTGGAAACAAGGAATGTGTTTCACTGGAGAGGAGGAGTGCTGCAGACTCTGTCAGCTCATCATGGCTGTTTTCCATGCTGCTATATTTGTTTTATTTTGGGTGACAGAATTAATGACCCCTCAAATGAGTATTTACAGCTGCCTTTTTTCCCCCAGCTTAATTGGAAAAATAAAAGTATTTCCAAAAGTTCTCTGCCCCTATTTAGTGAAGTAACAACCTGTTTTTTATCCCCTGTCCTTCCAGATTGCATCCACCAGGCTCAATGTTTGCTTTCTGCCCCTGGGATTCAAATGCAGAGTGTCTTAAGCACCCTGAAGAAAGAACCCTCACTCGTGTCTGTGCTGCTCAGCTCAGGTAAGCAGGGTTTGCGATAGAGATGGACCTTGAAATGGACCTTGGATGTGTTGAATGAATCTTTAGACCTTCTTCCAGGAAAGGAGGGAGAAAGCTTGGTCTCTCCTTTCTGTGCCAAGGTGAAATCAAAATGCTGCACTGAAAAATGAATAATTGCTTCTGCTCTGAAGTTTTTGGAAGCCTAATGCTGAAATTATGAAGGTTTAGGACAGTGTTTTTGTGCATACTTCAGTGTCCAGGAACTTTCTCCCCACTGAGGCTGTAGGACTGAACACCGGTAAACAGTGCACTGTAGAAAATGGGGGGAGCTGGGGGCGTTGCTACACTCCCATTTTTAACTCCCTTTTCCCCCTCTTCCTCCCTGCACACAAGACAAGCCCAGCTGCCTGCCTGGGGAGAAGACCTCTGTCAAAGCAGGCTCGCTGACAAATGAAAGCCCCCTGCATGGAGATTATGAGGAACTTTCTGGTCGTGGGAACCTTTAGACAAGGATATATGAGCCTCCCGCTCCTGCCCTGGCAGTGACCCCAGCTCCAATCCCAGTCCTGCAGCGCGACCACGACTGGGGCAGCTTGTGACTGCTCTTGGCCATGGACCCCAGGGCCCCGAAAGGTGAAATGTGAGGACGGAGCTCCAGACATAACCTTGCCTGATGGACTTTAGGTGGGAAAAGCTGCTGGAGTGTCCTTGTGCCATGAACTTTGAGGAGCAACATCCCAGAGAAATGCCATGGCATGGTGGGGAATGGTATTGAGAGCTGCTGGCCATCAGGAAGGAGTCTAAGGAAAGGTGACCACCTTTTCAAAACAGAGCATGTTACAGCAGCCTGTGGCACTGCCTTGCAAAAGTGATGGGTTATGTGTGTGTGGGGAGAAAAAACCATTGAAAATAATAGCATAATTGGCTGTCTGGCAGGCTAAAACTTCAGCAGAAGCTGTGATTATACTTGTCACTATCTGTTAACCTTCAAAACAGGTGTTGTGCGTTTGAGGTGCCAAAACGGTGCTCAGGCTGCAATCTGTGTGTGTGACAGGAGCATGGGCTGGAGGAAGGGCTGGGGGCTCTGCCAAATGGGCACAGGGGCAGAAAGGGGATGGTTCTGGGCAGGCAGTGTGTGTGACACAAATGGATTTGGCTGGCTTTGAAAGGGGAGCACGTCCTGGCAGTGCTGGGACCCAGCAGGACGTGTCCGCAGCTGATGGCAGACGGTGCTTCAGTGGGGACCCCAGCGAAGGGGTTCTCTTTTGTAGGCTGATTTAACAGCTGAAGGGTTTGGGCCAGGTTTATTAAAGTGCTCAGATTACTGAAATCTGCAATAATCAGCTGGAGGAACCTTGACTCCCGCCAGGATCCTGAATTTTCACTTGGTTTTAGGAATTAAGACTATAATGCTTTGTTGCACTCTTGGTCCAGCTCAGTGTCTTGCTTTAATATGTTTGTTCTTGTAAGAGCCATAAAAACGGTTACATTTTGGGTTTAATAATTTTTAAAAAATAAATAAATTAAAATGCAGTATTTCAGTGAAATGAAGTAAACAAGAAAAATAATTATTTTTTTTTCTTCCATGGAATATTTTCATTATAAACCTTGTGATGACAAGTGTGTTGGGATCTTGCAAGGCTGTATTGCTAAGTAAGTCAGCAAGCATTGTAATGCTTGGCATGTGTGGAAAGTGAGTGAACAATGTTAAAATGAGAAGATTAGGTAGGGCTCTGTAGAATACCTAAAGAATCTGAAATACAACACTTCGAAGAAAAATGTTAGGGATGAAGATCAGGAGATTGTAAGGTGCTAATCGTTGGCATTTGGCATGTCAGCACACTTAAAAATCTCCTCATCTTGTCTAACTTAATGTAATTAACTTTAAAATTCAAACTCCATCAGGGATGAAAATGTGCTGATACCACATGTATGAACAAGATAACTTTGTGTCTGAGTTCCACCATGAGAGTCCTTTTTAAAGCAATCCAAGTCAGGTTATCGGAGTGCCTTTAAAATTAGTATACACCTGTATCATGCCCTTGTCCCAAATAAGAAGCATTCTCATGTGAATGTTCGTGACAGTCGTCAAGCAGAAACAGCTGGTTGTTGACATAATAACAAGTTTACTGTAATTGTTGATGAAACTCCAGAGTTGGTATTTCTTATTCCTGCTGCTGTTTATTAAACAGACGTGGGTTTGGGTGTGAAGTCAGCAGGTGTGGAAAATCTGTTTCTACCATCAGAGTTGGTGCTGCGGGGCATTGTCTCAGTTTGGGGTCTTTTTTTATACTGTATTTTGGAATATTGCAAATCAGAACGTGATAACCGAGTACCCATAAACAGTCTCCTGGCAGCATATCTTGATGATCAGAGATGTGGTGCGAATGTGCCTCCTTCCCTCAGGCGTTCTCATGCCGTGCACCTCCCATCCTGCTCCTGAAAGTGGGGGAGTTCACACCGAAGGTTACGGCTCAGGGTGACCTGAGCAAAAACTGCTTGTCATTTCCAAGCTCTCTGCTGCAGGACAGAGGTGGCTGTGGTTTGTCTGGCTGAGGAGGAAGGTCTTGGCACAAGGGAATTGCAACCCCTGCACGCCTGGCTCCAATGCTGTTATTTCCCAGCTGGAGGTGGAATGGCACGCACAGCTTTTGGGAGGAGCCTGTCCTTTTCCTTCCTTCAGAAGAGTCAATAGGCACATTTAGAAGTAAGGAGGAGTAAATTCTCATGGAGAACCAAAACCAGACTGATATCAATGCAAAGCTTTGGTTTTACTAATTCTTGAATGGCACTTGCAAAAATCTGCGTGTAGCTGCACCCATCAGACATCAGGATTTGGGAGGACACAGGTGTGAAGTAGAGGAGTTTATAAAAGCTGAGGAACTATGGGATCTTTAAAAGAACACTTCCTCTAAAGCAGCAAGCAATGCCTTCTCTATGGTCCTAGGCAGAAGCTTTATTAGAGAGAACCATAGATTGAAGTATTGCCTTGGAAAAGAGGGCTCTGTTTTCCTGCTGCAAAACATTGGATCAGTTTCTCTGAAAAAATTAGATGTTAAAGGGACTTCTGTGGAATTTAACCTGCTGATAAGAGTGAGTGTCTTCTACAGGAAAACAGCTCTCCAGATCTCTCAGACCACGTTGATTCCTTTTCACTGACCACGGCGGGAATTTGGGCACTTTGCTGTGCCCCCGTGTCCTAATCTTGGATTTCAATCCAACCCCTCAAATCACAGACAGTTTTAAAGCAGGTGTGATGGTTCAGAGATTGAAAGGGAGTTTCATCTCCATATGGTACCAGGGCTGTTGGGAAATGCAGAAATAACGGCACAAAGTGATCGGCAGCATAAGCCCCAGTCATTCCCTGAACTCGGTAACCTGCCATTGCAAGCTCCATCTGGGAGTGGGGATTATTTCAGAAAGTTCAGGACAAAAAGGGACTTTTTCTCTTCACCTCAAGGAATTGATGTGCCTTATTTCAGCAAAGAAATGACAGAGTCAAAAGAAAAAAAAGACGAAGCGTTTCAGTTATTTATGGAGACCACGCTTCATGCCTGTTTCTGACTTGGGTGGAATTTAGATGGAATTGGCTGTTTCTCTTCCACTTCTTTCACAAACACTTTATTTCTTTATATCTTTTAATTACTGAAGCCTATGTAAAAATAGAGAGGAGAAGAGTATTTTGTATCAGCTGTGGGTGTCTACAGGTGTTTTGGACTGCACTGCCTTAAAGGTTTTAACCATTCTTAAAATACAACACTGACAAAAAACTATTACTTCATCACCACAACTAAATAAAATTTTTATAGATTACAGATAGTAATTTTAAATTAAAAATTAGGTCAAATTGTATGAGCCCTAATTAGGACCTCCTTCATACTTCTGAGTTTGATTACAAATGTTTTTTCAAAGAAAGTAAACCTGAATTTTGTGTCACATTTTTCTAAACCCCAAATATTTCTTACTTGAAGACTACGGGGAATATTTCCCATCTTTTCTGGACATGAGAAAAAGTGAAAGCAACAGGTCTTATCTGTCTCTGTCTTTGGCAGTGATTATATCAGCAACTTTTAGAAGCTCTGTTTTCCATAAATTGCAAAATATTTAGAGTACCTCCTTGAATTCTTTAGTAGCTAAATCTTGTAAAAATTTTCTGTTATTGCAATCTTTTGTGAGTGCCAGGACGACAGATTTATACTTATTTGATCATTTCCTTTACCATGTCCAAACACTGCAATAGTATTTTCTTTCTCTCATGTTTCTGCCACTGCTGGGCCTGAGTTGCTAAAAGCAGCATCCAGAGGAACTTCCTAACCTGCACTTTCAGTAGTCCTGGTGCCACATATCTGGTTGTTAAAAAGTTACTTCAGTAGTGACTGGTTTTCTTCCTTGATTATGGTTTGAGCAGAAAATATTCATTCTTTCCTTATGATATGAACATGTCCTTGTTTACCCCTGGGCAGGGAAGAGATGCATTTGTTAAACTCTTCTGATTTTCTGTATTATTACTGACTATTCTGGTGTTTTTACTTTTCATGGGCTTTTAGTATTAGTAGGGTTACTCTTGGTCCCAATGGACTCAAACATCTGCTCCTTACTGTCTTTTTTTTTTGTCCATATGTATTTCCTTGCATATCTTTGCTTCCTTATTAATTTTGTATGGCTCCAGGATGTATTTTCAGTGTTTACAACATCTGTCTTCTAAACATCCATCCATTATTATTGCTTATTTTGCATCTTTTTCTATTCCAGATTTTTGGAACCATGCTTGCTTCTTTACTTACAGTTTTAGTCTGGTTTTGTTGTTGTTATTTGGTTCTTTTTACATCTGGCTAAATAATTTTAAACTATGCATTGCAGGCATCACATGTAGTCTTCACTCTTTCTTTACAACTGGATTGTGCTTGCTTCAGCTTTGTGAACCTGGCTGTCTTGAAATACCATGTGTTTTCAACTGACTCAGACAGGGATCAAACATAATCATTTCCACCTTAGTTACTGTTAGCTTTTATTTCTTGGTTAGCAAATTGTCATCCATGATTTGTAGAAATTCCAGAGGAGTTACTACTGCCAGCAGGAGATTTTGATATATATCATCCTGAGTCAATTTTCCCATGGCAGTCCTGTACCCATGGTAGATAAATGGCTTTGGAGCTGCCCCACCTAATTTTGAGGGTGGTTTAGCATTGAGGCAGGCAGCTATTATAACCTCATTTTGTGCTTTACCCATCTGGACGTGATCAACAAGCAGTCAAAATCATTTCCTCCTGAGCTATCACTGCTACAGAAGAAATTAATGCCAGCCTTGGTCTCTTTTGCACACCTGATGCTCCTGCAGAAGGTTACAGGCACTGCCTCCGTCTCACTCAAAAATGTAGATAATTTCCCTGGGTTTCATTAGCATGAATTAAAAATTACAGTTTGACAAAGAATTTTGAGAAATATTTCACAGTTGTTGATGAGCTTTTAAAATTGTTTTTCCAAGGTTATACCTTTGAACATAAAACTTGTGTTTCCCCACCCTCTCACTAACTTTAGTTATAACACCTATCAAATACTTTATCTTTTAATTAAAATTTTCCATGAAAAGTTGTGAATGAATGAGATATAAGTCAATTGCTTTCACAAGGCTACTTTCTGAACTGTGCTCTCAAAACATGGTAGGGAGGGAAGCAGTGACAAGAATGTCAGAGGCTGAGTTCTAGTTGGTGTGATGATTGTGCTCATCAGCAAAGGCAAAAAGAAATTCTGCAATCAGAAAAAAAAAAAAAGAAAAAAAAAAAAAGAAAAAAGAAAAAAAAGAAGAAATTAAAGTGATCCAGAACAGGATCCTTTTGCATTTTGCTTTTGTTTATTTGTAAGCCCAGGCTCTCACCACCTTTTTTGGGTTCAGCAGACCTCACATGGAAGAATCCACAGCATTTAGTGTCAGTTTTCAGCACTCTGAACTGCTCGTCCAGAAGGGGATACAGAGGAGAGGGGTGACATCCTTGGGAGCAGGAGGCCCCTTGGAGACACTGCTGTCCTCAAGGTGGTGGCTCTCAAGCCCCATGCCCAGGGGCTAAATGTTACTGCAAGACAAATATTGACTTCTGACAGAGTTTGGAGAAATTCATGTGGGTATTTCCAAGAGTTTATGAATTAACCAGAAATGGAGATAAGTCCTAGGCTATCTATTTCATCAGCTAAGAAACTGTTGACTGAAGCCTAGCATGAGCCAAGTACCTACATGCACTGTGTTTCAAAGAATTAATCATATCTTCAGATGTGGAGCTTGCTAGTTAGTTTAATTACTGTCCTTTTTTTTTTCCTTTCAGTAGCTAAATGGATCTGATGACAATTCATTTTTTTTAGTAGATGAAAGAGAAGCAGGCTTCAAAACAGATAATGAATTTCTTCTAACTCGTCTGGAGACTGAGGAGCCATAATTCTGATTGATCAGATATGGTCTGCTTCAGAGAGGCACCAGATGTGGTCCAGATTTTAAATAGATGCTGCTACTGTCAAAAAGCATTCGATCCCTCCTGGTGTAACAAAGTGAAGTCCATCTGTCTGGAGTTGTGCAATTTTTTTAGTGGTAATAACAGTTAACATCAACAATAAGCTTTGTCTCATTAGTATCACATAATCCCTACTACCAAGTCCCCAGTTTCTGGTCCCCATATTATCTGCCATGGAAAAAATAAAGACCACAGCAGGAGCTAAGAAGGTCAGTGCATTCTCAGGGTAATCAGCTGTAGTAAATTCAATTCTGACAAGACAAGGCTTGCAAATGTCTGGGGAATTAAGGGATCATCTATAATTTCATATGTTGAGTGGGAAAGTGTCCTTCCAAACATTTATTAATTACAGATGAGGGTGCATGTGGTGATCATCCTTGGAGAAATTTCTTCTGAAGCAAAGCAAGAAAAACAGATGTAACTGTTTGCTGCTATTTCTAAGGAAAAAGTACTGATCTTCTCACTTGGTCTTCAATGTTTGCAGTCAGTATTCTTTCTCTCCCAGTGTTTATTGCTCTGTCTTAGCAACAGATGCCTGTCACCCCTTATGAAACCTTTTGCATAAAGGGTTCCCACTGTAATCAATGGAGCAACTTGCCTTGGCTTTAGTCTGGCTCAGTGCCTCACTCCAGGCTTTGCACTGCTTAAGAAGAAACAAGTAAAGAACAACAGACAAAAGAGCTTCACATTTAGAACTGAACTTTGCATTTGAAGGTCTTGGAGCACTTTGGAAAACTTAATTATTCCCCTTTGAGGTCTGTGTTGTTCTTTCTGTTTTACAGATGAGGAAATTAAAGCACAGGGAGGTCAGAAGTGAACATTTTCCAACTTGGGCAACTGAAGGTAAGCACTTACATCCACACCTTCCTTCCTCAAGAGGAAGTCCTCAACACTTTCACACTCCTTTTTGCATCCGTTTTTTGAAAGTGTGGGCTATATCTTAGCCAAGAGCTCTCCAAAAGTCACCAAGATTGCTGACAAGGCCATTATATTGTCTTAAAAATAAGAGATGTAAAGTGTGTAGCTCATTTCCCTTAGTGAAACCAAGACTGAGGAGGAGCAATGAACACAGAATCCATTGGGGACTAAATATCCAGGGAGGAAAAGAACTACTCAAGTCAAAGAATAAACTTCTCATGAGAAATGATTGCTCTGTTAAACACAAATAAGCATGGATTGAAGATTAGGGGGAGGTTTGTAATAGTCAGAGGAGTGAGGTCTGGGGAGAAATGGGGAGCTTGGGGGCGAATAACGTCACTCAGGTTGAGATGAAGTTGAATCAGAACCTAAGAGAGATGAAGGGATGCTGTACCAGCACCTCCAAGGGGCTGGACTTGGTGGTCCAGCATGTGGTTCCGTGTTGTGTTCACAGTACTGCAAACCAGTTTCTTAACCCACACATAAAAGCCAGGACAAACTGATCTTCCTCCTTACAGGGAACCCTGGGTCTTCCTTCTTTAGGATTTAGGTCATTTGGGGAGGAAAATGCTGTTGGTGCCACAGGAAGAAAATGAATACCTGGTGACATCAAACACTGCTCTCCCTTTAGACCTGTGGTGCCTCGTATGCCAGATTGCAGCTATTGTATGAAGAATTTTCAGTTCCTTTTTGTGCCTGGCGGCTGATTGAAAGTTCATATTATTTATGGCAGAAAACAGCAGTGTACTTTGGAGCCTAAGGAAGCTGGGAAAGTGCAGTGGATGTCAATCAATTAAGCTATTCAACTTATTTATGAAACAGGACAAAACAATGTCTAGGATATGAATTCCCATCTCAATGGGATCCCCCCTGATATAAAATGTCAGAGCTGAAAAAGGGTCAGCTCATGACCCTTGAATATTCTTTTAAACTATTTGCAAATCAATACCTCTTCTCTGGGTTTGTTCAGGGACCATCGTTCTCTTTTATTATGAGTCACGGGGCATAGACTGCTTATCAGGGAGTATGGAGACAGATCACTGCACTAAAGCAGCAGCTGGCTTTGGAGAATGAGCCTGACTCTCTTTTCTGGGGGGGCTCGCTTCACTCTACTCTGGTAGAGCAAAGGGTTTTAAAGTGAGCATAATTATGGTTTTTGATTTGGGCTCCCTAATATCTGCTGGAAGAGCAAAGAAATCCTTTGCTGTGCATGCAGTTGGGATTGTCTCCCTCTTACTAGTGCCTATATCAGCCAGGAACATCACCTGCCATTTTCTCTTCCAAGTTATTTTGTGTCAGGAGGACCCTGTGTCCCTGGGTTTTGGGGTTGCAGTCCCAAATTGTCTCCCTCTCTCTCTTAGCAATAACCTGCTGTACAGGTAGGGCTTGAATGGACAGATGGCCTGATCCTCAGCTGAGCATCTGGCCTATTAAGCTCTCTAAAAAGGCATCATCTTTACAAATCCCAGTCTTAATCTTATTTCCCACTGTGTGACCCATGGGGGTTTCAGATCAGTGCCAAAGAGGGGAAGAGGAGAAGGAGGGCAGCTGGAGGATCCGTGGAGCCAGGGGAAGGGAGGTGCCTGCAGGACACGTCTCTGAGCTGAGTGCTGAGGATGTGACCATTTCTCACCAGGAGGAGCTGGAGAAGGTCAACAGTCCTGGCTACCCCGAGCTCTCCTGCAAGGAGGACATGTACAAAATAATCCCTGAAATAGCGGCCCAGGCCTTTCGATAGGTTTCTTTAAAGGACCTCCCATTGCCTCTTCTTGTGGCATCTTCTTTCTCCATGCAAAACCATGGCATCATCCCAATGCCTTTCAGCAGCACTTGGGCCAGCTCAGGTCCAGGCAGGTGAACTGAGGATAATACCACAGAGGCAATGCCCAGTTGCCTGCTGAGGTTTATCAATGAGAGCTTTTTGCCAAAGGGAGATGAGGAAGACAACAGTTTGCAAGGAAATGAGTTGTTTATGGCAACGATCCCATCTCCTAACAGCATGCCATTCCTCATGGGAAATCAGCTTTTGTCTAGAAGGCCAGCAGTGTGGTACGTCCTGTGAAAAAGGGACTCTTCCTCTCACTTTGCCTGTTATAGAACGAACCTTGAGGCAAAAATTTGGTAGTGTTAATGGCATGTGAAAAATGGAAGCATTTCCAAGAAGTGGAACTTACATAGTACTCAGTGACCTGCAAATGGTCAGCTATGGACTGGTTTTGATCAGGTCCAAACATAAAATATTTAGAGCAGACTTGGATTGGAATCTTTTAGAATTAAAGACGTTAATTTGACTATACGAGTTCCCTGAGATTTTCCCCTGCAAGATTCAGGTGAACGCCTTAAAAAATGAATAAGAGATGCATTAAGTGCTTTATGGTAAAGATGTATAGAGAGGGTTCCCTTCTGTCTTTCAAATCTAAAATATTTTAATATGTTTTTAAAAGATCAAGGTAGTAATATTTTTATTATTCAACTCAATACCTGAAAAAGTGAGTAATTCTGATATTTTGAGTTTGTGCCGCTGGAAAAAAATGTATCAGTGGACATCTCCCCTATGTCTGTAAAAGAACACTTGGACACTACTTCATCTGCACCTTTGTTTGCACTCAGTAATTCTGATGCAGGCCTGTAATGATGGATGGTAGGAAATGTGAAACAAAGCCCACAAAGAATCTGAATCTCTCGTTGTTTGGATTTTTTTAAACAGGATTTTCCTATAATTAGTGAATCTTGTAGAAGTCGCTATTCACTTGGATCTAAGATGTGCAGTGAAATCCTACATCAACCCAAAAGGGCCAAAATGAAAATGAACCTCTAGGTATGAGCAGGAAAAGAACACGAGTTTTTTCCTTTTATTGTAGACAGCCACTTTCAACTTTAAGCCAATCATTCCAAATCTTTGTTTCAGGCTTTCATCTAGAAAAGTTATTTTGGGACACTCTTAACTTTAAATGCATATAGAGTTCTGTAAAATACCATTCAAAAGGACTATTCACAGCTATTACACCTTAACTCTGATATGCCTAGGAAGGTGCTACAAGCATATTTCCTCCAAATAATCAATCAAAATAGTTCAAGATCAAAATAAGAAACAAGCAGTTCATTAGCTATAAATTCACAATTAACATAAAGAAAGCAAGTCCAAGAATAAGAAAGGAATATCTAAGTAATATTTACAGGCGTGTAAGCAATATCTTTAATATGACATTCACTGGAAAACTTTCTAGATAGTTCTGTCATTGAAAAGTGAAACAAAATTGGGTGAAAACATCTCAAAACCTGAAATATGAATACAGAAAAGGAAATTTCCAGTCAGCCTAAGGTTTCTTATTAATAGGCACTTGCCACACAATACTTCTGAGAAATAGATTGAGTTGAAAGTTCACCATGATGTAGCTATAAAAAAAAAATAAAAAGAAAAAGCTGATGAATTGCAGTTGTTTCCATCTAAATAAAGAGTAACTAACCAAGGAACCATCTGTCGGTGTATGATTACCAACTTTCTTTTTGTCTTTCAAAGCAGCCTGAGAAATCAAGGGCACTGGGAGTGGAGGAGAGAGCACACACACGCTGCAGACTTGCCAGCAGCCAGCCCCAAAGGGTCTGATCTGATCCTTGCCTTTTTCTCTTGGTGCACTGATTTCACACTGCTCGTTTTCATCTGGTGTGCCTCTACATTTCAAATGCATTCTGCACGCTAACAGGGCTATTCTGCAGTAAATGTGGCTGATTCTGGTATAGTTGAGAGCTGAAAAGTAAAACTTTCCTAAGAATGGAAAACCCTAAAGTCCTCTCTCTCAGTTTGTGAAACCAACAGAATAATATTAATTCATTTTTTACCCTGTTACTGAATAGCAAAAAGCCTCAGATACCCTGAGAAAGCATATCCTTAATGGTTTTCTTAAGGCTGAATGCCCTACTGGCAGTAAGAAAGACAAAGCAGTAAGATCTAAGGCCTTTTAGTCTCTAGAAAACTGCATCGGTTTTTATGCTGGAAAAATGAGGGATTTATTCCTTTTTTCGGTCACATGAGTTCAGGGTCAATGTACAATTTCTCTTTTTGTTTCTATTCCAATGACCACCTATTTTGGGGTGCTTTGTTCCCCCAAACCCCATCTGACTGATCAAACTCACTGCATCTGGCTCTTTGTTGCCGAAGGCGCTTTGCGGTGCCCGCAGCCACGTACCCACAGCCCCCACAAAACCCAGCACCCACAAACCACCCTTCTGTCGTGAAGGAAGTGCGATGGACACCAAGAGAATTGCCAGTGAGAGCCCACTCCCATCCTAGCCAAAATCCTATTTTTTATGCTACATTTTTCATTTTTACAAATCCCCCGCCCCTGCCCATGACTCCGTGCCTTGCCCTCCCGCAACTCCTCCAGCCGTTCTCACGCCCCAAGTACCCTTGCCTCAGGCTCAGCCCTCTCTGCTTCTCTCCCTGCTGCATTTCCCCTTCTCCCCAGCCGATAATCCATGCTTCCCACCTCTGACCCAGTGGCTGGGAGCAGGTGGAAAGGCAGGTGACAGTATAAATATTTATGTCAGGAAGTCTGCGCTTGGAAATGTTTCCTGGTGGAGTTGTCACACTCAGAAAAAATGATTAAAAAAAAAAAAAAGCAATCCCAAAATACATGTACAAATCCACAAAGAGGCATATTTCCTTTGCATAGCCACCAAAACAAAGAGTCCCTCTGAACAATCAATAGTAATCCCCAGGAAGATGAAATTCAACAGACCCGAAGTTGCCAGGATCAGCTACTTGGTGCATTTCTACAGTAGGAAGCCAGACAGCAATTACTGTCCTACAACTACATGAGCAAAGCAACTATTTACATGTACATCTTGTCAGTTCAATATGTTGGTTTCTGACTCTTGTCAAGTGTAAATGGGAACAGTCCTGATGAAATTTCTATTTCTTTTACATTATATACTGATTTACATGTTAGTGTTGCACCAGCCAGTCCAGCATGTAGGTTCCAGTGAATATACTATGGCCACAGATTTAAGCAAGTAAAACAATTTGCAAGCAGCTCTAATAAGCACCATCCCACTGCATGCCTGGAAATTCTTTCAGACTCATTAAGCAGTCAGCAAATAAGACACATTTGTCTCCCATTAAAGAGTAAATTGGAAATACTGAAAGGAAACCTATGCACGGCTGTGATTTGTTAGGGAGTGTATTAGCAGGAGCAGCCACAGTATGTTTAGCAGTTGAGCATGAGTTAAAGCAGGAATTGGAGTGAGAGGAACTATTTTAAATCGTCTCTATTAATAATCTGAAAGTACATTTAAAGCCATCAGCAGTCACAGCCATCTTTTACTCTTCCAGGAGGAAGTTGCCATTTGTTGCAGAGCTGCTGTTGCTTTTATTTGACACTCAATATGTGTTTTCCCCACAGTATTAGATATCTTGGGCTCTATCCAGGACACATTTGGAAAGGAACTGATCCCTGTAGTTCCTATGCAACGATGAGATTTACTACTAAGGTCGATGTGTATCTTCGGTGAGTCAAACAAACAGAAGGAACATTAATTAGGGCTGCTTGCTGAATTTAGATTGCATTCACACAACCTGATACAGTAGCTGGTGAGGCCAGGGTGGTTCACCCGAGGTCTCACTGGGTGAGCTAGGCAGCAACCAGGGCCTGGATCAGCTGTGGGCTGAAAAATAACCAGCCCCGTTGGTCTCCCTCAGGCTCGAGGCTGACTTTGGGAAACTCCTCAGAGTTTATCTGATTTCGAGGAATTAAGGCATAAAACCCCAACCTTTTCTGGATAAAGAGAGGTTTGAGATCATTTAGGGACATGTCAGCAGGAGAGTGGTGCTGTGATACTAAAACTGATGCTTCAACACACCACAATATTCAGACATATATGTGATAAGTGAGTGTTATAAAAACTCATCTTTAAAATATTTTAGAAGCAGGTTTTCATTTAGGAAGGTTGGAAGAGGAGTCCATGAGTGTTGTTGATTTCTGTTCTCAGCCCTGCATTAACTGTGGTCTCTAATGGCAGAGACAGGGCTCTCTGGAGCTGTTTGCCTCTGAGTGCCCTGAAACAGAACACCCTGTTTCAGAAAGCACAACAGCTTTCCCTTCCCTCAGCTTCTGAGTCCTGAGTCCTTGCAATCTCAGAGAGGAAAAGTTTTGAGGAGGCACTTGGATTGAGGTACTTCCCAAAAAACATGCATGGCCAGTACAGCCAGCATGTATCAATGCAATTACAAACATTTTGCCAATTAGTTAACACCTTGTGTTGCAGAGGAAAGCTACCTGGAGAGACTGAGTCAAGTCTTAGCAGAATCCCCGTAGTTTTCACCAAGCCCAAACTGGACAGAGAAAGTCTTTGGGGTCCTACCTGGAGGGCTGCAATCAGTTCTCTTTTGTGTTCTGCTTGTACTGGAGCTGTGATCTGCTCTTTATCTGCTTTTATTTTTTTTTTAATTACTCCCAACCAATGTTTCCAAGGACCACCCCTGCTGAGGTTACATGAAAGGGGCCTAAGGCATTTCAGCTGCTGCTGGGCACAGCAGAACACTGCAGGGACTTCAGCGTGGGAGCAGCTGAGCATTGAGGAGGGAACAGGTAAGGCTACAACCCCCTCATGTCTTTAGCAAGTCAAATATGGGTGAGACTCTCTTGCTCTGACATCCCCCTTCTGCAGCACACACACACTGAACACATACAAAGCTCCCAGTACTGTTCAAGTAATCTGTACCATGGGGCTTTCTATGTCAGATGATTTTGCCAGAGGACATATCTATTTTAAAATTTTAAACATATTTTTTTTTACAGCCTCACTTCTGCCAGTGTTGTGTTAACTCCCTGCAGACTTTACAGAGGTGGCTTTGGGAAGTGTTGGCTCCTGTGTGAGTGGGGAGGAGGAGCGGAGCAAGGCAGACCTGCATCATTTTAACTTTGCTGCAGAGGATCTGCACAGGCCAATGCTCGTCTCTGCTGCAAAAGGAAAACCAAGTAAGTATCAAGCTGACATTAAGGTATCCATCAGACTTGAAAACTGGAGGGCAATTTACTGTGACTTTTCCTCACTGATGGGGGCAGAGACCTTTCTGTGGTGCCCTGTTCCCTCTCTCTGGATCCTCCAATGTCCTTTGCTGGTGGGAATGGACATGGGATTGATGCCCACCATTTCCTATCCTATGCTGTGACAGCATGTCAGCAACATGGGATACAGATCAAAGGATTTCATCTGGCATATCCCTGGTATAGGGTCATAGAAACATTAAGGCTGGAAAAGACCATAAGTTCATCAAGTCCAGCTGTTAACCCAACACCACCGTGTCCACCACTAAACCATGTCCACAGGTGCCACATCCACACACATTTGAACACTTCCAGGGATGGTGATTTCACCACTGCCCTAGACAGCCTATTCCAGTGCCTGACCACCCCTGCAGTGAAGAAATTTTTACTAATATTCAGTCTAAACTTCCCCTGGTGCAACCTGAGGACATTTGCTCTTGTCCTGTCACTTTTTATGTGGGAGAAGAGCCTGAGCCCCACCTCACTGGAACCTCCTTTCAGGGAGTTGTAGAAAGCAATAAGTTCCCCCTGAGCTAAACACCCCCAGCTCCCTCAGCTGCTTCTCATAAAATTTGTGCTCCAGCCCGTTCCCCAGCTCCATTTCCGTTCTCTGGACCTGCTCCAGCACCTGAATATCTTTTTGTTGTGAGGGGCTCAAAACTGAATTCAGGATTCAAGGTGTGACCTCACCAGTACTGAGTGCAGGGGACAATCTTTGCCCTCATCCTCTATTATATGGGGCATATTCCCTGTCTGTGGGTGCTGAAAGGATTTGGAATAACTAAAGTGCTGTGTGTGGGATAAAGCCTTGCTGCTTGAGTGAGATCCCACATCTTGGCAAGGTTTTCTCAGCAGGGCCAGTGGCGAGGAGCTGCCCTCATGGGCAGCAAGCATCTGAGCCAGGGGACATTGCTCACGGTAGAAGATCCACCTCTACCCACTGCGGATAGCCAGAGGGTAGGGTAAGGGTAGGAGAGTCCCAGAAGAATCATTTTAAAAAGGAGAATGAGGTCACATTACTGAAGATGAGATCAAGGAATAAAATAACCATGTAGGGCAGAAAGGTTTCCATGCTAAATGAATTACAACCAGTGTGGAGTGTTAGGAAACAAGGAGAAAGGTGCTATAAATACAGTAAAGTAAGAGAAAGACAGCAGCAGGCAGAAGCCCATTACCTAATGAGGAACAGGAGCTGTACAGATGACCTAGAGAAGGCAAACATATTTAATGCCTTTTGTTTCACTTTTCTCCAACAAAAAAAAGGCCCCAAAACACTTCACAGTGATATAAAGCTAGCAAGTCACGAGACAGAAGAGAAAAAGAACAGACAAGGGACATTGTGATTAAACTGAATATATTCACCAAAGGGTACAAAAAAGAGAGACCTGATGAGGGAGGGGATTCTGCTTCTTTTCTCTGGTGGAACCCCAACTGCAGAGCTGCATCCAGCTCTGGGGTCCCCAGCATAAGAAGGATGTGAACCTGCTGAAGTGAGTCTAGAAGAGGCCACAAAAATGCTCAGACGGCTGTAGCACCTCTCCAGTGAAAATAGGCTGGAAGAGTTGGAGTTGTAGGGAGAGAAGAGAGAGAAGGCTCCAGGGAAACCTTAGAGCAGCCTGCCAGTACCTAAAGGGCTACAAGAGAGCTGAAGAGGGACTTGACAAGGGCATGTGTTGATAGAGCAAGGGGGAATAGCTGTAAATTGAGAGATGGTAGATACAGATTTAGTTTAGCTGTTAGGAAGAAATTCTTTACTGTGCGGGTAGTGAGGCACAGGTAGTCTGCCCAGAGAAGCTGTGGATGCTCCATCTCTGGAGGTGTTCAGGGCCAGGTTGGGTGGAGCTTTGAACAACTTGGTGTAGTGAAAGGTGTTTGTGCCCATGGCAGGCAGGTTGGAACTGGATAATATTTAATGTCCCTTCCATGCCAAAAAAAGTAGAATAATTCACATCCCATTTTACATGGGGGAACAATGAGATTTTGTCTGCTCTGACAGTAAACTGTTTGGGTCTGCAAACAGGATCATCAGGGGATATTTAAATGCCCCCAAGAGCAATCAAGAGGGATGGGAGTCCCCACATGCCAGTTGCTGGATGCACTCACATGAAGGGTGTTGTTGTGAGATAATTCCACTCTGCTACCCTGAGCTGTATGGGGGAGGAGAGGAGGATGAGCTAATCAGTTTTACCTTGCTTTTATGCCTGGTAGGTGTTTCAGAACACCAAAAAAATAAAGAAGGCTGGAAGTCATGGATGACTTGGTGGGAGGGATTTTGCTGGTAAGTTTGTGTGAGATAAAAGCAGGGAGAGGGAGGCCTGTCAGGGCTTTTGAAGACAAAGGAAAAGGCGATGTTTTTCAGGATTCCCACTTGAGAGTACTTCTTCCATCAGTACCTACTAATCCTACCACCAGCCTTCAATTTGCAGGTTAAAAAAAGTTCAAAATGTTCTCAGGTTTTCCTTCCAAGGGCAGAGTGTTGCTGGGGGATTATGCAATGGGAGATACACACCACAGAAAGACAAGAATCGACCCATTCAGTCCTGTGTAGGATTAACGTGTATGTGACACCCTGTGCACGTGACAGCAAATATGAGTTTCATGTGTTGCAAAGGCTTTGGTGTATGATCAGAACCTGATGTATTCAGATTATGGGCTGGTGTTACTCTTCTATTTATGTGGGCTAAGAAAAGGAAAAGAGAGAGGCAAGCCTTCAGGGGCCCTTTCTTTATTCAAACCTGAACAGAAGGAGGGTTTTTACTTCCAAGAACTCATTTTTTCTTTCTTCTTGCCACACAATGAAGACTCCGAGAAAATAGGTCCTTGGAGCTAACCAGGTTGATCAACAAGGAAACTTCTGTGCTTTCCGAATCCTATGGCTGTGGAAAAGATTTAGTGCTTTACTGAACCAACTTTTGGAAGCAGAAGTTATGAAAGCTCAATTTAAAGGCTGATTTTAAAGCTGGCTATGCACAGACATTTTCTGCTCCTCCCCTACACAACACAGCAAGGACCTCTGTATATCTCCATCTCCTGAAGAGCCAAATAATGCCCAGTATTTCCCATATGATTGCAGCAGATGCCTGCTGCAGTCAATAGTGGGCCCAAGCTTAATATTTAACGTTGGGGGGGGGGTAGAAATACAATGGCAGTAAATTATGGTCATTATGATGGTAGGTTAAAAGCAGTGTTGCTGCAGAGAGGTCCTGCTGGGAATGCTCTGCTGGGCGGGTGTTAAGTAGAACAGCCTGCCGGAAAGGACAGCATGCAGAAATATAAATAACTGCACACAGGAGGATGGGATGTGCTCCAGAGGAAAGAGCAGTGTGAGGGTAGAGCTGGACTTTGAATGATGTTAATGTGAAGGTTTTATGCCCTCTAGTACTTTACACATGTAATATGGTGGTGACAGCAAGGAAAAAAGCTGTTGGGAGATCTGCTGGTCCCCGCTTTCCCATCTCTCGGTTAAGGTGGCTCTGCTGTGGCACTGATATACTTTGTCCTGTCTTGAAAAGGTAGAGGATAGTGCTAAAAACCAGGTAAAAATACTTGTGTGACGTGTTCTAGTCATCAAATTCTGCTCTTCCTAAGTTTCTTCACAGAGTAGCTGCCTTCATGATGCTGTTGAACATGTTCACCATAAAAGGTGACTCCAGCTTGGCAGAGTCATCTACATGGACACCATGTGGAAAAGCTTCCAGGAGTCAAAATAAATTAATTTGGGAAGAATATAGTTGAGAACAGCTTTAAATAAGTTTTCTTGATTCCAGTGTTTCTATTCCCAGCCTAATTTTTTGCTGTCCAGGAGTACCACTGCTATGTGAATCACATAGCTGGGCTCTTGGTGCACCTGAGAACAGCAACCTGGTCATCTACCACCTTGTGCTCAGCTACAGGAGTGCAAATCAACAGCCTCTTGTCTGGAGCAACAGTGCTGCCAAATGATGAAGCAGTGAGTGCAAAATGCTTGATGTAGTTGGAGTTGCTGTTGCAGACCCAGGAGAGATGTCACTGATGTCCCTGGAGAGCATAAAACTGGTGTGAGAAGAAAATAAGTTCTGTCAGCCTTGCTGGTTGTATTTATTTGCTAGTTTTAATGTTTAAAGTGTGCCCTGTGCTAAGATGCTGGTGATTCACTGGAAGAAACAAGGTGAAGTGGGTTGACATTGGGCTCTTGCAGTGCCCACCCTCACTGCAGCACACAATATCCCCCCCTCCCCACCACGCTGCCAAATACAGTGCCGAGCTGTAGCCAGACAAGGCAGCCCATTGGCACACCAGGGCCGTGCCCAGGACACCAGGCAGTGGCTGGTGTGAGCCACGCTTCATGGTGACCCCCTGTCCCGGGGCTGGTGCACCCCAGATACTCTCTTCCACTTCTCCTGGGCCATATTTCACAGGTTCATCTCCCCCTGTACATGCAGTGTCTCTATCCCATGGAGAGAAAGGATGGAGCTGACCTCAGACAGGAGCCATCTCCCCACTGATGACCTGTGACCACTGACCCCAGCGGAGTTTCCCATACTTTTGGGCCTTCTGAACAGCACAGCCCCTCCCACAGCTGCTCACATAGCAACGGGAGCACAGCAGAGGGTCGGCAGGGGCCGTCAGTGCTGTGGGGAGATAGATACTAATGACTTCAGATGGGTTCTGAGCAGCAGATTTGGGGGGGGCTGCAGTGACACACACACCTCCTCTGAAAGGTCAGTGGTATATGGGGCTTGACCCCACATTCCTGGTGCATCCCCGACCCCCGCTGCAGTCAATCAGACCTATTCTGTGGCACCATTAACTTAGAAGATTTATGTGCTTCAGGCAGTGGGAGGAGAACTTGATTTCATTTCCAGCATAGTTTTTTGCTTTCCTACCCACATTCACGTTAATGGTAACAGACGTGAATTCAGCTCGAGTAGCCAGGGAAACAGCTCAAGCCTGACTCTGCTCCCAAGCAGATGTGAACCTCTGGCTTATTATTTAATGAAGTTGTTGACAACTAATGGTTGAATGGGGGGGGGGGGGGGTGCAATTGATTTTGGATAACATTTTAAAACTGCAGACTCAGCTCAACAATTTATAACCCTGGTGGTGGTTTATTGCTTTGGCAGAGTTAAGTGGATTGAATGGCCATAAACTTCCACTGGTTCCTTGTTACCATGATCCATGTTTAATGCTGTTATTGATTTGTCTATCATTTTCTGAAAACAAAAGTTCTCTCTTTTTTTAAAAAAAAGGCCCCTGCAGCACTGGATGTGATAAAGAAAGGTGTTCTGTCGCATGAACATGCAGTTTAGCTTCAGGGAATTCTGGTTCTCTTCACACCTGGCCTATTTTTGGGTAATGCTGAGTTGTTATACAGCTTATTGAGCTCAGCATGTTATGCAGTTTTATTGAGCTTCATTCCTCCTGCAGAAGAAACAGGAGGTGTTGAGCATTGGATGAGCATGAGCGTGCACTTTTAATCCAGGAATTATTTGGAGAGCGTTGAATCTGCCTGAAAGACATGAAACAAGGGTGTGAGCATGAGAACTGACTGTTGTGTGAGAGGTGCAGCAAGAGTCATTCCAGGGCAACCTGCAGTTTAAATCCTTCTTTTCTGAACCTGGACTGATCCAAAGACAATCCTTCTTTCAGCTGACTTCCAGTTAAGTCCTTTACTCTAGAAAAGGTGGGATCTTTAGCACCATTAAGAGGAACAAAGGGAGAAAACCTCTCTGGTGAAAGACAAGTCAGCAGACTTTGCTGCCTGAGCTCTTCCCTTCTGCAAAATAAGGATGATAAAACCCAGTTGCTCCAACATGTTGTGAAGATTAATGGATTAAACAGGTCTGATCCTGCCTGAATAGAATTTTGCCAAGTGTGTTGGACATGGCAACTCTACTTGCTGGTGGTAAAGATCCAGTCATTCATTCTTAATTATTATTCTGAATAGTGAGTTTCTTCTAAGTATCTCCCAGGATTCACCCCATGGTCCCTGGGACTGGGCACGTAAAAGGAACCAGGGCAAATGTAGTCCATCCTTTCTGCCATGTGAAAACTTGGTGCTTCAAACCTTTTGTTGTGTGAATAATTTTCACCACTCCATGCCAGCTGTAAGGTCTTTGGCAAAGGATGTTGTTGTGTTCACACTTTCAGAATATCTCCTGGCGAGGCTGGTCCTTCCTCAGTGCCTCCCAAAACAATGAATTCGTCTGCCCAGAACATTAGGAACCCATGTGACTCCCAGCAGGATGCAGGCAGGGAGGAAACATAGGTGGATCAGCACAAGGGTAGCAAGGTTATGGGTCACACACACAGCGTGACACTTCACACCCCGAAACCAAAAGGAAACAACCCAAGGAGAAACGGGGTGGGCTGTGAACGAACTGAATCAGTAAATGTGGTCTTTAGTTGTGGTGAGTGAAGAAATGTTGTGAAATCTGTGCCTCTGTGCAATAACTTTCCTGGCTAACCCTGCCCCAGCAGTGACTCCAGAAAGCTGGGAGCTGGAGCTCGTGTTGCAGTCAGCTCTGGTGTCTGCTGCAGAGCCCAAGACGAGAGTGTTCACACCTCCTAGAGCAAGGGATTATCCAGAGACACATCAAGCAGTCACTGCAACACAAATCGGATCTGCTGGAAAATGGCAGGATGGCTATTTTTGGGGTGACTCGTATAACTTTCCAAGTTTTGGTGTATTTTAATTTTAAAGTGCTTGGCATCACTGAGGCAGGATGTTTTGGATTAACAATTATGCAACTTGAGTGCAAAAGCAAAGGGCCTGCTAAAGTAAGCGAGAACTTCACTTTGAAGTTTATTGGAAAAAGAGCCAAGTCTATAGGATCTAAGGAAATAGTCCCGCAAAACTGGTTTAGTGTGAGAAGAAACAATAAAATCAATGAGGCTTTTCAGAGATCTTGGCAAATCTTGTATTATCTTCTTTTAAAATGCACTTTTCTGGGGAAAAGAGAATAAGTACACAATAATGGGTCTCTTTCTATTTTGGATATAAAGTGTAATCCTAGTCATCCTCATGTTCTGAAAGATGTAGGAGAACTGGCACAAAGAAAAGCAAAAAGGACAGAGAAGAATGGAGCAATTTTCATGTGTAGGCTGTGACCCTTCAGCTTGGAAGTGAGGTGGCTGAAGGCGATGAAGACACATAAAATCCTCAGCAGTGTGGAGAAGGTGAATACAACCCAAAAAAAGTCAAGGGCACCCAGTCAAATTATCAGGCTTAAAAATGAGTTCTACCAAAGCTCTAATTTTTCACCCAGTGGAATTGTGAAAATCATTGCTAAGGATGATGTGGAGGCCAAAATTATAAATGAGTTCAAAAAGGCATTTTCAAGGAGGGCGAGTCCAAGAACAGTCATTAAATACTGTGTTCTTCCAGCCTGGTAAATCCCTGGATGACTGCACTTTTGGGGGGTACATCATGGAAATACTTGACCTACATATGTTGTGTTTGCTTTCTGTCAGGCATGATAGGACTAGGTGGGGCATTGCCCTCACTTGAGGTGATCTCTTTTGGTGTTATTCTACCCTTTCGCCCAGAAATATCTGTGTAGAATGAAAAATGAATGATTGTATATATTTTAATCTAAAGTTAATGCCCTGATTTTCACTACCTTACACCAACTTCTGCTTCACACAGACATTCAGGGCCGATGTCACAACATAGCAGAAGCAGGGCTCCCATATCTCATTAGCATTGCCCTTCTCTGCCTCCCAGAAAGACATGCAAAATTAAGATCCCTTTTCCAGTACACCCTCTAGAAATACTGGCAATTTCTTCTTTGAAAGAACCAGGTGTGGTTGTCAGTGCCTCTCTGAGCTATGACCTACAGCTATCTGGGGGATTTTCAGATGTGCTGCTCCATTCTGCTACTCTCTCCTTGGGTTTTTAGGTCAGGGAATTCAGCTCTGAACACATGCCTACCTCTTTCCTTGAAGATCTGAAACCTTTAATGAGTAGGCCAGATCTTCATCTTGTGCAACTGGCAGAGTTCCACTGCCTGCAGGAAAGCTACAGTGCTTTATAAAGTAATTCCAAGTACCTTTGCATCCACCTCAACCATTTCCTGGAGTTACTATTTGCAAATGTAGCCAACATCTGTTGAAAAAGTGATATTAAACAGCTTCAGGTTAGCATATTTACCAGTGAAAACCTCATTTTGCATGGGGGAAGCAGGTATCCTTAAAAATTATTTTCTTCTTCTGCCAGTTATCTTAAACCTGGAGTGAGAGATGGTTTTTCTTCAGCTGTTTCAGACATTTGCTCTCTGACCTTTTGAAGTTATACTTCTTCTTTATCTTCTTCAATGTTATATCCTCTTGGAGCTGGTTCTGATATCCAAGGCACTTGCAAAGTTTTTTCTTTCTCCATACCTTTTTGACAAAGTCTAGGTAGACCGTTGAAACTGAGCCTCTTTGAAGCTGAGGATTTAGCAAGGTTCAAGTAGGAATTGGACACTTTATATTGATAGCAAGTGCAGAGTGAACTATAACTCTAAAGCTAACAAAACTAGAGGCTTGGAAATATTATCAGACCTCATTCTTCAGGGTTTAAGTGTTTCAGTATAAAGATTTAGGATGAAATTGTCCTGGCAGGCAGATTATCCCACAGCTGCAGGAATTTTCTCTGAAGCATCTGATGCTGGCTTACATGTTAAAAAATGTCTTGCATGGATGTGCATTAGGTCTGATCCAGGGTGTCCCTGTTGACTACTGCCCGATCCACTATTTTAAGCCTTTCTGTAGGAGCTTGTGGAAGACCACAGTGGGACTTTCTTATAATCTAAGACAGACCTCTCTTTTAAAGAAATTGCTTCAAGATTTTGTAGTTGGGATTTTA
>VYZT01060733.1:3717-107939 GCA_013400735.1 Pomatostomus ruficeps | reverse complement strand
TTTTTCTCCCCCCCCCCCCCCATCTTTTAAGGTTACTAAAACTCTGCTAGAACAGACACCAGGAAATTTATTATGGTGTGATCTCAGTGAAAAACTCTTTCCTACCTGGAGCTATAATAGAGTTTGCTCATCTTTTGTAAAAGCCAGTACAGACTGGCCTGAGATGGTTAAAACTGGGACCCAAACACTAGACACTGTTGGTCTGAAAGGTAAAGAATAGCTGACAATATGAAGGGAAGATCAAACAATATTTTTTTCAAGTTAGAAAACCTCTTTTGTATCCAGTTCTGCTTTTAAGACACTCACCCTTATTTTCTCACATTTCAGATGAAATGAAGATTAACAAAAGGTATTTTATAGTTTCTGTGACTGCAGATTTGGCAGAACAGCTCAGGCAGACAGCACTGGCAAATGGATTACCTGATTTCTACTCATAGGGCTCAGTCCTTGGAAAAACTGGTGCCGTTACATCCAAGGAAAAATGGTGTCAAATAGAGGCACACTCCTTAAATATATTCATTTATACATATTGTAAAATGTCTAATAAATTAAGAAGCATCATGGCAAAGGCAATGGATGTGAACAACTTGTATTTCAGATATTTTCATTAATTGACTCCATAATCCTCAGGAAAACCAGCCCAAGTCTCTTTGCCACGCCTCCCTGGTCATCCTGTGAAAGACTCCATTGCAGTTTCAGTCTTCCTGGCTCTGTATGGAGATATTTGCTGTGTAAATGACTTACTGCCAGGACACCTAGCACATGCTGAAATAGTTGTTTGGGACTTTTATCTTAGTAATAAATTCTCTGCTTCTTTGCTAAACCACTGAAATTGCCAACAGTAATTCAGAGACTATCCCAGTATAGGAAGAATTTACTGGGCAGGGAAGGAAAGTGAGGAAGATAGGGACAAACAAACATCTAAGAGTTCATAAAATGAGCTGTCTTTATAGGATTTCTCTTAAAAAACCTGAATTTTGAGACATCTCCCCTGATGCTCTTCTGCTTCCACAAATGTCTTCCTTAGCCAGGAAAAACTATTTTCTAATGAAAAGGATTTCACTGACATATTTCTACAGGGGAGCATTTCTTCCCCTATTTTCTTTAAAAACTTGGGGAGAATATTTGTTTTTTTTAACTCTAGGTAAGAATTCATATTTATATGTCCATCATCACCAGATCATTTGCATTTCAGCCTATGTAAAGGCCTCATTCATCTTTGACTTGAGAAATTCTGCTCCTTTCACTAACTGAATTTAGCCCAAGCAAGTATTTTTGGTCCTGTAAGACGTGGCTTGAAATTACTCAATGTTGTGCCTCTTTTCTACCAGCTTATGGATTACTCCTCACTAGTCTTTACCTTTATAACAATTACATATTTTTGCTGCAGGGACTTTGCACTGAGTTCTTGCCAGGCGTCTCTCCTCAGCATTAAGAGTTTCCTTCTGCAGACTGCTAAAAGTGCCCTGGTCAGGGCTGAGGTAAAACAAAGCCACTCCAGGCTTGTGCCCAAGGCCACAGCTCTGGCACTTACCTGACTGCATCATCTTTCAGCTCCCATTTATTAGAAAAAACAAGTGTCTAGCTCCTGTGTTTGCAAAGAAGGGCTTAAAATTCACTCCTAATTAATTAACTGTTGTTAAATCTTGTCCTTTTCTTCCATTGTTGGGGGTAGGCTTGGTCCCAGAGTGGTGGGGCTCAGCATCTCCCCTGGGACACTGCAGGGTGCAAGGGCCAAAGCTGTCCCCTGCCTGCCCTCTCCTGTGCCACTCTCAGGGATAACCCCCTCTTTCCTGAGCTGTAGTTCACAATCCCCACCCACTTGCTTTTATCTGAAACGTGGACCCTTCTGAAGCGTCTCAGGACAATTTCCATGGGAAATGTTTGTCCTACAATGGAGTTGTTTCCCATACTTTTGGGAGCAGAGGGGCAATTTTTTTCTCATAAACTGGACTATGCACCATTGTGCGTACTGTAAACCTCTGTCAGAGGACTGAAGAAGGACTGGTCCCTCCAGCTAACAATACCACTGGGCTAATTGGTAGAAATAATTATCCCAAAGGCTGGAAAAACTCAATTAGAAGAAAACCACATTAAAATATTGTTCCCAGATACTCTATCTTCATTATAGGAGACCACCCATGTGAGTCCTGTCCTCCCACTGTTATACAGAGGTGTTATTTTTAAAAAGTAGGAAATTTCAGACAGGGCAGGGAAGAAGGCAAGGGGAGTCTTTGGGAGAGACACAAATCACACTGTCACTCTTCACTGAAGAGACAGTGTTAGAGGAGTAACAAGCCATTAGTGAAAGCCAAGTGCCGAGACTTCATGTTGGTTTTTTTTTAATAATGTGTGGTCCAAAGCCATTGTATTAAATGTAAATGGAGAGGGAAATTATATTCCATATCCTCCACACTGTATTGTAGTCACACAGACAGCTGGGTGCAGCACACACAGCCTGAGCCACCTCTCTGGCGGTACGTGCCATCCTCACTGAGGTCAGTATTATTTCTTGTCCTGACAAGGATTCCCTGCTCAAAAGGCTTTAATTTTTTTTGTCTGCTTCAAGCAACAGCAGGGGGTATGAGCAGGGCATTTTTCTCAAGTGATGAAGTCTGTTCCCACGGCTGTGGGAAGGAAGATGGAGGGAGAGGGAGCAGGAGGCAGGAGCAGGCAGAGGAGTGGGATATTCAGAGAGATACGAACTTTGGCAGGCAGGAACGTTTGGATGAAGGCATTGAAAGTAGGTTTAAGCCAGATAATGTTTGATAGCTGCAAGGCAGCTTCCTCTGCGACAGGTCTGCAGTCAGCAGAGAGCTTGCTCTGGCCTCAGATGCAGCTGAGGAATAATTTCTCTAATATTCCTACACTTGTATGCCCCTATTGAAGGCAGGCGATATGATGAAAACCTGTTTCACCCTCCTTTTGTGGGGTCAGCAGCACCTGTGACTGTGGCTGCTCTGCAGCTATCACTCACAGAGAGGTTTAGGAGCCCTGATGTGCTGGGGGGAGCTGGAGAAGAGGCAGGGCTGCCCTGCTTGCTCATCAGCCTGCAGTGTTGTGCCTGGAGGCCCTGGCTGGATCAGGGCTCCCACTGTGCACTCTTATCTGCAAAGCTGCAGCCAGATGAAATCCCTGTCCAAAGGGTTGACTAGCTCGGACAGTCCAGGTGTGGGGGAAAGGAAATATTATTCCCACTTCACAGAGAGCGCATTTCTGGCACTGAGGCTTTCCTGATGTCAGAAAGAATGTTATGGCCCAGCAGGTAGGAGCACCCAGGTCACTGCCTGCTCAGTTTCGGGTAGTAGGACACCCTGATTTCGTATGCTGGGGTGGTCTCAGTGAGATGGCTGCATCCCTTCATCCCACATAGTTATACTGGGCAGAAGAAGTACCTAAATATGTTACTGGTTCTCACATTTCAGCGGTTGTGGGGACACTCTGCTCCCAGGAGTGCCCTTGCCGCTAAAATCAAATTCTGGCCTCCAGGAGAAGCACCATCCCTGTGTGGTGGGGTGGTTGTGTCCTCTGCTCCTACTGGAATGAGCCAGGAGTGAAGAAAAGGGTGTTTCTGATCAATGCCTCCTCCCCAACGTCAGAACATTCAATTATCTAATTTGAGTGCAACGACCTCATCCTCTCTGTACCTCCCCATCAGATAAATCTGACTACAAAGCTGCAAACAGAATCACGGAATCGTAGAGAGGTTTGGGTTGGAAGGGACCTTAAAGATAATCTAGTTTCACCACTCCACTGCCTTGGGCAGGGACACCTTCCACTAGACCAGGTTGCCCAAAGCCCCATCCAGCCTGGCCTTGGACACTATCCTTCAGTAGTGGGTGGCACCTGACCACTCCTCCTTGTGCTCAAGGTTCAGCAAAGTTCCTTGTCCATGAAATGCTTCTTTTCCCCTTCTCTTCGGGCAACTTGAAGCCTCAAAGTGCCCCATGCCTGTGGGAGTACCTATGAAAGACCTGGTCAAAAGCCTGTGGTCCTATATTTGGGAATTTGTGCATAGCTGGAAATTCAAGAGGTAGCAAGAAGAGCTGAGTTGCTTTGGGGGGGTTTTGAGATACAAGTTGGAATTTAATGAAAGAACTTTAATTCCCCCTGCTCAAACTTGAGCTGGATCCACATTTTGGATGGCTGTGTTTGCAGATGGAGTGGCTGCAGTCATGTAATCGCCTCTCCCTGTGACCAGTAATGACATACTGCTATTGCAGTAAAGAAGAGAGGTGTTGAAAGACATTTTACAGCTTAGAAATGGGGAAATTCTTCCCTTCTTCCTCCACACATATATGCCATAATGTAAGCAAATATGGCAAAGTGCAGCTATGTGGCACATGTTGAAGCTGAAATCTGCCTGGTCTTCTCCTCTGGGACTGAATTTGACAAGGTCTTACTATTTCAGGAGTGCTAAAACGAAGCAGCAATATACTGCTGAGTTTCATCCAAACCCAGTTTTATTATATGAACCACTTTCATCTACTGCCTATGCCTCTTCCCATCCAAATATGGACAGAATAAACACAGCAAGCCCACAAACTCTGCCGCTCTGCTCAGAGCACACAGCAGCTACCCAGTGCACTCACGAAAAAATTCAGATATCTCACCTCTGTATAGGAATTTTTATCTATAGTTCCCAGCTTGCTTTATAGAGGAGGGAAGAGCAGCGTGTCTCTTTTACTAATGAGGAAGTAGGATGAATAAAATGTAAACCCAAATTCTTTAGAAGTCTGAATCTTGACTCCAAGATGGAAAGATGTAAGTGTCTGGATGGAAAATGCAATATATTCAAACACATCTGGTGCTGGAAATCTTTAATAGACATGGCCCAGCCTCTCACTGTGTGGAGATGCTGCTCTGGGCGGAAAAGTGCCTGTTCACTCAGACATTGGGAATTTTGTTTTAGTAACGCTGGTAGGAATGTCAACAGCAGGCTTAGCAAGATTCCCAAGCCTGCTGAATTCATGGGTGTCTCTCTAACAGGATCCATCTCTAGTGGTCAAACAACTGCTAGATTATTTTGAAGAGAATTGTCAAAAAGGCATTTCTAGATCTCCTTCTTCTTTCATGACCCTTCTATAGGACAGCTCTCCTGAGATCCCAGTGGGGAGCAGCCAGCTGAGCTGGTGGCTTTGCAACAAAAGAAGCAACATGCTCACAAACAAATTCTAATAGTGTCTGACCAGTAGTATAAATAAATAGAATTCAACCAGCAGCAATATTATGCAGACATGCATTGTAGTCATTTTAGCTGGATGAGCTCATTCAGTACCATGGAACAAAGTTTTATAATTGCCTGGGGGACAGAGTGGGTGCCTTGAAGGGGCAAAGGATATTAATGATGTTATTCAGAAAGATTAATTATATTATATCACAGAGTCCCCCATGACTCCAAAGAGCACATCTATTAATGAACTTACTTATGATTAAAACATGCTGAGCAAAACAATAGTTAATTGAGCAATGGAAAAAAATACAAGGGAAGATTTTATCTTCTATGAAAGTAGATTTATACAATTCAGCCTGTGACTACAATTGTCTGTGAGGTGCACAGGATCATGTTTTCAATCAGGGAATGTCATCACCTTTTGGACAGGACACAGGAACTGGCCATTGTGGGCTACTTGCCATGCCAGATTAACCACTGTACATCTGATGCAGAAGAACTTCACCACTTTCCTCCATTTTACTGTTGCAATATCTACACCATCCCATCTGCTTGGACAAACCGATTGAGGGCCCAGAAAGGTCTGAGACAAAGTGCACAGATATCCAGTGTCTGGGACTTTGGATAATGCCTGCAGTCAGATGTCCAGGGAGTGGCTGAGTGACGGCAAGTCAGGGTGTTGTAGGGCATGCTGAGCATGATAACTGCTCGTATGCCTGCCCCTGCTCCCTGGGGGCACACAGAGGATGTGGCCGGGCCAAAGAGGGGCTCTGCAGCCCCCAGCTGGAGGGGCTGACTCCTGAAACAGCTCAGACTGTGCACCTTGGACTTGCTGCGGGGCTGGTAGGAGACATCTGAGGTGGGGAAAGGGACCTTGCCAGCCCTGGCTGGTGCCCCCTTGACAGCAGAGACAGGAGGAGCCTGTTTGTGGAGCCCTATGGTAAGGGATGCACATTTCCGTCTACACTTGCGCTCCTGGATCAAAGGGTTTGAAGGGTGCCAGAGTCTATTTGGGTCCATTAGGTCCTGGCCTGTGTGGGTCAGAGTCCATGATGAGGTTTTCTTGCTCACAAGTAGTGTTGTGTGTGTAAAGGGTACAGCTGGGAGTCAGGCATGGATTACCCCTACCAGGCAGCTGAAGGTGTGAAGATGTTGGATGACCTGAGTTCATGCAACCTGCTTTTCTAGCCAAGACTTTTTTGGGGATCTTTCAACTCTCTTTATGAGTAAAAGCCTGGCAAGATCTCCACTTCAACAAGCTACCTCAAGAAGGAGTTGAAGATTTTTCTGAAAACTTCTGACCAGACCTGTCCTAACCTGCAGCTTCTCCAGTGGTTTTTATTATTCCAAGAGCCATGTAGCTGCACTGCAAGTTTTCTTTCACTTCCTCAGCCTAAATTCCCAAAAATCATCAGAGACACATTGATCAAAGCATGGCTCTGCCCCTCTGATCTCTGGGAACCTGCTGCCAGAGGGTGTTGCCCTCTGCCTTGCCCAGCCCCAAGGCCAGAGGTGGGATATCCACATCTCAGGGTGTCCATCCCCGTAAGGGGAATGATGTTTCTTGGGAGTGGAGCAGGGATGCTGGTCCCTGAGCCGCTTGCCAGCTCTGTCCCTGGCCACCTGCCATGCTCTCAGCTGCAGGTCACCCCTTCTCCATGTCCTCATCTGGATGAAACCTCTGCCCTCATCTCATCTGCTTTGGTGCAAACTCCTCCACTTTCCCTGCAGCACTCAGGGCTTTGGGGCAGGCACAGCGCTGCCTGTTCCCCCTTATAAGCAAACAGCTGCATTCAATTTTCTACTTCATGTCCTCTTTTCCCTCACCAGCCACACTGTACAAGGCTTTTCCTTTAAAAAAGACACTCCCCTCCCTTCCCCTGCATGCACATATCCCTCCCTCCAGCCTCAGTAAGTGCCAAACCCCACATGGCTCAGTGTCCTTGCCCTGCCTTGGCACCACTGTGGGGCTCCTTGTTCTGGGGCAGCTGGTGTGAGCTATCCCTGGACACAAGCGCTTTCCTCCTGCTGGAAAAAGAACATTTGGGCTATTAACAGAGAGGAAGCTCACAGTGTCATGAAAGTTTATATCAAACAATTGTTGTACCAAAGGAGCTGGAAAAACAATTTTTTTAAACAGCACTGTATCATTTCCCATTTTTTTTTAAACAAAAGCTCAAACATTTCAGCTATTAAAAAATGGACAGTGTATTAACTCTTCATGTTGCTTACATAAAACTAAAATAAATAACTGTAGGTTTCAGCCCAGAACATTGTATCTCTAATCCTTCATGCTGCATTCTTATCTCAAAGTTGTGTTTCAAAATAAGCTCTAATAAAAATTATGCACCAGCCAAGGCAGGAAATACAATCCTTGCCCTACCCTTTCTATCTTGTTCCCCATGATTACAGACCTATTGAGTGTGCCATAAGGAAGCACACAATAGAATGAGATCAAATAATAAATGGAAGCAATACATCAGCCGTATACTCCTTTAGCCCAAAACAACTTTCACCTCTAATTCCAGTCCATGAGGCCATGAACAGAACAGCACGTATCACCCTTTGTGGGTAAAACATGTGTTAAGGGTAGAGGAAAAAATGAGAGTTGATTTCATGGGCAAACACATAACAGAGCTTCCCGAAGGAAACCTAAAGCTGAAAAGATGTGTGGATTCAAGTTATGTATCACAGTGTCAATTTTTATTTAGCCATTTATTTCAGAAGATGGGTATTTTATTGATCTGTGTGATCTTTTTTCATTGGGGGTGTGAAAATTGTGGTACCCTGAACCAAGTGTGTTTTCTTGTGTCTGGGTACACTTAAGTCTCTACCAAGTACTTGCTCAGAATTCTCTCAGCATAAGAGATAAGCAAAACATCCTCCCACGTTTTTCATCCTGACTGAGCTTTGATGAACTCAGTGTGCAGAAATCTGTGCAGAAGGCTGTAGTGGTCCCCAAATTACAAGAATTGCCTTACCTTGCTACACAGACTCTAGGTTAATCCAGAACTGTGAAATGAAAGACCAGTGATTTTATCGTTGATTTATTTGCTGTAAGGTACTGATGTGTTGTTACCTGTTGTGCCTAAAACTTAATGGGGGACTAAAATAAATGCCATAAACAAAGTTAGCCTCTATGCTGACATTAAACAAATTATGTCTTACAATTCATTTTTTATGATAAAAAAGTTTAAAAGGCTGTTTCTATGAAATCATTTATCTGTTTGTAAATCTGCAGTATTGCAATGCAACTTTAACATTCATAATGCAGTTTTGCTGCTAATACTCTATGAGATTTTGCAGTCTAAAGGTTGTTATAATAGATAGGGTGAAACACCATTTTGTCTGTAAAAGGTTGAGCAAAGGCTAAATATCCTTAAATTACACTCATGGCAGTATAAATGTTTTGAGTTCTTTTGCAATCATGGTTTTGTTAAGCGGCAGCATTACTTTTGTTGAACTTGTAAACTTTCCAGTACAAACTTGCTTTTGTTGACAGTATGGTTTTTGTAGCATTTTCAAGATAAAAAACTATTTTGATGATCAGAAGAACCCTGGCATAAGAAAAATAGGAACAAATGTTGACATGATTTTTTGTCCTATTGTGGTAGGCACTTGCAGAGGATAAAGTTCATTAATGCACGGGAGCTGATGAGACATAATAAGAATGATGTAAATACATTAAGTAGATAATTGTCTGGACAGTTGCATGGAGTTAAGCGTTTTAAGCTATTATCTGTATTTATTGACTGGTCCATAAGCATCTGGGTCTGCTGCTTCATGACCAATATGAGCTGGGAGAGAAGAAAAGCTTGAGAGAAGAAAAGCTGTGCGCTGGGACTCAGCCTGGGCTGACCACGGGGTGTTTAGATGAGCTCTGGCTTTAAATTAGGGCTGGGGTTGCAAAGGGAGGACCTGGTTGACTTGATTTCCGAGTTTTCTGCCCTTACTCTGCAACCTAATGACTCAAAACTATTGCTATCAACTTCCTTTAGCAAAAACCATCTCAGTGTGGCTTCTTGTTTGCAAAGGGGAATTGGATGCAGCTGCTGGGGCACGTAACAGTTGGTAGCCCTTTACTGTGTAAGTCAGAGAGAATGAACTAAATGCTCCCAGCCTGTGTGCAGGAGGAGAAAATGACACTAATGCCTGTGGAAAAACAAAAGGAGGCAAGCAGGAAATAAATGAAAAAAATCCATGAGAAAATGGATTTTGTGGTGTATTTAACCATGGCTTGGAGGAGGTGCCTATGAAATGAGAAAGTTTCCTCGCTTGCCTGTAGAGTTTATTTGTTTTTTAAAGTTTCCTTTAAAAAGAACAGGGGAAAAAAAATCAAGCGAAAAGTCAAGTTTCTCATCAGCTAGTGACTCAGACAGCTCAAGCTGTGAGCAGCTCTGTGATTTCTCACTGAGCAGCATGTGGTTCTCTCAGCCTTGGTGCAGAGACCCCCTTGCAAGATCCATTTGGACAAGCCAAAATTTATGCTGGTGTCTAAAGCTACGCAAGCAGATGGACTTTTATTGGAAGAGGAATGCCCTCAATGAAAGTGGGATTAGCTTTGTGGAAAATCACCTGTGCTAAATACTGGTTTGGGCCAGTGACTGATTTAGTGGCAGCGGATGGAGAAGCCAAACATCTGTTTCCCTCGATCATTTTTAAATGTTTCCCTCATCCTTTCATAGCACCGGGCCTACAAGTATATCCAGATCAAAGTTCTTAGCTTCCTGAACCTTTTCTATATTTAGTGAATACCTGAATGTAGCAATGACCTTTCTCTGTGAGAGATGAGTTGGATGAACTGGGATTCCTACCTGTTTGCACAGCTTTCTTCCTCGTACCCAGCATGGTTGTGAGTGCCACGATTACATGTCGCTGTAGTGTCAGGCTTATCTGGAATAAGGTTTCACATCTGTCAATCAAGCACTAGGATCTCCTTTACTAAAGATTCACTTGATCCAGGATGTGTAAGATTACAGGAGGGCAAGACTTGGGTTTCAATCCCATGTAAATTGACAAAATGTTGACATTTTTGGACAGAACTTCTCCTTCAGCATTTAATGCAGACCACCTGAAATCTTTGATCATTTCTAAGCCATTTATTTTTAGTCAAGCTACTATTAATTTCCTATATATTTTATAGATACATATTGTAGAATACATATCTGTGTGTCAACATGCAGTGATTTTTCTTCTTTCACTGAAAAGGTTAAAATGGGGTATTCTGACAACTCTGAATCTGAAATACTTTCCAAAACATTTTTTCCAGTTTCTCCAGAGAATTTCCCTGCAGTCCTATAATGAAGCCATTCAAAATAGACTAAACAGGCAAAGTATTTAAATGACAATATTCCAAATGGCAGACACTTCAGAGAGAGGCATTGGTACATGCTATGTGTTTTTCGGCACATTTCGGTCTTTTGGTACAGTATGTATTAAAAAACATCTTTCTTTTTTTCCATGATACTCCTCATTTGAGGAGGGTGTGCATCTTGGAACAAACTTGCTGTCCAAATGGTCTCAGGATGAGGGCTATTCAAGTTGAACAAGTTGTATAACTGGCCTTTTGCTAATTAATGGCAATATACCATGCAGTTGTTCATAGTTATGTCGTGGGTTGTAGATTTTTTCCCTAACTTTATTTTCTGTTGCTGAGGCTTTGATTATTTTTTGAAAGAACAAGAATGTTAACAGTATCTGCACCCATGTGCAGCTTCTGGAAGAGCTTAGATAGATTGAAAAAGCATTTCCAAGACCTGACTGAATTGGATAATCTTTGTTTTTCAGATTTTTTTCTTCTCTTTTCCCTGTTTCATCCATACTGACATGACTGGCATTTTAATTACATAATATTGCACTTTTTGAAATTTCATTTCCCTGTGATGGTGGAATAGCAGTTCTCCCATCAAGATGCATGAAAGTGTATATAGTTGTGGGTGGGGGAAGAAATCTAATATATTTTATGCAAAACTCATCTATACTCCATAAATGAGCCAATTTCCATGTGGAAACAGATTTGGCCTCCTTTAAAAACTGGCTGACTTCCCTGGAAAATGTATCCATTTCGGCCAACAACTCTCTAAACTAACAGAACTTTCTTTGAGAACATTTCAAACCCAAAATGCAATAGAGAAAACTTTTCAGGATGAGTTTGTTTGCTGTTTTATACTTCTTCAGTGGTCAGCCAGCCATGAAATTGGCTTGGTGTCATGGTGAGCAGCTTCAGCTTTTCCTGAAGTGCAAGACAGCAACTACAGTCCAAAGCATCTGAAAACCTGGGTTCATCCTCTCATCTGGAGCATGGGATCAGCCACAACATAGAGCTCCTTGGTGCGCTGCTGGGATGCTCATTCTTTATTCATTGAGAGGAATGTCCCACACAAATTAATCCCAAAACCAAACCCCAGGCCCAGTCCTACCTCTGGGTCTGAAACATCGTGATAAGCCATCCAGGCACACTGAAAATGGAGAAAAATGTATCCCTTTGCTGCTGTGAAGTTGTGTGAGTAAATTCCTGGGCACCCTGCTAAGGTTTTCCTGTAGAGTTTGGCTTGTGCCAAGGATGGATTTTGTTAGGTGGACCTGCTAGGCGCCCTGCCTTTGCCTCTAGGCACCCCCAGGCTGCTGGGAGAGGGGGCAATACAGGACACAGATCTAAGAGCCGCACATGTTGTCTCCATGCCCTGTCCCTGTCACCTGGCCCACTGCAGCTGTCCCCTCCTGTGACTCACTGCTCTAGGTGTGTCACCTGTCACCAAAGAGGACACAACGAGCACTTCTGTGTGCCAGACCAAGTTAAAGTCTGCAGCTCTTCTCCCCCTTGAGCTGGTCTTGGATTGTTGGTGACAGCAGTGGTGCTTGAGTGACCTGGTCTGGTGGAAGGTGTCCCTGCTCATGGCAGGGGGCTGGAACTGGGTGATCTTTAAGGTCCCTTCCAACCCAAACCATGCTGTGATTCTGTGATGTAGTGGTTTTTCTCTTGGTCACACAAGTGAATGGGAGAACTTGTTTTGCAACAGGTTCCTCTCTGGCTTAAAGCACACAGTTCAAAATTCTCTCACTAGCTGCTTAAACAGCTAAAGAAAATTCTCTTTGAGGATTTCTATTTCCATCGTGGGTTTTAATGTACAATCATCTTTTCCTTTTGAAAACATATATTAAAAACTCCAACATAATTTCTTTCCTTGCCAATGTCAATGCAAGAGGAGGAAGAATATTGTCATTTGGGTTGCTAATGTGCTATTCTGAGTTGTCATAGCAATAAAATATTATTATTATGTTTGATTTTTATTTAGGATTTGTCTTTAAGCTCCAGATTTAAATGGAACTAACAAATTTTCTCAAGCTATCAGTGTCATAGTTTGGACAAGAAGATACTTAAATGGAAAAGAACATGCAGTTCAGGTGCTCTTTCATCCTTCTGATAATTTTACGTCTCCTCTTGATGCTACTGTCCTTAATAGAGACATCCTGAAGCTGGTTCAGCTAATCAATACATTTATGCAACAGTCAGGAGCTGCCATATGGCGACATTCTCCTCTGAGCCTGTTCTCGACTCCTGGCTGGGTCTATTTCTGGCTTTACTGAGAATCCTCTGAGAATAACAGCTGGGTGTAAAATGATAGCCTGAGGGTGCTGTCCAACACACACTTCAGATTTTGGATTATTTATATATTTAGGCAGAGAGTGATAAATTGGAACTCTCCGCCTTATGGTTTTTGATTCTAGAAAGCAGGGGTTTGGGTTTTTTGTTTGGTTTTTTTTTAACAGGCCCACCAAATGCTCTGATTGAGGCAGTGGGGCAGCTTCCTGGAGGAACTTGTTCTTGGTGTAGGCACATGTACAAAATTAACCTACTGAAACATGGGATTGTGTGTTGCAGTGTGCTGTTGGCCAGATTTCTGTTTTTCTCATGGCCAGGCACTGCTGCCCCCTTCCCCCCCTATCATCTGCTTCCCCCCCACAGAGGGCTCTGTATTGCACAATCCTATACAAAGTCCGTCAAACTCAAACCACTCACTCCTCCCCTATTGGATGTTGTACCCTCTCCCCGCCCCCTCATGTCGGCATTTATGTCTCTGTAACACGCTGTGCCAGCGCTTCCCCAGCACAATCCCAGTGCCGAATAAACCATCTGGGAACGCCCCTCCACCTTATCTCTCCTTCTTCGGCACACCTCTACCATCGGTGGATTGGTTGAAACTTTGCAGGAACTTCGCCAGCCCTCCCGTGCCTTCGGAGCAGCCCCCGCAGCCCCTGGAACCGCAAGCGGCCGCCTGGTGCCCCTACCGACAGCATTGCGGCAACTGTGGGCTTTGGGTGCTTGGCTTTGGTGCTGAGCATATTTTAAATACTGAGACTGCTGGAGATTGTACTTTTTTTGATTTATCCAAGGGGAATTCCTGGAGAAGATGGTGTAAATGATTCCCTGACCTGAATGACCCCTGTTTGGGTTCCTCAGGTGTATTGTTCATCTATTGTATTGGCTCCCTTGGTGATTTCCACACGTGCACAGAGCAGCAAAGTACAAACGAATTCTCTCTATGTTTGGATGCAGCTGAAAACCACTTATTTCCAGATGTTCTTAGAGCTGCTTGTGTCACTTCCCTTCAGCACATGCTGTTCAAGACTGTGGCCAAAGGAAGTTGAAGTATTCCTCATTGCAGATTTTGCTCCTTGTTCTGTGTTGTGTCAACATTCCATGGAAAGTGAACTGGTTTGCAGCTCACTCCAGATACCTCAGCCCATGGGGTTTGCCCCCATCCCTTGTGCATTTCTCCAGTCTCAGTGTTGAGGGTCCACAGCACACATGAACCAACAGTCCCAAATGTTTGTGTTTGGTCTGAGAAAGCACATCAGAGTGGGAGGAATTGCTTGCCATTTAGTCTGCAAAAGGCTTCAAATAATCCCAAATTATTCACCTTTTGAAAACTTTTAAAAGTCCCTATAGTTTCGGCCAGGTTTTTCAACTGGATGGGCAGTATGGCATGAAGTAATGAGAAAGAGGAGGAATCAGGTTTTTCAAACAGCAGAGCAGATTAGTCCAGATGAGGGTCCCCCCAAGTTACTGGGTGCTCAGTGGCTGAACAGCTCACAGCCCTTCTGCGAGCATGCAAACTGCTCTGGGGCACTTGTGATGGGGTGATGCTGGTGGCTCTGGGTTTCTGCCCCCTGAGGAATGTGTGCCTGGCACACTGACCATCACCTGATGGGCTTCATTTCAATTATGCACAAGCCCCATTTCAGCCCAGGACCTTCTCACGTTTCTAATTGCTTTCAAGACTGAAGCTGTGGGCACCACCCATGAATGCTTCACATTTCTAGAGGCAATTGTTCCCATAAAAGAATGAGTTACATTTTGTACATAGGAGTGAATGACCCTATGGAGAGTAAAATATTTTCCTATCCAGTTTATTTCTATGCCAAAAAACACTACCCTAAGAGTTACTTATCCAAGGATTTCCAGATACAACTTCCAATCGACTTCAGAAGTAAGATGGATTTTCCAGACAGACAGAGGCCAAAGGACATTTTTACCTAACTATTCATTGGTAACAGAGAGATGTGCATGAACTGACTAAGAAATAGCCTACGGTATGTCATGACAGGTCTCATAGTCAGTTTTGTGACATACCATTAGTGGAAATAAATACCTGAAGTTCAATAACATCTACTGCCACTTCCCTTTCTTAGTGCAGAAGGCAAAAAGTGGGAGGAGCTGTTTAACAGTTTCTATCTGACCTTTGAAGATTTTTGCTGGAAAGCGTTTTGCCATTTATAAGGCACAGTCACCACAGGTGGTGTGGGGTGATGGGTACCGTAGTGCTGACGCTGAGAGATTGCAGGAATTATTTCAGTGTGGTCATGGCATTAACAGGAGGTGTTGGTATCTCTAGAGGCTAAGCAGTGCAGTTAGGAGTTCATGGATGCATTTCTGGTATTATTCATGAAGTTTGAGATGGGTGTTTTATTTTAGTCCTCTGTCCCCACCACCTTCTGGAGTCCTATTCCTGCTTTGACTTGGATGTTGTCTCCTGTCCCTGCAAATAGTGTAGCCATTTGGGAGTGCAGATCAGGGCCAGAATGAGCACCTGGATAATACTGTGGCCACCACTTCCAGAGGATGTTACAATCTTTACCTTATTCACCTGCTTGACCCAGAAATTAAGCTTCTTACACATGTAAATAATCAAACAAAATAAAAACAATGCAGTTGATTCAGATCCTATGAATGGGATCAGTCATAAGGTCATGCCCATTCCTAACTTTCAGGGAAGGATGGAACCCAGCTCCTGTCTGTCTTCCCTCAAGCCACAGAATTATCCATCTTCAAGGTGGTTTCTGAACAGAGATTCCTTGATGCTCTGCTTCTTCTTGTGGTCACTTCTGATAAAATGGCCAAAGAACAAAATCAATGAAAAATGTAATTTAAATTTTTAAAAAGAGTTTAGGTAACCTCATCTTAACCCAGAAAACACTCAACATCTTGAATGACCAATGCCTGCCCAAAACTGGAATCAAATAGGCATCTTCTCCATATGGGGACAGATGGCCCTGGGGGACAAAGTCCAAGGTCCACTCAAAGGTCCAGGCAGGAGCGAATGGAAATGAGACTGGAGACAGGACTGTCACCAACTGAGGATGGTGTTGATGTCCTTGGACCGAGCAGGAATGGGATCCTGGGACATGGGCAAGAGTGTGGGAGGGGGTTTCAGGGGAAGCAGGGCAGGGACATTAACACCTATTGATGCCCTCAAGGCCTTGACACCTCTCTGTAGCACGGGTCAGGCCGGCTAGGCCGAGGAGCCCAAAGGAGAGCCAAATAAAAGACCACACAGAGACAGCAGATGGAGAGGGCAAAAAGAGAGAGAGGGCAGAACCCTCTGCCTTTATTTATATGTTTTTACAAATCACCGTGGATTGGAGGTAGAAATTACTACCTCTCAATTCCATTGGTCAAAGCATCTGTCTATCATATTTCTCCACCTAGGATAATGAAATGATAACAACACAGACAGTTAACAAAACATAGATAGTTGTTAAGAAACCATGGCCATGTTTACAGAAGAATGTGTGAGAAAGTATCAAAGCAAAGAGAAACACTGAGAAACTGCAAAACTCAGGACAACACACTCTCTACCATTTTCTTTACATTTCATAAATTAACTTCACTAGACCAAAAGATAGGGAGCAGCACCTTGGGAAGGTAAGCAGGAATGTGCATTCAGAGGTGTCAGCTTGTTAAAAACTTCTCTGAGCTTAGCAGCCCTTGAGGGGAGGGGGAACCAAGGAAGGGAAACCACTGAACCAAGCCAGTGTTCAAGGAGCTTTCTGCCATGCATAGCAGTTTATGGGCCTCAAGTAGCCTTGTAGAAAGTCACCTGTAAGTTCTGTAATTGATTTCAGCGAGCCTGAGTTTAAGGCTGTATGTTTAGAGACTCTCTTAGGAAAAAGATTTTGCAATTCCCTTTGAAAACAGCACTTTGGTGTGATGAGGACTTTCATCATTGCTGGATGTTTATTCAGAACAAGAACAACAGTTAACATACTAGATGAGTATGACTGACCACATTAGAGGCTCTGTCCCTAGCTGTTTCATGGCTGAAATCCAAATATAGCTTCATTCCATATATTTGCCCATATAAACACAGACACCTTGCTAACATGTGTGAGTTAGGAATGAATTTGCCATGGGCTCTTTTCATAATAAATGGAGGTAGAGACAAATCTATGAGTCAGATCTTGATGAGCTGAACTAATATCTGGAGGGAGAAGAAGGCTTCGCTTTGCTCAGGCTACTGCTTTTTATGGGCACAGACAGGCTGACATCTATGTATTTCCTATACCTAAACCAAGGTCAGATAGATCCAGGCTGGAACACTGGTTCTTCTTGCCTTCTTCCCTCACCTATTAAATTATACACATTATGATCCTCTCCATGCAGCCAGCACCTATCCAGGGAGGGGAGATTTGATTAATGCCCAAATACCTGTCCTGCCCTCCTGTTCTGCCCATGGGACCAGCATGTGGCACCTGTGATTTGAAGTTAATTTTCTCCCTTAGAATGGAATCCTAAGTCCAGCTTTCTCTAGTACAAATGGTGAGGAAATTGCGTCTTCAAGGAATGTAAAATGGCTCAGGACATTTACTGGAGCCTCCACTTGCAGAGACACATGCCTTGGAAATATTAACTGGATGTATTAAGAGACATCATGTGACAAAGACCTTTTAAAGCTGGTTTAACTTCCCATTAGTTCTTATTAGTTCTTAGTAAACCAAGCAAAAGGTGATCTTAGAGCCAGGAGCATCAACGCAGCACTAATTTCTTTTCTGTTTGCTCATTCGGAACACACTTCCAATAAAATCCGTGGAGACCAACTATTTTATTGCCTAGAGGGCTTTAATTTGGAGATGGTTAAGGGCCTTCCAGGCCACAAAGCAACTGGATCTCCTGATGCAACTGCATTAACAGCACTGATGGGAGAGCACTAATCCAAGAGAAATGTGAGCTGTGGGTGGGAGACACAAGCCAGAGCTCTATAGTTGGTACAAGTGTAGGTGTTCAGCCTAGACAAAAATGTAGAAGTGTGCCTGTGCTGCCTTTGGATATAGGGCCCTTGTGGGGAGTCCTAAGTGAAACACCACAAAGCTTTGCTCAGCATCTAACTCTGTGCTTTGATAATAATGAGACAAATATCCTTCCCCAGCAAAGGTGTGCTCTGTTTCCTGATAGTTAACGCAGTAAAACAGGTTTCCCAATTGGCAGCAAAATGAGATACTGTAATTTCCGAAGTGTTTGGGCAGTTTGAAGGGCTTGGCAGACAGTGGAAACTTTTTCAAGAGCTGGAGGCCAGAACGGTCCTTGGCTTCATAAAAGTTTTCCCCTGCATCCCCACGTGCCCCCAGAACTGACCTTGCGCCCAGGGAGGCTGGTGGAGGTCTGGCCCCTGTCCTCTTGGGGAAAAATAGCAGTCAGAAGTGGAAAAACACCTGTATAGAGCCCAGCCAGCCAGAGCTGCCAGTCTGAATGAGTCCAGTGAGGAATTAAAAGCCCCAGCTGACATCCTGTGGTGCCAGCAATATTTCTTTTAGTCAGACTCATCATATGAACTGCATTAGTCCTACTAATTTTCATCAGCATGCTGTGTGGGTGCTGGCTTTGCTGTGCATTTCTGTGAATTAAAAAAACTGCTTTGGGTCCACCAATTTCCATCAATGCACTGTCTGGGTACTCGCTTTGATGCACGCTGCTGTGAATGAAATCTCAGCAGAACGCCAATTCCAGCATTCCTGAGTATTGGCACTGCTTATAACTTGTATCTGAATTTAGTCCCAGTCCAGGCCTGGCACGTCACCTTTGCCTTGAACAAAAATACAGATCCAAGCACTTTCTGTTCTTGCAGTGTTGGATTTCTTGACCCAGGTTTCTTAGCTCAAGGGTTTCTTTTTCTTTTACTCTTCTTGCCTTCTTTTTTTCTTCTCTTTCTAAGTTACATGGGATTTATTTCTCATTTATTAACTGATGAGAAGCAAACGCAGTCTCTGCTGATTGGTTACATGCCCTCCATATTATGTTCTCGGTTTTCAATCTTTTTAGTCCAACTTTGCCATAGTATCCATGATACTGTTAAGAAAAGTAAATTAATCTAGTCACACGGTGGAAAACTTCCAAATAAGTTTGCTAGCAAGCATTTTCCCATTGTTATGACTGGTGCAGGTAATGGTGGTATGCTGTTTGTTGTTGGTTGTTTGAAATCAGCACTGCTTTCACAAAGGGTGTTACTGTGAACCTGGTAATCTGAAATTGAAAGCAGCCTTCATCTGTTTGATCTTCAGCACTGATGGGTGGTTTAGGCTACCTCTGGGCTGGTGTGCAGTTGGAAAGTGAGTAATGATATAATCACAGTCGGCCCATTTTTGGTCAGATTTGCATTTTGCGCTACAGACAAAGCCCTACTTGAAAGTGGAGGACATGACCAAAATGGCCACTGAGAGACACTGAGAACATGAAGGGAGTCTTAAACTAAAGGAGGGTCAATTTAGATTACATTTAAGGAAGAAGGTTTTGCAATCAGGGTGGTGAAACATGGGAACAGGTTTGTCAGAGAGGTGGTAGATACCCCATCCCTGGAAACATTCAAGGTCAGGCTAGACCTTGGTTGCTCTGAGAAACCTGATCTAGTTGGAGATGTCCCTGCTCATTGCAGGGGGGTTGAACTAGATGACCTTTAAATGTTCCTTCTGACTCCAATTCTTCTATGATCCAATGAAAACCTAGAAACAAAAGTGAGCCTCAATGGCCTGTGTTTCACTAGTAGAGGGTTTGCCGGGAAACTCCTGCCACTGTTCTCTTCTGGCAAAGCACACCACAGCCACTGGGAGCTGTGGTGTGCTTTGTCACGGTGCAGTTGCTGGAAAGGCTTTGGATGGTGCGGCATGCAGATGTGTGGCCATTTTTATTTCTCATTGTAAGGGATCACATCACCTGGATCAGCAGAGTTTGCTTGAAGTCAATCACTTAGAAGTCAATGCAGCTGCACAGATTTCTGTCAGCTGAAAATATGGCAAGTAGTTTCTTCTGCCAACTGGATGCAAATGTAAATTATCTTATGCTCATCCTGGGCTTCCCAGTGAGGACACTGTTGCAAACCCCACTGCGCCTTGCAGTTCAGCTGATATTTCTGTTCCCATAGTGCACTCCAGGAGTATCTGCTGCCTGAGCCAATGTGAGTAATCCAGTGCTCCTGTAGGACCCTTGGGGAGACTCAGAGTAGATTACAACTAGAATATGTGAAAAAACCTGAATCACTAAATAGCACAGCCTTTATTTGGTAATTAATTAGTAGACCAAGTGCCTCAAAGAGAGAAATCAGCCTATGTGTGTACATGTATATGCACCTCTTTCTTTCTCATTATACATACGTGCAGTTATTTTAGTCACACAAGCCATGTATACAGCTAAATTTATCCTTCTATGGGTCTGCTTTGCTCCCTGAGCAGACAGAAGGTCTCAGATTGTGAAGGACTGTGGAACATCTGCAACCTCATTTCCTCAGCACTTTGCCAGGTGACCTGGGGTAAAGAGACACAGTCCAGAGGCTGCTTTTGTTACCTAAGGCAAAGTCAGTTCCAGGCACCCTTAAAAGCTGTAGAAGCAGGACATTTCCAGAACTTTTTAAAAGTTTTTTTAGGATCTCATAGGTGTCTGACAACATGGGTGCTCATGTTGTCAGTTTTCCCAGAGGAGAGCCGGCACCCAGGGAGTGAAACCCAACCATGGACTGTCTAAAGGAGCACAATGGTACAGTTATTTTAATGTAACTCAGTGAATGGAATCTTTACAGAAAGGAAGGACTATGCAGAAGATATTTGTTGGTGTCCTGGTCCCCCTGTTATGGCATGCACTAGGACATTTTGCAAGGAGTTTAAAAATATTTGAAATAGGTATTGATAAATAAACTAAAGTTACTAGGAAAAGTATGTTAAAAATCCCGAAAGCCTTAGTTTTTGTTCATGCTTAGCCAATCAGTCTTTACGATCAGATCACAGAGTGGGGCAATGTGTTTTTAATATCCCACAGAATTGTTAATATATTTCTTTGACATTGCCTTGAGGACCAGGCTGAGGATTCCAGTTTCCACTGGGATCACTGAGAGTTATGGGAACACAGTAGTCAGTGCACTTTAAAGAGCGTAAGAACCATCTCATGCTGACAGCTCCCCAAAAGCCGCTGTTAGTGGGGGATTATTGAACAGGGATGTTTCTGGAAGTAAGACATAGCAATAGGAACCATCTGAGTATTTGTCAGAATTTTTTATGAATGAAACTGGAAAAAAAAAATTTGCTGATAAAATTTGGGGAAAACTCTGAAGCTGGTAGTACAGCCAGGAATAAGAACTGCGTGGTCAACCAAAAGCGTAAATGTCTTGATAAAATATATTGTAATGCAGCCAAATGCAGTACATACATGGAGGAAAAGAGAAAAAAATAATTCAGAATTATCCAGAAGCCATTGTGGAAAAACTCATCAGACTGAGTTCTTATGTCATGGTTTATCCAAAGGGTTAGTAGGGACCAGAAGCACTTTAAGTGCAGTGGTAGTTCTACCCAAACAATGTAAAAAACATACTCAGTTTTGGTGTCTATGATTGACAGAAATACCATTACAATGACTTGAGGATTAAAGAAAGTGCCTCCACAGGCAAAACATTTGGGAGATACAAAGTTCTCTGTCCAGCGAGCCCAGAGGAAATGAAGTGGTTGAATTGGTTACAGCATCTATGTACCCACTCATGAAGAAAGTACCAAATTCTAAAAGATTCTCTCTGTGAAGAACATTTTCATGTCTAAGCGCTGAAGCCAGACTGTTTCAAGCTAGTGATGAAGCCTGAGTTTTAACAGTGAAGATAATTAACCTTTAAAGCAAAAAGTGGCAAGAGACACAGCCCTTTCTCCATTTCATATTGTCTTCATATCAAGATTGGCGGCCTTGAGACAGAAAAGTACTCTAGTATTACACAAATGACAACCCTCATCCCAGTATCACATAACTGGGAGAAACGCAGTGTCCTGTGAGAAAAGTTATGCAAATTGATTCAAAAGCCCTTTTCTTTCCTTAAAACCCTGTGAGCAAAATTGCACATTGGACTATTTCAGGTTGAGCTATTTAAACTCCCTGAATATTTTGTGCTAACAAGTTTTCCTGAATAGCATCAACTAGACATGCGACAAAGACTGTGAAGGAATCCAAGGACACTGCTACATCTTCAGGCACAAACAGATGCCTGTGAAATGTTGACTTGGCGTCTGGCTTTCCAGCACACACCGGTTGTAATGGAACTGGAAAATCTGCATTTACCTATTGGATGTGTTGTAGGTATCCCAGTACCTCAAATCCCCAGAGTAATCACTCGCAGCATCCAGCGCGAACTACTAATCAAGCCACTGCTAATCAAATGTAATTAGAATAGCCCACTAATCAAGCTCTGGATTTCACAGGACTTGAAAGAGATAGCAGCCTTCACGAGAGCTGCAAGGATACTGCAATGGGAGAATTAATGTATATATGTTCCCTCTGCTAAATGAATCTGTAGTTCTGTGGTTGGACTAGACAATCCTAAAGACCTTTTCCAGCTTAAATGATTCTCTGATACTGTGATTTTCTATGATTCTCTGATTTTCTGTGTCTGGTTCCTGCCTGGACTCTTTCAGTCTAGTTTTTCATTTCAGCTGTAGGATAATTTGCATGTAAAGTTTTAAGCATTGCATTTTACCAGCTTAAAAGAAGATAATCTCCCTATTGCAAAGAGCTTTTCTTGTGAAGAGTTAGAACAACTTATTTATTTTAGATGCCTGGCTCAAGCCAAAGGTGACCTCTGACTGCTTTCAAGCAGGATCCATCTTCTGGCCAGCTGGGTGGGCTGGGCTGGCCAGCAGAGCAGCATGTGCTCCTCCTGGCTCAGCAGCAAGTAAGACAACACTGGGACACTGCAGAAGGTGAGAGCACACAGGAGCTCAGGGATGGGGGGTGGTGCCCGGGGTATCCTGAGGTGAGAGACAGTGAGCACACAGTCTGCAGGGAGAGGGGGTGGGAGCGAGACCAGGAGCACGGGGGAGCTGCTGGTTTTGGGGTGGCACAGGTACAAGGGACAGGGCAGCCACAACCTCAGTATCCTCTGTGCACCGAGCTCGGGCTGAGGCTGCAAGGCGATGCTTCAAACGAAGGCAGAGGGTATTTAGCACCTTCCCATGCCAAGGTCCTCACTGCTGATCCTCGAATGTCTTTTCTACCCAGCCAAGTCAGCTTGTGCTTGGGAGAGATTTAATATCAAATATAGTGTGAAATTCAATCTCTCCTGTTAGACGAGCTCTGACAATGGAGCTGCCATGTGCTTGGTGGGTCATGTCAACCTTAATTTACTGCCCCTGGGTGCTGTGGAAATGTCTCAAGACTGTCACACTCCCACACTGCTGAGCTCTTGGCTTGTACACAGTGACCAGGCAGAAGGTAATCACAGGAATGGGGCCTTTTAGAGGGGGAAAAAGCATTCGAAAGCAGCCGTGGGCACCCTCCAGTATTATTAGACCTGTTTAAATTTATGCAGACTAGTTCATTACTGACAACACACCAAGTGACCAAATGACAAAATAAAAATCAGAGTTGGTAAAAGAGTAGTGCTTGGAACATTCAAGGAAAAGAGGAGAAAGGGAGAAAAAAGTTTATTTAATTCATAATGTAGGGAGAATGCAAGTGAAAAAAATGTCAGATGACCCTTCCTCCAGTGTGAAATCCATGAAGCCTGCAAGAAAGGAGGTTAACTTCTTTTGCCATACATAAAACATACACAAAATTTCACTATTTTTTTATTTTCAATAACAATAAAAAAGGGAAATAGTCAATAGCATCTTTCATCTGAGTCAGCTTCAATATCTTTCTCCTGCCCTAACTCAGACTTTATTGCTGCTGTTTGATTCGGGCTCCTCTTCCTACATCTTACAGAGTTACAGCACATGTGAGGTTAATTCTGCAATTTTAGTTCCATTTCCCACTGAACATTTTTTCCTGTATTTCAAACAGTGCAAGCAAAGAGACATTGTTTTGCTTGTAAAAACCAAGCATTAAGAAATCAGAACTGAAATGGCAGGACTCCCCTATTAAAGATGAAATACAGATGCTGTATGGTGCAGTTTGTAGGCAAACTGTGCAAAGTAAAACTCCCTGAGCCTGTGTAAGCTCCAGAGCCCAGGAGGATTTGCCTGTCCCCACACTGCCCCTCTCTGCAGTTCAGAGATACCTTGTTTTGTTCTCTGTTCTTTGGCATTGGATGAAAGTTCATGTACTGCTCTATATCAGATTAGTGGTCTGAATGGGAAGTCAGATTTAAATAGTTTTAAGACAGAGGAAATCTTTCTTTCTAAATAAATATCACAAAAGCCAAATATTCATCAAAATACTGTTTGTGTAGGAAAGAAGCCAGTAAAATCATACATAAAGGTGCTGAGCCACGTTGTAAGTTTATTCAGTTTCCTAACACAGACCCCTCTGATGCAACTTGTTGAGGCTTCCCCAGCAGCAGCCAGCAGGACCTTCTTGAGCAACATTAGTTTGGGGAATGAAACTATGGGTTTTGTGATGGATGTTCCAGATGGGTCTGCCAGAAATCCAGCTTTCATTCCCTGCTGTTAATCAAGATAGTGAGGTTTAACTCCAAGAGGATCTGTCTGATACACTGCAAGGATCCCTCTCCCCGCTGCCCCCGGGATTTAAACGCGAAATATGTAGATGGCTGCTCGGACATGTGTTCTTTGTCCTCTACCCCAGTAATACCCTAACCCCTCTGCTACAGGATCTGTCCAACCACGTGAATTTTGTGGTCCCTTTCTAGATATAAGCCCAAGACCAGTGGAAGACGTGGTAGGTCTGAAAAGCAGCCCTGCCTATGGGTCTCCTACGGTGGGACATCTGAACCGCGTCCAGCAGAGTGGGAAGTTGAACCAAGGACTCCCACAACCCGTTTTCCCTGCTGTTTCTCAAGAGAAAACATGATGTTACTCCCTCTGGAAGTGGCAGAGACAGGTCCTGTAAAGAGCAGGGGGATCAGTACTGTGCCAGCAGCAGAACTCTTCAGCTCACTGGCAGTAACTCTGCTCTGCAAAGTGGATGAAGTTGAACTGATCTAATTGTGAGCCTATCTGATATCTTCTTAAAAAACACAATAAAGTGACTTTCCCAAGGTGTTGAGGACAACCTGTGGCATTAAGGGCTCCCTTTTGGGGTGAAGTTTTGCATCACCCTCTAGCTTGCTTGAAACTTCATCAAAAATCATGCAACGCTCTGGCATGGCACTGGCACAAAGTTATACTGATGCAACCTCAGGTTGAAAATTCTCTCATGGGCTTTATTCATCTAAACATTTGCCTTTCCACCCAACCTAGTCATGTATGGTCCTGCTATAGCCTGTAAGGACAGACACCTCCAGATGGCAAATCATCCTCTCCCAAGGAAAACACCTAAGCCACTGCCTGCTTTTCCCCATGGGCTACAGACAGACTGGGTGACTGGCTAGATGGCTAAGGATGAATGAATTGAATCCCAGCTTAAGCCACAGAGCTTAGTCGCCATAGAAAAGCTGCTTTGGGTGGGTGAAAACAGCATTTTCCCTAATGCATGCACTCACCATGCACTCACAGCTTCTCTCTGAGTAGCCCTGGGCCACACTTAGGGCTTCTTTGAGCTGGAGCAACCTTTAGATGTAGGGGTTATGTTCAAAGCTGCTTTCCAGCCTTCCATTTGTGCTGCAAACAGGGCTGAACAGTGGTTCAGAAAGGCTCTGCTTTTTGTTACAGGATGGCATTATTCTTGTTTCATTGTCTCTGTTACTGGGGCAAAGGTTTATGGAAGAGGAGTGCCTGCTGCTCATTTGGCACACGGTTCAGTCAGGCCTGGGAATGGTCTGATTTTATTTTCAAAGGGTTCCCTGCACTCACAAATTGCCAGGTAAAGTTCTATAGCTCATGAAGAAAGCCATAGAAAACAATCATAATTCCTTCTGGCTGCTCCAGAACATTTTCCCCCCTTACATTAACTTCATACCTGTTTGATCCCTCTATCTTCATGTAATTTCAAAGAAGAATTGGACTTCCTGAAAGCATGCCTTTAAAACTCACTCTGAGACAGATGCACAAAAACATCTCTCCTGATGAGGGTTTATTCAAAGGATTAAGGTACAGTGTGTACGAGTTCTTCCTTATAGGAGCAAGAAATTAATAGAGAAATGAATGGAAATCCTGAACCTATCAAGGATCATCATAATCCTGTGCTGCGTATAAAATCACTTCCTCATGCAAATGCCACAGCCCTTTAGTTTTCCACCAATCTTATGCAGGCAGGGGTTTTTTCCCCCTAATTTTGTTTTTGCTGCTGTTCAAACTCCACCACCCTTATGTAGCACTTTCTAAGCGTGTAATTGAATGGGAGGTGAAGTCGCAACCCAGGCAGTGGAGAGTGGGCTCACAAACATCCCAGTGTCTCTCCAAACACCTTCTCCTGCTTCCTCTTCTATCCTGGCTAGCAACACATGGAAAGTTTTTGTCATGGAGGACATTCTTGGGCAGGAAGGAAGTGAGGACTGTGGCCAGGAGCCATTGTGGCCACCTGCTTGGATGTTCACTTCAAAGGACAGCAAACCGACAACCCCAACGTGCAACTAACCAGGCTGAACAAATCTGCATGCAGAGTTCCCCCAGTGTTTGGAGCTGGGGGGCAAAAGACCTTTGCCCAGGCTGTGTCTGACCCACGAGCCTCAAACAACAGCAGCAATAGGACGATGGTGCCAGCGAGAGCTGAGCCAACATTGTGCTGGATGTGCTCTGTGCTGCAGTACATCTGAGGCATGCCATTCTTCCCACATATACTGCTGTACCCTCCCAGTTATGAAAGAGCACTTGGCTGCCTGCCCTGCTGCTCCAGCATTGCATCTTTATCCTGAATTAAACTCCAGTCCAAACTCTGCTAATACTCCTCTCCATTGTTACTTTTTGGAAGGAGAGGACTCTAAGGGTTTAACACCCCGGAAAGACTGTGAGGCAAGTGCCAGCACAGCAAGAGGCAGGTGGACCTGTTGTTCCTGGTTCAGAGTAGCTTGTGCAGGTTAGGACCAGTAATGGAAATGCTACTACGGAGGCATTAACTGATGACAACTGCCACACCACTAAGCCAGGCTCTCTAGAAGATTTGCTTTCTGGCTCCATCCATGTGCTGATATCCAGGCTACCCCTTTCATGGTGCAAAATCCTACTTCCTGAAGAGAAGGGTCGCTCACAAGGAGGACTGAGGAAAAGCTGCTTGTAGGAATGCAGTAGCAAAGGGTTCAAGGATCCTGGGAGACTCCCAGAGAAACACCAAAGGGTTCCTATCTCTTGTAGGGAAAGGCAGGATGAGCTGTTCTCTTAAGGTTAGACGAGCAGCCAGGTGCTTGTGTGTGCTGGTCACACCTTCCTTTTATTTATTATATTTTTCCTTCACCGCTGTCTCTCTGCATTTGTCCTTATTGTTTTTGCATGCTGAGTGTAACCTAACTCTGGGACCTGGCTCAACGTCCTTTCTGTCCATGGGCCACTTAGGTAGAGCTTAGCAATTTACTGCATCAGAATATCAGAAAATGGCCAGTGTGAATGGGCCATTGTACCCCATCGTGCCTTTATGGATACGACTTCAGATGGATCTGCACTGGATCTGTGTTATTAAATGAAAGTGGTAAGGAAACAAGAAATGGAAAACAAAAAACCCTCTGTAGATGTTAACTCCTGCGATGTTCAAAAACCAAGAGAAATTAAGCTGTTATCAGCTCTTTGTATGTATTTATTCCAAATAGAGCCAAACATAACTGACAATGTTGTTTCTTCATGTTTCTAACCAGAGGGGGTTATTCTATCACCATTATATGGTATATTTCTGGAACACTCTCTCCTGGGATGTGATGAATAGTGTCACTCATTACAGTAACTGCTGCTCATCATGGTCTAAGAGCCACAAGCAGGTGACAGAGAAGTGTAAAACAGACATGAGCTTCTCTCAATATATTTGAAACAAAATTTATGCAAAATTTAATAAGGTGTTGAGGAAAACTCAAAAGTTACCCCAGGAACTGGTGAATGCCACATGAACAGAGAGTAAGGGGTCCTGCATGGCAAATGAGAGCCATGAGTTTGTAAGAGCTTGTTTCTATTACCTGTGGGTTTGAGTTACGAGATGCAGCATTTGGCTCTGCATCTGAAGGTAATTGTTTATTGTGTATTTTATGACTGTTTACAAATGCGGTTTGAAGAAAACAATGGAATATGTAACACACTGTCTTTCCTCAGGTCTTCAGCACATTAAGTTTGTATTATTTTAGGTGGCTAGACTAGAAATTTAAGTCATTGTTATTTATATTAGAGATAAAGCTAAGGATTCAGCTGAGCTCCAGGCTGCATTGTGAGAGCTGCTGTGTCAGGGTTTGAGAATGGTCTTGATCTGAAATACAAAAGGATCGAGACAGGTTGGTTAATCCTATAATTACATCTTCTCATAAGAACAGCCTCCACTCATGGTCCTACTGCAAGTACCTTGTGTGGCCACAATCAGCCTTTTAGGTTTATTTTTTGAAGGTATTTATGGGAAAAAAAAACAACAAAACCAAAGCAAAATCAAATAACATTTACAGTGTTGCCATTTAGGGAGACCGAGATCCCCTGGTAGATGTAAGTGCCATAATGTTGAGCGTAATTTGAAGGTTATTTTCTCCCATGTATGGGGTAAACCAGCAGTTTCCACCTGCTGAGACCTGCAGCCTTCACTTAGCTCACCATGAGAGATGCAGCCCAGCTCTAATGGCTGAGGGTTGTTTGATTGATGTTCAGTGGCTTAGTTGATAACCATTGCTTAGTTGATAACAGAGAGGAGAGATGTTTGTGCCTAAGGAAAAAGAAAAGGATGCATAAATTATGGATGCTGCCCCCAGATGTCCTGCAGACCTGTTGGATGACTCAGAGGGAGTCTGCGAATCCCTCGATATGTCGGTTCACCATTTAACAACAATCCTTCCTTCTTCCTACCCTTTGTGTTTCCTATTTAGCTTATCGAGTCTCAAAGGCAGGAAACATCCATGTGAGATATGCCCTGGCTGGTATCACAAGGCCATTGTCAGGTGAGGAACTTTCTGGGGGGCAAGTGTATTGGACTAGCTCACATCCATCGTAACCAGAAGCAGAACCTCTGTTGAGGAGACAGAAGAGACCCTGGAGCTGGAATGGGCAGGAAGATTAAACTCTTCATGCTGAGAAGTGCTGCCCCAAGGCAGATGGGGGAGCTGCAGAGGAGCTTGCCTTGCCAATGAACACTCTACCTGTTCATGGAAGATTGTGCACCATGCTCTAGGGCTGGCAAGCCACAGCTTATCTTCTTCAGAACAAATTCTGATAGAGACTGGGTGCCATTTCTGTGCCTCGGGCTGCAGTAAGCTATTCTCCTGCAGCAGCAATTCTCATAGGCTCTCAATCCAAGGTAGGGTTCTGGCTATCCTGAAATGTAGGACCCATTGCAAAATCTGCAGGCAACAGTGCTGGCAACTTTGGAGTTGCCTCTGGGCCTGGCATGTGCTTAAACTACTCATGAGCTATCTGGGCTCCTCAGCTTCATTTCCATCCTTGTTTGACTCATACTTTATTTCAAGGATTGTTTGCATTTTTATGCCTGTGAGACTAGGTCCCGTGGGAATCCTTCCCAAACTCCCTGCATTGACCTCCTGTTCTTCCAGCACATAACCCCTTCTCAGAAGAGGTCATTTGATCCTCCACCATAAATACATGAATCAACACTTTAAGTTTTATGGGATTTTGCCTGAGGTTTCCAGTTTCACAGCACCTCTGAAGGTGGGGTCAAGGTTTTATGGGGCCCCAAACAACTTGATCTACTGGGTGGTATCCCTGCCTGTGGCAGGAGGTTGGAACTAGGTGGTTTTTAAGGTCCCTTCTAACCCAAACCTGTCTATGATTCTACCTATGATTCTATGGTTCTATGATTCTATGGTTCTATGGTTTTACAGTTCAGGTCATCGTGCTGTAGTGAGGTTTGAGGGAAGAAATAAGAGAAGCATTTTGAGAAAGCTTAACCAATTCTCCAGGAAAATCATCAGGCAGTCAGACATAGGTCTTAGCTTGGCCCCAGCCTGTTAATTAGCTTAACATCCATTATCTAAGAGACCTAACTAAGTAGTTTACAGAGATAGTCACCTCAGAGATGGGTAACAGGATGGGGGAACAGTTCTGCTATTAATCTGTTCTGGCCCTATGGGGAGGCCAAACACCTCTCTCAGGTCTTCATTTGTACATGACTGAAACAAGGTCAGTCCCACTCTTAACTATAGAGGGCAGTCTGTGAGAGTCAAGCTTATGTATTCTTAGAAGAGTGACCATGAGTCAAAAAAAAAAATCATATATGCATAGGAATTCACAACTAGTACCCACCAAAGCTCATTTTCACTTATCTGCAGTTTCAAAATAAACAGTGCATCTCTGTGTGTGCACTTGCACTAGCAGCCAGACCTAGTTTTTCAGTAGGAACCCATCATGTCATAGGTGGTTCAATGGAAGGGTCAGTGCAAGTTGCTGACAGTCTTAATTCATGGCACTTTCAGGGCAGGTGTTACTTCCTGTGACCATGGACCAGGGCAGAGTGAGCAATACCCACAGATGTATAGCTGATGTACAGATATCAAAGGCCTTTTTTGCTTGTATGTGGTCCACTCGCTGTCTGTTGGATGACCTGTCTGGGCATGTATTTGGTATTACCTGGTTAAGCATCAAAGAAAGTGTGACCCCTGAAAACAATCCAAAGAAATTATGCTTCCACTAAAATGAGATGGATGTTCTGGCCAGAGTCACAGTTCTCTTCCTGTGCGTCTCATCTGTGAGACAAGAACCTTCAACCATGAAATAGATGAAGGAATACACACTTAAAATGTGTAAGATAATGGACAGATAAATTAACAAAAGTTTTGCAAAGACATGGGAAATCCTCCCTGCCGGTGAAAAAGGAGCTGCTGGGAAGGTCTGGAGCCAAATGCCTGTGCTGGTCCTTGCTGCTCCCCCCCTGCTCTGTGGGGCACATGCAGCTGCCTCAGACCAGGGAGACAGGAGGCTCCTGAAGGACTGTGGGGCACCAGCCTCAGCCTTTCACACATCTCAGCGCTCTGTGGCTTCAGGCGTGGAGTGGCTCTGGTGGGAAAGGATGGCTGCTCTGGGCTGCTTGCTGGGAAATGAATGGACAGGCCAACACCCCCCAGCTCCTTGGCTAAACCCAAGGTGTGTCATGCTCCTCTCTGATGTGGTTTGCACTTTACCAGAAATGCTGCAGCTGCTGGACCCAAAGAACAGAGAGCTCTAGTTGTTACAGCAAGAAAACATCACTGAGTCTTGCTGATTTGCAATAATGCTGCTCCGTCATGGGTGTTATCCTGAGAAACTTAAATTCCTCAGTCCCTTAGGGCTTGTGGTGAAGTGAATGGCAAAGCCTCAATCAGCTCAAGAGCAAAAAAACTGGGATTTTATTCAGGTAGGTGTTTCTTTCCCCTCCCAGAAATGCGATGAGACCACATCCTCTGCTGTAATCAAACAGCACTTGTACTTATCAGTCATAGTCCCTTGACCCTGCTCAGTACACAAACCAACACATACAGAGGTGAACAGAGTTTAATTAAAAAAACCCAAAACCTAACAAAAAACCCAACCAACATTCTCTGAAATCATTTTGGCCAGACTCCTCTATTTAATAAAAAGTTGTGATGCAGTGCAACAATACATCCTGCATGCCAGAACAGGAAGAATGCTACTTTTGTGTAGGTAGGGAAATAGTTGTGATGTACAAAAGAGATACTATTTTTCCAACACTTTGGCCAAACTTTACACTTAGCTTCTCATGTCGGGAGAGGGTGTTACAGTAGATAGGATGTAGCCTTTGAAACTCCATCTCCAGAGAGAAAAGACAGATGGAATCCAGCTGGCAGATATCACACACGTTTTCTGTTCTCCTCGATATCGCAGATCTGATAAACACAGAAGAATAACAAGCCTTTATAGAATGCAGATGAACAGAGGAGCCTATCTGTATGTAAAAGAGAAGGGCCTCAGTTGACTGAATGCTTATTTCTCCTAAATGAAAGTTAACTCCCACGATCTCATAAAGCGAGAATCTACCTGTTCGAGGCGCACATTTGTTTATACACCATAGAAATTTCGTGACCTCCCATGGCTGTTGTTATCTTGATCTCATTTAACATCATGTCATGTCAGACTGACGTGGATATCAAGGAAAGGCCATGCAGGTAGAGGATGTCCAGTGGAGTTCCCTGGGTTGGGTGAATCTCTGTTTTGGAGAGCACGATTGCTGGTCTGTGACCATCCGAAGCCTGCACTCTGCCTTTTAAAATAAAATCTTAGAAACCTGGGAATAATGTGCTAAGACAAGTGTTGTCTGGCGATGGGAACCAGGAAATGGTAGCTGTGAATACCTGAGTGTGAATGACTCATCCAGTGACCTCCTTTGGCTCTGCTGTGTCCTCCTGTAACCTCCTCATCTTTCCCCCTTCAGACGGAGCTGCAAGGCTTTGTTACCCAGAGGATTTTGTGATGTGATTCTGAGCTCTCCAGCAAGCCTGCCACAATTAATAATAGAAGATGCCTAAATTAGGATCTGATGTTGCTCAGGCTATTACTGTGGGTTTCACCTGTGCACATATTGGTTCACATTCTAAAATGTTTTTGATTAATAGAGGATGAATTTTTATCTCCTTTTACCCAGTAAGGCAGCACTGTCTTAATGGAAAGCGAAGCCATGACAGAAGGTGGCATTATGTTAGTTTTGATTTCCTCCTTATACAAAGGAGCTGATGCTGACATGAATTCCCTAAAGAGGTAAATTTTATGTGTATATTCATTTAATTCACCCCTATACTGGGATGGTACTCACACATCTTTTTTCTGTTTTGTCCTCTATAAGTTACAGTGAAGCATTTCCTTCCTTCCCTATTCTTTCATGGATGATGGAATTGGTGTCACACAAAGGAAATTCCAGAACATGGACTCTCTATCAGTATCAGCAAAAGTCGCAATTCTATCTTAGATGTCAGCTCCTGAGCTTGGCCCACTGCTACTATTTAAATCTATTTATAATTTGTGAGGTCATAACCACAAGTTTTTCTTTTAGTTCTCCCCAAGGAAAGCAGTGAAACCCATTTACAAAAGACTTCTGGACTCTGGAAATCCACACTGAAGTACAAATAAGATCACAGGTTGTTACAGAAATGTAGATCGTTGGACCTTAAACTCCTGTCTCCAACAATGGCCACATCTGCAGCTCCAGAGCATGTAGAAATTTCTTTTTAACCCTTAAATACTTTGGAGCCCCTCTGCTTTTGCCTACTGTATTTCAAACTAAGGAAATAAACCCATAGCAATGAGATACCTAAAACCAGGGGTAATTTTAAGAAGATTTACCCAAAGCCAATTGTGATGAGTAGGAAACATCTACTCTTAACTTTCACTGAATAACTTTACTCTCTCCTTATGTATTTTTTACCTCAGCCTTTCAAACTGAAATTCTGCGTTTGTACAGCCCCAGCTCCTGTGCCTGCAGAGAGGTACTTATATCTATATCCATTTTGAAGCACAGTGTTGATTCCAAGCCTGAGCCCCCAGTGCCTTTGCCTCCTGTGCACTCTGCTGCACACTGGAAACTCCTCCTCAGTTCCAGATCTGATTTTCCTATTCGGGACAGCGAGCATCTGCCGTGTTTTCCACCTCATGTCTGAAAACCACAGATCAGGAGAGAACTGCTTCTCCCTTGAAGGATAAATAGTTTTTGCAGATGATAGGTTTCATCTGTCTGATAACAAGATAAACACAGAGGCAGAAATTGAATTAGAAATGCACTTTTAAGGGGAATTGTTTTGTGTATCCCTTAAATTTTGTTTTGTGCATCCCTTAAATTTTGTTTTGTGCTTCCTGAAGTCAGTATAGTGACTTTCCTAACATTATTTCCCTATTTTCAGCCAATAGTAGAGAATACAATATACTAAGGGCTTTGGGATCATTCTGGAACTGTGGATGCTTTCATTGTTTCCTATTAATTTTTCAAAGGTCCTTGGTTTATCTGCCCTTTTACCCAAGTTTGATTTACATTCTTGGGGAAAAAAATGGAAAAAAATATCCTATTAATAATGTCTCTTAATGCATAGGATGGTTTTCCAGCAACACATGCTCTATGTTTTGTTACTTTAAATAGAAGCTTTTTCCCTTTAGGAAGATTCCGTCTAGGAAGATTCTTTTTAGGAAGCCTGAATTCTAAATGTCCTTTCTATATACGTACACAGTATGGAAAAAAAAGAAAAATCTGAACTAAGCCTGAAAGAAGCGCATTTGGTATTTAAGAAGAACATATATGGAGTTTTGTAGTAGTCAAATACAACAGAGAAGCTCTTGTGCAATGGAGTAGAGGCTTATCAGTTTCCAGCTGATTTGGGAATTCTATAAGGTCAGGTTTCATAAAGTACCAGGTCCAAATACTGATACTTCCAACTTGAAATCACAAAAGTATGAAAAGCTACACAGCTACAGACAATGGTTGTGCTGCTTCCTGAGGAACAAGGGGTTGAAGTTTTGCTTCCCTAACTAATTTCTCTGGAATTCACTTTTTGCACTGGCATCTCTAACACAGATTAGGAATCTTATGAGAAGCCTTCCCTGCAGTCTGAATTTTGTCCCAGACTTAAAACTGCTGTGAATATCCCCCAGTGAGCCCCTGCTCATGTGCAGCTGGCAGTCACTTGTCCTTCTGCTTCTTGAGGCAGGTTAAACATTGATCTTGATCAGCTTCTGCTTCTTCCACCTTTCTGCTCTTTCTCTTAAGGTTCTACATCTTCTGATGTTTCTGGCTTTTTCTCTGAAGCTTTGATGACATCACATCTTTGTTTTTCTCTATGGTTAATCGGTATTGACTCATTTCTCACTGTTGTGTTCTGTTTTCACACTTCATGAGTGTCAGTGGTCTATATACTCACACTCAGACTGATGGGCTCTGAGTCACTGATAAAGCAGAGGATTTTCTTGAAATCTTTGAATCTGAGCTATTTTCTGGACAGAATAAGAGGCCTTAGACTCTACAGACACAAACCACAGACTATCACCTCAACCTAGATAACATCCATGTGGGAAAATGAGTCCTTTTAATACCCTAGACACTTACACAAGTGTTTTATACAGAGCAATATGACTTGCAATTAAGTTTCTGAATCTTTTCAGCTTTGTAGATCTTCCCAAGCTTCTTCCCAACTGTTTCATATCATTCCAATGCTCACAAGAAAACACTGTCATGTAATATCAGTGGTATATTGTCTGCAGTAAATGGGAAAAGGACAAGACCTGAAGTTCTGAGACTTTCTTCTTATCAGAAATAGTCCACAGCATATTCTGTGCCTGAAAAGAAAAGCCTTATTGCGACAGGGGCTTCTCAAACCAGGACTGGAGTCCCACATAAGCAATATCTGGTAGGTGTTCATCTGGTGGTTCCACTTAACAAAAGGTAGCTCCTTACCTAACAGACATAAGTTTCAAATTATGTTTCAAAATATGAATGAGAGAAGAATTTGGCATCATCACTGTTAATCCTCTTCCTTTGGTTACATGTTCCTCACTGCACCTGGAAGTAAAGAATATTACTTGCTGACTTCCTTCATTATTCCTCTCTCATTTTTTTTAAGCTTTTTAATTGTTGCACTATGAAAGAGAAGGGGAAATACCAAAGACAGGCACGAGGTGGAAAAAACACATCCCCAGGATTCAGCAGTGAGTAACTTGTCAACCTGATTGCTTTCCAGACACATGAAAAAATTGTCTGAGAAAAGGAGAGGAAGAAAACACAGATAGAGAAGGCCCCTTTAATCTTGCAGAAAAGAAGCATCACAGGAACCAAATTGAAGCCAGACTCATTCATATGAAAAATAAGTCAGCAACAAAGATGATTAAGCACTGGAACAGTACAGAGGGAAGTTGTAAAATTATCTCCTATGTCTTGGTGTCTTCAGATCAGGACTGTATTCTGTTCTGTAAAATATGCTTTGATCAAAGAAGTTTTTGGACTTGACACAGAGGAGGTCAGCCTAGATAAGGTGATCATTCCTGTGACCTTAAAACTACAAATATGTACCTTCAGAGAGAAAGGCCAGGCTGTGGTTTCAGTCTGGCACAGGGATACCAGAAATTTTGGTCCTTGCTCTGTTACAGATTTCCAGAATAATCACAAGGAAGTTGTGTAGTTTATCTCTGCCTCTCTTCACCATCTGTAAGGCCTGGAGAGTAATCCTTCTCCTGTTCAATTTTTTAGGTATTTGGGTTATGGAAAGCAACTCATTAGGTGTGAGTACAGACCTTTCCTAAGGTCTGCAAAGGCAAGCCTCTAAGTATCACTGCAAAGCATAGGTATCCATAAGGAAAACTTCATGGCACAGAAGGAAAATATATTAGTAGGGAGATAAAGAAATGCCTTTCTTTCAGCAGCGGCCTCCTGAGTGCAGTTAAAAAGCAACACATCAGAGTGTGGGGATGGTCACTCAGCCAGAGAATTATGATTTCATCTCAGGATGCTTCTGGATACAAATAGCATCCAAGGCCTCTTCATGAGCAAGCCTCTCACTTCCTCCAGTGGCATTTGCAACATTGCAGTCATTTATGTTCTCAACAACAATAATCAAATGACCAGTGTCTGTCTCTATCCATGCACAATGAAGACTTGTGCTCTCTTTGCTTAGCTAAGAAACTTCGTGAGCTTCTGCCAAGAAGTGAAAGATCATTTTGAATGGCTGGAACAAATTCAAACCATGTCCCAGGGAGCTGGAAAGCTCATAGGCCTTGTCCACTGCCCAGCTGCTCCTCCCTTCCCTACATCTTCATTGTGTCTGTTGGTCTCTATCCCTGCTGGAGCTAAATTAGCTGCTGCTCCACCTGGACACTCTTCCAGCTTTGTCCTTCTCCTGTCACTGAGGCTGAAATATGAATAGCCTTTCATGGCATGTAGGAAGTGGGTTTTAGGAAATGAGCTGAGCATGAGCGGGGCTCCTACTCAGCCAGGGAGAAAAGTGCTGAATCCCAGCTGGAACGTAGAGCAACATCTCAATGAGTCCTTATGTGAGCTGCTGTGAGTTATGTCTGCTCCAGAGAGAATGGGGACTTATACAGCAGCCTGTGCTGAGATTCCAAGTACACAAGAGATGATCTTTGCTCCAGAAACTTCTGGGTTCCATTCCTGATGGTGAGCAACATGGACCTGTATATGTAATTGTACATACATATGCCCATATTGTAACATAACACACAGAATAACACTTCACATATAAAAGGGAAAGCACTTCTTTATGAAGATTATTTCTTTTTCTATGAAGATAACTACGTCAGCAGTGAGGTGTACTCCTAATAAGACATCTTCTTTAAACAGAGAAAACCGAGCTAGCAAAAGAAAGCAGTAGCCACCAGCACACAGATTTTCTTGGGCTATGCTAAGGGTTGCAAGGAGAATAGTAGGCACCATTGTTTCCAGTTCCCCACTACTCCTAAAAAGCCTCATCAAGCTACAAGCATGGCCAGTGTCAGAATAAGGCACTGAAAGATATATGGGGGTTTGGAGAAGGAAAGGAAGACACAGCTGTTGGGATGAGTGGAGAACCATATCAGAAATACAGTAAGACACAGCTCCAGAGAGCTAAAAGATGCACTTGTGTTATCCTGCCAAGCCCTCCCTGGCACAATGTCTCCATATGTGATCCTCTTAGTCTATCGCTGGTTCCCTGCGATATGTGTCTATCTGGTTTCTCACGGCTGCAATAAACCCTTCTACTGCACTAATCTCATTTAACAGTTCCACTGACTTGAAAAGAACCCAAGTAAAATTGCTGTGCAATTTCTGCTGGCGCTATTATGGCTGTATCACTTGTCAGCTTTCATAAACAAGATAAATATAGTTAAACTTAAAGCATCAGATATGAAGAAATTTGGCATGTTACAGCAACCCATCAGAAATATTTTTTGACAGGTACCTTATAAAAAAAGAAACAAGAGAATGCCAGAGAGGATAAAAACTTCAAAATTCTCTTTTTGCAAAATTCTTTTGCTGAAGGAGGCTGCAAGAACTCAGTGCCTTTTCAGCACCATTAGCTACTTGCTGTCATGCACAGCAGCTAGACCCAGACTGACTCCCTAAAAGCAGTGAGTTTTGGTATCAGTCTCAGTGTCTTAAAGAGCCTCTCATCCCAGGCTGCATCAGAGGGATCCAGCTACCTGCAGGATAAAAGGCAGAACATCAGGAGGCATGCAAAGCTGGAGGGAGGGGGGAAATGTTCCTGTTAGGGTGCAGGGAAAATCCCTACTCCCAAGTGATTTCTGATGTGTTTCCACAGCAAGAGGACATCCCATCTGAAGGGCCTGTGTGAAAGATCATCCCCCACTCTTCCCCACACGAGTGGTTGGTTTGTGCCTGCAGCTACCCTGTGCTCCAAAGAAGACAAGAATCTCCCCTCCAGCATCCGCATGAAAAGACCAAGCTCAGCAGATCTCCCCACGCCCAGGAAGTACCCACGCTCTGCTCCCTTATCAGCTCCAGGAGCAGGGTGATGGAGAGGCAAGGTGGGGGAAGGTAAGCTCACAGCCCCACAGCTGCTGGCCAGGGTGTGCCACTGACAGGGTGCAAGAGGCACGGGGAATGCCCTGCTCAGGGACAGTCCATGGCCAGAGTCTGGGCTCCCCCTTGCTGTCCAGCCCTGAGCCCTCTCAGAGCATGGGGAGGTCAAAAGAGCCGCAGCAAACATGAGTCAGCTGTGCTGAGACCTGAGCCCGTGGCTCCAGGGAAAGTAGGTGCTTCCTAACATAAGGTCAGGACTCTTTCTGGAAGAGGTTCAGGGATCACGGGAGAGACTGTATTAGCTCCTAGCCAGAGAGGAAAAAAACAGCCCTAAAAATAACTGAATTATAAAGGCCAGTGACAGAGGTCAAGACACTGATGCTCAGAAGATGAAGTGGCTGGTTTCTACTGTTGTCTGAGTGCTATCCAGTCAATAAGAACTCCAATACTGACCCACATCTCTCATCACGCATGCAGCTGTAAAATAGAATGGGACAGATTTTTGTCATTAAGAGAGTTTAGGACATTTATGATGTCACATTATTTATTTATTTAAGTTTTTTCCGAGATATGTTGGACATCAAAGTCTTGACAGAGATACTTGTGGGGAGAGGTGTTGAGATTTGAGGGTGGCAGACTGGGCAGACACATCAGGATGTTATGATGAAATAAAGAGCTCTTTGTCCTATGACATCTTGCTTTTGAGGAAATAAAATTCCCATCTCTCCACACCTGTGCCTTTCCTACTGCAGTAAAGAGTGAAAAACATGCAGTATTTCTGTGGAAGCTGATAGGAAAATATTTTCCTGCCTTAGATTGGGGTAAAGCAATTATCTTCTAGCATTTCCATTTCCGTCAAAGAAATAAAGGTTCCCACTAGAGCTGTGCCTAACCTGTGTGACAGATATGAATTTGAGCCTTGGTTTGGAGTCATGCTGAAGGTTCATCCAGTTGATCCATGTGTAAATAGACATCTTCTCCTTAAAGACAGGAAGATAGAGGCAATCCAGGGTGATGCCAGGTTCTTCTGGACTGCAGGCTATGGAGCCTATGCACCTTCAGCACTGCAGATCTTACCACACTGACTCCAGACAAACATCTGCAGTCTCAAATGAGTCAGAACACATACCATTCTGGCACCCCAAATTATCTAATGCCCAGGAGCAATCAGGGAAAATAAGTGAGAAAGAAACTTCTGGCTGAAATGAGCTCACTACTCTTCCTATCACCTTGGCTCTAGGAGGCTCTCTACTGCTTTCCTACTAGATCTTCTGACTGTGGTTTTAATTAGTGACATATTTTATATTTTATGTAATAGAGAGGGTATTCTTCCACTGATTAGTTATACTAACTTCTGGAAACAGCAATAAATAGTCTAGAAAAAAAATACATGCTAGTACATTTGTCTATGAAAACAGTTATGACCTGTCATATATCAACCAGCCATTATTGATCAGAATATTAATTTTATAAGTTTATGTACTTTCTGAACATTTACAACCTTCTTTAAGCTAATTAAAAGTCGCTGTTCATAATAATAGTCATAATAGACAATAATTTACTTCATAATAATATGTAGTCCTGGGAACACTGGTGAGTAAATGGCCACGATCTGTCCATGTTTATGTAGAGAGTTTTCCAGATCTTTAAGGCCTATAAAAATTAAACAGTCTGAATGTGTGTCCTGGAAGGGTAAGAAAACTCTGTCATTCATCTTTGGCCACTGTAGTAAGTCATATGCCAGACACCTTGTCATTGAAGGGGAAAGGGAAGAACTCTCTCCCAGGAGAGCAACCTTCACTGTTTTCTCATACACCACTCCAGGTCTTAGCAATGGTCTTATTAACGTGACTGCTACTGTTGTTCAGAGTTGTCCTGAGGCCATTGAACTGGAGCCATGGCAGGCAAACTGGATTTAAACCAGTTCTGCTTTCCTCAGCCTCTGAACTCCCATGTGGATCACAGCTGGGCTGGACCTGAGCTGGCTCTGGTGGGACAGCTTCAGCTACTGCTGGAGTCACAGCAAGGCCCGTGACAAACCAATTGCGTGTATGTGTGAGAGAGAGCATGGGAGCTGGGGAATCTTGCCTCAAAAATATGTTTAAAAATGCCATCCCCTTTAGTCCCCAATGGCAACCATAAGCCTCATCTCTCTCTATTTCTCCTCCCTGGTGTAGGAGTCCTGGTAGTTGTTTTGTCCATGGTTACAGAACAGCTCCTGAGATGTGAAGGATCCTGCTCGTTCTGGTTTTCACCACCTGCAGCAAGCGGACGTGAACCCACAACATCCTCAACTGCATTCCAATCCAACCAAAACACAAGCTCTAATCATATGGTTACAAAGTCCTTCGGCTGCCTCAGATGGAAAGATTTATGTCCTCAAAGACTTGGCCAGCCCATTATTGCTCATTCATTGTGTTTGCCTACAAGTTATGACTGCTCTTTCCATTTAATTTTTAATGCGGCTGTAGCCTTGCCTCACTAAGCTCCAGGAAAATTGTAAAGGCACTGGCTGTTACTGTGAACCTATAATCTCCTGGCAAAAGCAGTGTGGGCAAGCAGAGTCTCTCCCCATTGCACAACTGTTCACAGCACCACGCTCTGACCCTTATGCAAGAACCACGTTTTTCTTCAAAAAATACGTGCAGTTTGCATGTGCTCCAGTCAGATGCTTGAGCCACAGAAAAGAGTAAAATTTCCCAGATGAGGCATATGGATTCAGTGAATGTCTGAATCACTCATTGTGGGTCTCCATGTGGTTTATTGCTATTCATAAAGCTCATTGCTATGCTTACCTAGTGTTTCTCTTCTGTTTCATTTTTGCTGAGTGTTCATCATCTCACTAACAGTAGTCTAGGTCCTGAGGGGAACTTTAATAATTCTAGTCCTTATATTTTAACCCAAAGCAGATTATATTACTATGATATTGAATTTAGTGACCTAAGATGTTTTCCATTCCAGCTGTTTTTATTTAGGCAGCATATCCTAAATTGTCTCTTCATTCTAGCTTTCCAACACTTAGACCTCCTTTGCAGGTGTATCCAAACTGTGAAGTCTGATGCCGACTGTCAGCAAACCACCTAAACAGCGACCACTATCCAAACACAGGCAAATTTTTCATATATAGGCAGGAGATGGTTTACCTACTGCCAAGGGTACAGTGTACTGCCATGGCATGTAGATGCCTCTGCCCTGGAGCCTAGGTTATTCACCCCAAATGCAGGAGATTCCTGCATGTCTCTGAACCACCAAGAATTTCCAGAAAGGACCGGAGGTGCTCAAAATGCCTAAGAAAAGGCAAGAATGGAGAGATGCTATTGCAAATCCACATGGTCTGGGTTAAATTTCCTTCTTTCCCAAACAACTGCTTTAGGCCCAGCAGCTGCAACATTTCTGGTAAAGTGCAAACCACATCAGAGGGGAGCAGCAGACACCCGGTTTTAGCCAAGGAGGTGGTGCCCAGGCATCCATTCATCCATCAGCAATCAGAGCCACCATCTGTCCTTCCCCACTGGGGCCACTGTCTGGTGGCCCTTTCAAACCAAATGCCAAACAAACAATTCTGCTGACCACGCCATGAGCAAGCTGAACAGCAAAGAGCCCTTTGCTGAGGCGCTGAGGTCTCATCCCGTGTAATATTGCATGGGGCCCACAACTTGCTTCTGCCACAGTGGATGTGTCTCCATGGTATCCATCCCCCACTGGCTGCAAGGCAATGTGGGGTTCCCCAAAGCCCTCCCCGACACTGAAGGCTGTGTCCTGCCCTAGTGCACATCTGAACCAGAGGAAACCCCAAGGCAGACCCTGCCTGGGGCTAAAGTCCCCCTGCTAAGCCTCTGTTCCCGTGTGAGAGAGCTGGAGTGGCTCAGGCCCTCTTGGGATGCCTGGCATGGGTGAGTCAGTGCAGGGAGCAGCTGCAGCAGCTCCAGCCCACATTGCCCTTGGCAGAGAGGCCATGGCAGTGGGGGAAAAAGCCAGGGTGCTGCAGCTGATCAGTCGTTCACAGTGGCTGGGGGACTCCATGAACAAGGCAGTGAAAAGGTGGCCTGAGCTCCTTGTCCCTCGTCCATCGCCTGCCAGCGCTGTGCCAAGAGCACGGTCTCAGGCACCATTCCCTGCTTTGTGCATTCATGGGCACAGCCTTTGAGGCTAGGAAAGGCTGTTAGTGTCACCTCCGTGCCTCACAGAACATTTCAGACAATATTTCCTTCATCTATCCCTAACTCGTGTTTCGTGCAGCACCACGCCCTGCATGACCCACAGGATCCACAGCCCTCGCCCCAGGTAGTGTAGATATTCAAAGTTCAGTTGGACCTAACAGGCGTCAACATTTCCCTTCTTACTCTCTGTTTGCTGTTTCTCACCACGGGCAGCAAACTGACTGATTAATAATTACAACAATTAACTTTCAACAGATAATAGGAAAAAATGCATCAGATTAGGTTTGTGGTTGGCAATCTGGGGGTCATTGAAAAAAATCAATGTAACCAATAAAAATGAAAGCACCATTCCTTTGTTTATCAAATGAGTTAAGTGTTTTATGTGTCAAAGATTATGCACTGTGCTATAAAAGAGAAAACTAAGGGAATTTAAATAGCTTAGCTCTGTCCATACAGTGGTGGTGAAGCGTATCTTCCATTCTTTAACTCCTAGAAATTATTATCTTGCCAGAAAATTTTCCAGTGAAATTATTTTCAGAGATAGAAAGACTTTTTTGTGGGATCAAAATTATTTCTTCATGACACTTTTATGCTTTTTGGAGGAAAAAAATCACCTTTTTGTCAAAAATCAACCCATTGGAGATGTGGTTATGCCTAAGGATGGTATTTTCAAACCTGGCTGTCCAAAACTAGATTTCTAGAAGGAAAAATTAAAAAGAACTTATATCAAGGGCCTAGCAATTTATCAGAAATATATGTATTTGTTTTTTAAAAGGAGCTTGTGCATTAAGTCTATGGATGAGAAGGCAGAAAAAGTCCCCAGAGCAGCAAATCAGAACTTTATAGTAACAAGTTGCTCTCCACCTTCCACCTAAGAGCAATCACATAGATAAAAATGTTGCTGTCCAAAGAACCCAAAACTTTTTAGTGTTTCCAAAAACTGTTCCTCAATATATTCTGACCTTTGTCTGTGGCATCTTTATGCTCTCTCAGTGAGAAATTATTATGGAACAAATTAAATTTGAAGCATTTTGCCTCTGGGTTGGCTATATCCTGGGCATTAATGCTCGAAAAGTGCTGTGAATATACTAATTGGCAGTGCACTGCTCATGAAAAATAAAGGCCACCCTACACTTATATTTATTTCCATCTTTTAGATTATAACATTGTGATAACAGCTTCAGGAGAGAATGTTTCCTAAGTGACAGACAGAGGTTAATGACTTTGACCTTGCTTCTGGCCATACAAGCTCCTCCCAACTAATCATCAATTCCAAAGAAATACTGGAATTGTCGTGAGTGTTACCGGCTTAAATGTACTTTAAATTCCATGCCAGCCATTAGGAATGGTGCCTCTTGCCTTACAAAAACATCTCTTGAGTAACAGCTTTATTCACTCCCACTTTATTTGGTGCTTATATCTTGTCCCAGAAGTCAGAGAGGGGACTTACTGTGACAATAATTTCACAAGAAATATGGCTGTAGGGGCAATAGAGGAAAGCTGGGAACCCAAAACAGCTACACCATGAGAAAGGTACACCCAGGAGCTGAAAAGGAGGGTGGAGATTGCAAATGCATAAAGGAGCACAAACTCCTCGTGCTGTTGCCCAGCTCCTCCTGGAGCTCCTTGCACAGAGCTGGCTTGTCTGCACAGCACAAGGCACTGCTCTTGAGCCACCCAAGGTGTAGGCATGCCTGCCCCTGGCTCAGGGATTAGGCAGGGAGAAGGTCTCAGCTGTTGGCAGATGTTCTGCTAGCTCAGTCGAGGTGAATTGCTTAGGTATATTCCTCAGCTTACTCCAATTTACAGCCTAATACAAAATCTAAGTCAGGCTAGGGCAGAGTAAATTCCATAATAATGATGTGTTTGAGAGTCAGATGTGCTCATCCAATGGCACAAAGGCACAGGAGTTCAGGCTATGCAATAGAGCATGAGTCTGAAGGACTTCACACCGTGCTGCATCCTACAGACACATGCTTTCACATGCTTTCATGTATCTGTAGGATGCAGCACTGTGCGAAGAACTGGAGCAAGGTACATTTATTTTTACTGATACGTCTTTGTTTCCTAACCCATAGGTTTTGTTGTTGTTGACAATGCTTATGTATTAAATGGAATTTGTATCCTCATCCAGATTCCCATTTTAAACACTTTGATATGGAGGTTTTTTTAATCCATCCTTTCCCAAGGCAGTAGTTATCATTTTGTAAAAACATGTGGGATTTACAGGTGCTTCCCTTGCAGTGTAATGCTGATGCACAACTGCTCAGTAATTGCACAGTGTGTGTGTAGTGATGGCCAGGACAAGGTGACCTGTAAATGATGTACTCCTTGTACCTAAATGTGTCATCAAAGCATAATGGAACACTTTGCACCTCTTTCTGTGTCCTCTGATCACCGCCCTCAGAGCCATTTTGTCAGCTCTGATGACCAGATGGGACATGGTGCCCATGCTTTATAGTGAAATAATCCAGCAAGGAAGTGCCTCATGGAATGAAAGACTGCTTTGTTGGGTGAATTAAGAACAGTTATAGCTGATACTGTAGTAGAAGCCTTTGCTGGATGCAAAGTTCATGCTGACTGAACTTTGGATTTTTAAGTTCAGGTTAACTGCTGAGTCTGGACTTTCTGAATATTAAGTTAAAAAAATCCCAAACCACCTCTCAACAAGAACTGGGAATAGCAGAAATATCAATATATCAGAGAAGTGAAACCAAATTGTAACATCAATTTTAGGATCCAGAGTCACTCTGGACAAAGCTCAATAATTTTATTCATGGGTGCAGATACATATCTTGGGTACTGTAAGGGTGAAAAAATAAAACTTGGTTTAATTATATTTAAATACAGGTATATAAACTTTGCTTTGAGGAATAGGTTGGCTAGAGAAAAATTTCTTGACAAAAGCTTCCAGGGATCCTCACTAAAGAGCTGATTGCCTTGTTTCCGGCACGAATACACAGGCATGGTTACAGCACGAACCAGTTAATGCACATTGTTATCACTTGTTCTACAGCAGCAACCAAAGCTCTCAGTCACGATCAAAGACTTGTTCAAGATCATGTAAAAACCTGCTACAAGACAGGATTCTCTGCCAGCACCCCCTGAGCATTTTTGCCTCTCTTTTCCCTCTTTCCACCAGAGTGCTTCTAGCTTTAAGGTTAGAAACAAACCATAATACTTTTGAGCAGATAACAAATGGCTCCTCCAAAAGAGAGAAGGTTGGGTGGGGAAGGCAAGGGCAGAGGAAGAGGAGTTCCTAAGACACACTGCTAACCTGCAGGAGAGCTGTAACAGCCAATTAACCTCTGCAAAGAGGAGTTTCCGTGAATTGCTAGAAATGGGAATGATGAGATCACTGCCAAAGATGGACTTAGACACTGCCTTGAGGTGCTGTGCAGGAAGGAGAGCTCCAGACAGGAGAAAATAGCTGCAGGGTCTTCTGGCCATACAGAGAGGGTGGGAGAAAGGGCAAAAAGCATCTGCAATAAATGTTTCTATTAAAATCAGCTGCCAGATAATTCATTACAAATTCAGAGTACCAGCTTTGTAATGAGTTTTGCTCACCAGAAAGGTAGAGGTGTAGGAATCAGGAGAAAGTTAGGCAAATTTCTTATTTGGTATATATATGTATAGTCCATATTGTAATGTTTTGCCTCTATCCATACAGTTATAGTTGTTATGTGAGCAGGTGGGAAGGTTCAGCTTAGAGGAAGGCGACTTAAATATTTGATGTTGAGCCAATAAGAGTCTTGTGGAGCGGCTGGAGTAGCTACCAAGACCCTGTAACAAATACACCTTTTGGACCCGAAGTCTGAGAATGCAGAACTGAGAGTTCTGCTTCAAGCCCTGACTCAGACATGCACCTCCTGGTTTAAGCCACCCATATCAGCCAAAAATTAAATGGTGTCTGTTGGCCCCATGCCAAGGGTACTGCCTTATTTCCGCTAACCTAAAAGGTTATTTACACATTGCTCCATCAGAAATTCCTCTGGAACCAATGAAGCTTTTCACACCCAGTGAAGCTGGCCCATCACGATGCTCTAAAACAAATGCAGTATTTCTAAAGAAGTGACAGACATAAAGTTTGCTGCAACCTTCTGGCTGCACTTCTATCAGTGCTAACCACAACCCATCATTGCTGTTTCTCATGTCTGTTACCGTGAATCAGCACCAACCCTCCCTCCACCCAACCTCCCCTCCTTGACTGCGGTCTAAGCAGAGCTCACACACATTACATTGGAAAACATCAGTCCTCTCACTCTGAAAGTAGCCAGATACATTTTTGTGGTTCCTACATAACATAAGATAATCATCACCTTCCCTTCTGACCCCAAAGATTCCTAAATCCATTTGAATTCAATAACTACACTGCACTTCTATGCAAGCCCATAGGAGCAAAGTAATTTACCCAGTATGAATCTAGTAGGGTAGTAAAATATGAGTGTACTGCTAGCAGCAACACTGCCATGTAGAGATACAGAGCAGGGAGCACTTCTCCACTTAGTAACTTTACCTCGGTAATATTTTCTTATTGATACATAACCATCTATTTAGCTTTTGCTCAGTAGAAACATCCCTCTTGACATATTTACAAATTTTAATACCCTTATCATTAATTTGTTTTGAAACATTGTTTCCAACTCTTTTTAAAGTGATTACCTCAAATGACATGAGTGGTGTTAATTCATGAATATTTGTCATATTTGCCATTTCAGGTTGTAGAAATTTCGTGGAAAGGTTGTGTTGAATAGATTCATGGCAATAATCTGTTGCAAATACATGGCTAATTTTTCTCTTTTTCCCCCCATTAGACCCTTTAAAAGTTTTCTATAGTAGGATTTGGCCATTTCCATAAGATTTCAACTCCATTGGTCCATTTTTTAATGGGATTAGACCACTGTTCCCTCCTACATTTTTTGTTTGTTACTTGTACCCTTCTGCCACCTCAAGAAAGGACAAACACTGTTCATATCATAGGAGCTATGGACCAACACAACAAAGACCTCTGTCTCTGAGGCTTTTGAACTTTACCCAGTAATGCTGGGTGTGGGAGGAGTTCCTGTGCCCTGGGTATAAGCCACATATTTTTGGTACTTGCAGATATGTCCCAGAAGAAACTGTAAGTGCTTTATCTTGTGAAACACTCAGAAACAGCAAAAGTTGCCAAGATTCAGGGTAACAACATTTAGACTTTGTACAGAAGGCCGGGAAAGTTTTTATTCCATAGAAGATCACCACAGACCAAACATACAAATCCTAAGAACAGCCTTTCCTTTGGAATTTTATTACTGTCTTTCCCAGATGAAGATGAAATCAAGAAATAGAGAGCATGCATTTATGCAAAGTTTTGCTTTGGCTTTCTTGGAGAAAGAAGCCCCAGAAGAGATTTCCAGAACTGAGGAACTGAGGAGTAGGATTGAGTTGAGTCTCCTGCTCGTGCTGTGTCACTTTATGCTCAAGGAAGCCTTCCCCCCATCCAGACATGCAAAGAACTTTCTCCAGAGCCACCAAGGTCACTGTGAAAGGGCAGAGTCACAGACCTGACTGAGGTGCTGGAAGATGACAGCATCTCCTGGGTGTTGGCAGAAAGGCTATCCCCACAGCAGTACTGACCCGAGGGCCCCAGCTCAGATTCTGCAGGACCAAGATTTACCAGCTTGTTCCACCCTTGGATACCTATGGATATGTCTGCATTGCTTCTGCTGAATCTCCATGCCATGCCTGGAAATCATGGCTTTGTCAGATGTGTAGATCACAAGAGGTATCTCCATGGCATCTGATAATGTAGGCATGGATTTATTGAGGGAATGATGTCAATTTAAATCACTTAAGATTCCTGTGCTTACAGATGTGAAATTAGAAGTGTATACTTGAATTAATTCCATTAACAAACATTGTTTTGCCTGCTGTAGTCTATGAAAACAGAATTTTAAACAAATTTTATCTTGTACCTTACCCCAGCTATCTGTACACTGAAGTCCTAACAACGTTTTGACTTCTGCTTGGAAAATATTAAAAATGTTTAAGACCCATTTGTATATAAATAGTAATATCAACAACACAAAATCTACTTATGGACCAATTCAGCAGCCAGAGCTCTTGTTCTTTCTGGTTGTCACTTTGATAATGCAATACAATCACACGGGCTTGCAGCCCTGTCTGCTTGGTGTGCCATCATTTATAACACATTATCGGAGTGACAGCTGGCAGTAACAAGAGGCCAAGTGCCAGATATGCACAGCGCATCTTTCTGAAAAATATTTCCCCTTTAAAATGCAGAAAGGTTGATTAAGAAGTGAGGGAATTCCTCCCCCTTCCCCCAGATGGTTGCGCTGATTCATTGGAAACCAACCCAGACGCAGCTTCTCAGTGCACTGGCAAAACTCCACGCTCCACCTTCCCTCCTCTATTCAGGTTATATCCCACAGGGTTCATCAGGAGAATTTTCCCTGACAAGGGTTGAAAACAGTGATCTATAAGCAGTGAGCAGCATCACCATTTGTTTTAATTAGGCAGGACAAAAAGCTTGCTCGGGGATGCAGTGCAAGAGGATACCCTGAAGAGCGTCCTGTTTGCACTCCACTTGCTTTGTGTTTGACCAGCCTGCTTTCACTGTGGCCCCTTGAATTCAGGCCCAAACAATGTGCTCTCAGAGCTTTCCAGCCACCATAAATCCCTGCCTCCTTCCTCAATGAGGCTCCTTCTCAGGCACCATCTCAAGGCATCCTAACTACCCTTCCCTGATCCAGCCTGACCTGTTAATCAGTATTATTGAAGAGTTACCCCTTTGAACTTCAGGAAGTAATCTGGTGTATTAAGTCCTCCTTTTAGTTTCACTAAATAGTCCTGTGACCTCCCTAAAAACCCCTCAAAAGACAAGAAAGGAGTTGTTTCCCCGCACACAGGGTGCTAATTGGGAAACTCCAATGAGTTAAAGGAAGAGCAGCATTAGAGAAGATGACTTTACGAAGAAGTGATAGAGTTAACTGGCTGCTATTTCATTATAATGCCAGCTGACTGTACAGGACTCCACAATGTTCTCAGGGATGTGGGGGGCGGTGTGTGTTCCCTGGCAGAGACCCAAGATCTAGATTAAAATCTCCCAGAGTTAATTTAGGAAAACAATAATATTTAAAGTTGGGAGGTTGGGGTTTTTTTTTTTCTTAGGCTATATCCCACCATGAGACTTGTGATCCCTGGGCCTATTTCTTGCCCACATAGATCTTTCCTTGTGAATTCTGTGAATAGCTGGCCCCACATTCTGAAGCGGGAGGGCCTAACAGGAAGTTAATAAATTAATATTTTGATATTCAAATAAATATGAGTATTCAAGAATATTTAAGTGTGTCCCCAATTAAATAATTGTCACAACCCCAAACACTTAGCAAACTGATCATCACTAGTTAGTTTATACAAAGTCCAGCATTGACACCAGTCTTGGCTGAACTTTTGCAGCTCTTTGAATTCTTTATAACTCTTCACCTGAGGTAGTGTGGCTTCCTCACACTTCAAGCACATATTGCCAGAGCAGAGGACAGTTTGGAAAGTGCAACAGGATCTGAACATTTGTAAAGATTATTGTTCAGATCTCAGGACCATCCAGCTGCCATCGTCTTCTAAACCACTGTGGCAGGATGCTGTGTGGCACACTTCTGGGTGAATATTTTTGTTGTAGAGCCAGTGTTGGCCCATGCAAGGACGGGGTGGTGTGTTGGGGAAAACATCCCTGCTAGTCCAGCTCTGCCCTGGAGAATACTGTCCTGGTGCTACACAGGCACAGAGAAATAAGAAAATGAAACCATTTTCCCCAGGTGTTTATGTTCAGGGGTGTAACAGAATTCAAAGTTTTAAGGTTTCATTGTATGCCATAATTTCTATTTGCACCCCTGCTTCTCCATGTGTTAGTGCATAAATACATAAAGTTTTTCTCTCTCTCTTCACTTGTCATTTGAACTTTATTTTGCACCCTTTTGCATGTTGCTGTGTGCTATGGAAATTTAAGTTTCCTTGATCAAAGATTACTTGCAGTTTTGTTTCCAGTGTTTGGTCTTCACAGATCTTAGCTTTTCTGTAAGGAGGTAGTACAGGTGAGGGGATAAACCAGTTAGGGAGGCCAGAGACAAGGACCAGCAGGAACCTCAGTTTCAATGTGTGCATCTCGTTGTTTGAACCAGGAATGTAGCATGTGAAAGATAAGAAGCCATCCTTCCTCAGCCACTACAATGCAGCTTTGTTCGAGTGAGTGTTGCAGCACCGGCAGCTGGGTGCTTTTCTCACCTCAGCTCCCTCACATGCACCACGGCGAGCTGAGAGCATGACAGGCACATTTCAAGGGGAAACTGAGCATCTTTAGCCACAGTGACAGAGAGAGCTGTTCTAATCTCCTTTTTCTTTGTGAGAACTTTTCATTTAGTGAGTCACCACTGGATCCCTGTTAAAGCACCTCTGGGAATCCCATCTGTAGATGTGTATCATTAGTACCTAAAACCTGCCTCTGAGCAACCTTTTCAAATACCATTTCCAGTGGGGTAGATGTCTGCTTTACGCAAAAGTTTGTTATAGTGATATCAGTTCTGGGAAACATTAATTTTGTTTTCTAGTCAGCAGAGTCCGTGCTCCAGAACAAGTAAATTTATACTAATCCAAAAATGCCAACTGCAACTAGTTGCCCTTCCTAAAGTACCACTGAGCTGGCAGCATTATAACTGCATGCAAAACTGGGTGTACACAGGTTTATCTATTTGCACAATGTTAATGTGTAGATAAGGCCTTAACAGACACTTTAGTGTCCCTATCACCTCTGAAAGTGAAATTTCAGGGGTGCTTCAAGTAATTCACTTTCAAAAGTTAATCTGCACAAAAATGGAAAAAGAAGAAAAAATATTTGTTGCTACTGAAAGCTTCACTTCCACGAGTAGCTTTTTACAAGAATACAGACATGTCAATAAACTTGTAGCTGCCTATCTGACCTGTCACATGAAAAGGATTTTTGTGATGCCATCACCCTTAAACCTCCCCCGTTAGCAGCTGGTATCTAGTAAGGAAGTACTAGCAAGTTCACATTTGCATTTTGTCTTTGCAGTTAAAATAACAAAGTGATCGAAAACTCTCCTCCTGTCTCTAACTAAATCGGAACAATTAAAGTGATAGTCACAGCTCAGGGAAGACATTCTTGAGTACCTGGACTGCTGTGGCCAATAGATATTGATCAGAAACTATTATGACACATATTATCTGCAGAATGTAAAACCTGATATAGTTTTCAACTTTTTAATAAGAATACATAGTTTCAACTCGGTAAACTTCTTGAAGATGTTAGAAGAATAATACAATGTTTAAATACATTCTTCCATTGTATTCTTAATTTAAAACTCTGGGATTTGTACAAATGAATTAAAAATAAAGACATTGGAAATTTTATTTTTTGTCTTGGATTTTCTTTCAGAAACTTTAACTCCAAAGAAATGTGGCTGAAATAATTTCCAATGAATAATTAAACAGGTTATTGAACTGATTAAAATGAAAATAGCTAGAGACAAAATTTGGGGAAAAACATTGGGAACATTTGGAAGAGAAGAGAAGAGAAGAGAAGAGAAGAGAAGAGAAGAGAAGAGAAGAGAAGAGAAGAGAAGAGAAGAGAATGAAATAACAAAGATGATCAGACAGAGGAAGAACTGTTAGACACTGTCCATAATAACATGAGAAGACATATTTAGGAGAAGTGAACTCAAAGCAAATGCAGGATGAATACTTGAAAGAAGATCCAGAAGAAGCCTTGTGGCAGAGAAAGAAACTGTGACATTTTCTGTCCCAAGCTTCATCTCCTTCATAATGTTCTGCTGCTTCTCCTTACTGGAAGGGGTTGTGGTTGGGGAATGGTTGAAAACAATGGCAGTCAGTGAATCAGATCTACAGTCATGAAGGTATTTCTGTGTCTAATTCTTAGTGAAATCAGTGAAAGTTCCATTCCAAAAGTAGCCTTAAATTTGGGGCCTTGGTCCCTGTCCAGGTCTGTTTAGCTCAGTGTGGGTCTGTTAGCTTCCAAATCGTGCCCATTTTGAACAATTGCTATTGTTGCATATTTTTTCCTTGCTGTGTCAATATTTATTCTAGCTTATGGCCCTTTGAAACCATGCTCCGGTAGACACAGGCTTCTTTTTAATGCCTTCTCTAGTCCTAACATGCTTTTCTTTCCAGCTTTTGAATGGGAACTGCAAGGATGGGTTCACCAGGTATTGTCTTTCATGGAGAAAAATACAACCTAGTCTATTTGCCATGTAAGTGCTGAGCAGAAATGCTATATGAACCCTTTAATAATACCATTATTTGCTTGGCTATCTGCGTTCTGTGGATTTTTCAGCTGTTCATTTGTTTGGTGTTAAATGACAGTCGCCCATTAAAAATGATGATGATGATGATGAGTTGTTTGTCTTTGAAAAAAATACTAACAATCCTTAAACTTGCAGTAGATCCTATTTAAAAGTATTTAGAAGTAACTGCCTGTCAACTGTTTACAGAAAGAGAAAAAAGTGACCATAGAATAAGAATTTAATAAGAGGGTGAATAAATAATTTCTCCCTCTCATTGTCATGTCATTTTCTTTACCATTTGGCATTCACTGCACTTGGAAATTCCTCCAAGTCTTTGTGTTCCTGAGCTTTGAGATTTCAGAAAACAGTCCCTTGGCCCCCAGTCCCTGCCAAGGTTGCTACTTTCACACTCCTTTTCCTGTGGATTACAAAACAGGATATTATTGTAAAAACAAACAGAAATTGCTGTTCACTGCTGCTAATCTTGAGGAGAACCATAGGGGAATGAAAGCTCTGCAGTTCTTCCTTTTTTAAGTGGCTCAGGCTAGGGATGACTCCTGTTCTGCTGCTGTCAGGAAAAGATCAAACATTTTCATTGCCAATCACCAAAGGTCACAGAAGATAACTCCGCAGCTTTCTGTCCTTCCTTTGAAATTTTCGTCATTGAGAGATGAATTTAAGGGGTTTTTAAAGTTTTTTTAAGTTTTAAAATTTCCCAGTATGTTTCATGGTAAAGATGGGATCATTTCTAAACCAAAGGCAGTTTACAATAGAAAGCTAACTAAACATATTTCTTTGCTCTGTACGTTGCTGCAGGCTGTTTCAGCCCTGGGCAGGAGGGTTGCTATATGTTGTTTTCTTGCCTTTTCCCTGTGGGTAGTGTAGAAAGTGTTAAAAGACATGTATTTGACCCTTCTGCAGCTGTGAACCAGGAATATCCTATCTGCTGAATTTAAAGTAAAGAAAATACGATGCCACAAAGCAGAAGTGACGTGTTGGTTGTGTAGCTCAGGAATGGGAGCCCAAGGTGGGATCTCTGGAAGAGACAGATCTGAGAACAAGTCACCTATTTTTTTTCCCCAAGTTCTTTAGTCACTTCCCCACTGTATCTGATCCCATTATGAAAGGATATTTTCTCCACAGGTCTCTTGCAGGATTCAGAAATGTGAGCCACATTTTTGACAGAGGGAAAGTGGGAGAGATGCAGTTTTGCTGAAGATCTTGCGGGAAGAGTCAGGCTGAGCTGGGAATAGAGTTTTGGACTTTTGCTTTATAGCTCTAACATGTGGATCCAAATTTAACACTTCTCTTGACCCTCTTGTCCTGGGGCGTGAGGATGATGTGCTAAACTATTAACAGAGCACAAATACCCCAGTCCTGCTCCTTTGGCTTCCACCATGTGCCAAAGCAGATTCTTTAGCTTCAGTGAGGCCACATTCACCAGTTGTCATGACATGGAGTCAGAGAGGGTGCTGTCACGGATAACATCAGGTCAGATCCCAAACAGCATCATGGAGTATGTTGATGCCTCTTGACTACTGGCTGCTTGTTTCCAAACCTGAATTAACCCCATTTTCCATTTCCATCCAGTAATAACCAGCCAGCTCACCCTGGTTTCACTTCCAAGATGAGCTCCAGAGAGCTTCATTGACCTCCTCTAGGCAGTCCCCTGGAGCCATGTGAGATGCCCTGGGGTGTCCCCAGAGGGCACAAGTCTGCTACCAGCCCTGTTCCAGGCACGAGGAACTCAAGGTGTCTTGGATTGTCTTTGGGCTGAGAGGAGCTGAGCAAACGCCTGCATTCCTCCATGGCGGCACTCCCTGCATTGAAAGGCTGGAAAGCAAACTGGGCTTGGAAAAAACAAACAAACTAAGAACGGGGGAGTGTAGGGAGCTCTAGGGTGTGTGTTCTTGGGAGAGTCACTCAGGGTGTGGGTAATGAGCGAGTGGGTGCTTGAGGGCTTTCAGGAATGGGATCAGCTCTCTGATAACACTGCCCTGGTTCCCAGGCTCAGGCAAGAGATGCACTCTGGTGGATGTTTAAACAGCAGATGTGCTTAAAAGGTGGATCATTCAGTGGGTTTATGAATGGTCAGGACTGCTTTGCCCTCAAACTGAGTGATATATGCTGGCTTGTGTGGTGGCTCTGTAGACCAGTTTGCCAGGCTTTGAAGAGGCACATGCTTTATTTATTAACCTCCGAGCTCCTTTAGACATTAAAAAAACAGTAACAGAAAATGAGGAAACTTTCCTGATGTTCTTTTGTCACCTCCAAAAGAGACAACAAAACCCTAATGAAAGTAAAACTCAAAGATAGTTTTCTGACTAATGCAGAATGTGTTGGACAAATCAGTATCCCAACTTCTAATATTTTTTCTTCTTGTGGGCAAACAGGAATTTAGGATTGTCTCTTCATCATCTTTAGCATGCATTGAAAAGGCCACATTCTGATAAAAACAGAAAAATTGTGGAAATTAAGGCTTGGAAAACAGATGAAAATCATGTGTTACTTGGCAGCAAAACTTACCTGGGAAAAGTAGGGAGCTCAAAAGAGGCAAATAAATACAACTTTAAGACCAGGTCAAATTAAGACTCATATTAAATGTGTCATGTCACTAAAGACATATCTGAGAACTGAAGTTACTAGGAAAAAAAAGCAGTTTGTGTTGGTAGAATATCATATTTTACATTATTGACAAACAGCTAGTAATTTGGCATGATACTTATATTTTATAACACTTTAAGACCACAGTAATATTTTAGCCAAAAGTGCTTGAAACTGCTGCTAGAATTTTTCATCGGCTTAACATACCATAGACACTGTTAAAATGTCATTCTAAGCCCATTTTCTGACTTTTCCCTATAAAAGGATTAACTTGTCTTGAGAATGTTAAAAATGCTTAAATTACTTGATATTAGATAAGAAGGTTTAGCTCAGGCTCAAGAAAAGTTGGTGAATTTATTAGGAAAACATGTATACGTTGTCTTTCGCTCAGTGGGTGTGAGTCAGGCTCTGCACGGAAAGGATACTGCTGATGCAGCGTAATTGGAGTGGGGGTCATTTGCAGTCCACTTGCCAGGTGCCTGGCGTTACAACCAGGTGAAAACCAATTCAAACCTCAGAGCAGAGAGCCCTAGTACAAATGCAAGTCCCAGGATCCAGGTTGGTTGGCGTCCAGGTGAAGTGGACACATGTGACACTCATGCACGTGAATGATGTGAAATTGCCATTTACTCTCTGTGTCTCTGATTCTGCATGTCAGTTGACACATGGCCCTAACTGATGGGTAGGGTAATCTGCATTTCAGTTTTGGGAGCTCTAGGACCAATGGTAAATCCCAGGGATCTAGGAGTGATAATCAAAGCACCCCATACACACAATATCTGGTTTCTTTTCCCACCACGTCATGTTGTTTCATGGCTTTCCTTCACCCTTGAATGTCATTGTCTTCCTAAACATAATTTGGGTTTGATTTTTTCCTTTGAGACACAGCTGAGGAAGTCTTTCATCATCCACTACTTGTCTCCTGACAGAAAGCTTCCCCTGGAAGCAGACTGGTGAAAAATGGCAGCCTGATTTTGCCTTTCCTCGTTTAACTGGATCATTGGTTGGACCATTTTCTGGGATGAAAGGCACATCAAGGCCACAGCTGATCTCCTGTCTCCGATAGTTCTTCAGGTGTGTTATATTTCCCAACTCTATTCAGGTTTAACAGGGAGCCAAGAAGGCGATTACTGCATCCAATCTCAGACCTCCATTTGCTATTGTCCCAACAGGGCAGGGCCATCCGTGTCCCTGTGCTACAGAAAAAGTTCTGTCCTATCTGTCTGCAACAGGCTTTTAAGAAGGACAAACAGAGAGAAACCCACCCTATATTTACCCAGAAACATCTGAGGGAGATGAGCTGCAGGCTTTTCATACGAGCACAATGGGCAGACACAGTTTGTTTGGCTCTCTTTGGCCATTTTTTTTTTCCTTAGTAGGATTAGCAGTGAACAAGTTTGCAGATGTGGCATTTGGCTCACCCCTGCTGGGTTGCATAGCATGCCCACCATCCCTAAGTCTAAGGAGCATTTTTGTACACTTGGTCTAACCACCTGCCAGGTTGGCACCAATTATTTCTGGGGCTCAGTCCTGCAGGCCAACTTTGGGACAGAGGAGAAATGTCAACTCCTCCAGCGTCTTCCCCCTTGCTCTTCCCACCTCATTTGAGGTAGACGAGCTCTGTGCTAGCGCTGAGACCAAAGATCACACATGACTAAGCAGGGGTCTTGCACACTTTCCAGCTCCTTCAAGAAACCTGGAGTAAAGGCTCTTAGCAAGGAAATTCTTGCTGGCAAAGGCAAGAGCAGTCTCTTAGCTGAAGTCTGCAGTTTGCACATTGCACACCAGCGAGGGTTTAGGTGTGACCAGGTAATTACTCCTTAAACCCAAGGCCTTAGCTGTGCCCAGAAGCAATCAGTCCTGTGTGTTATTTACCACTTCCTCCTTGACAGCCCTTTCAAGCTTGCTTTGCAACAGCCTGATTGATTTATCCAGTTCATGCCATTCTCTCAACATAGGCCCTGGATTAAAAATAAACCCTGTAAATTGCTGCTACATATTTACTGACCATTGTGCTGCATGGCACCTCCTGCTTGCTCAGAAAAAAATGCTTCCTCCTGCTCTCAGCGTTGTTTAGCTGGAAAAGACAGATAACTTCCTGCACTGTAATATAAATGGTAGAGTTGCTTATTAAGCTGGACCTCGGTTAGCAACACCAACCTGGCAAGAATGAATCAGTAGATGAATGCAGCACTGCAAAACCCTGAGGATTCTCCCACCCTGAAAGAGTCATTAAAAACATTACAGAGAAAGGAAGGGTATGCCAAGTTTAAGATTAACTGCAGTTATGACTGTGAAAATCGTACTGGGAACACTCCTACGGGCAGGCTTCAGTCTGAAAAGAGGGCATTATCTCCACTTGGCACCAACGTGCATGTCCAAGCGATAATTCTCTGCAGGGCTCACGTCAACAGAGAGAGCACAGTGCCTTGCTGCAAAAGGGCAAATAACCCTTAAAAAGCAGAAAGGATCTCTCAGAAGTGAGCAGCGTGAATCAAAAAAGTCAATGGTACCTACGAAAGGACATGACAAAAGATCCTCTTAAGGCCAGTGAAGGGAACAAGTTTTAAGGATGGGAACAAACTCTGAGAAATGAAAAAATAAGGGTTAAAGTGGCAGTTCCACCAGGGCTTTTTCTGTGAAAAACAGGATCTTGTGTGTGACTCATCTTGCCCGTCTTATGGCATTTCTCACACACCCATATAGATAACCAGGCTCTCAAAAGCACTTGGAGGCAATTTTCAAGTGCAAAACATGCGAAGATCTCAAAAGACCTCAATTTCTGACATTCTTTAGAGGCCAGATACCTCCTGCAAGGCTGGGGCAGGGCTGAAGCTTTCTATCTTTTTGGTGAGATTCAAACTACTGGTTGGTGCCAAGAGGAGGGGGAGTAGGGGTGGCAGAAGGCCCAGCTTGAAGAGAGATAGCGATCAGTTGGATGTACATTTTAAAAGATAGCATCAACCTTTTTCTTAGAAACATCTTGTTGGCTTATTTTTACTTGGGAGAATACAGAGTCAAGGAAACAAAGTCTTCTGGTTACAGTTGTTTAAATAATCAGGGCCTACGACTGAATGAAATAGCAGAACAAGGATGACGATAGCAAAATACACCCGAGCAAGAGCTCTCTGCCATAGGAGGTGAGCTGAGGGCAGCAGCCACCCTCTGACAGCCTCCTTGGCTTCTCTGGGAAAAGCCCTGCAGCCTTCTTCTCTTGCACCTTTCTTCTCTTCCAGCTTTCTTCTTTTCAGATTTTTCCCTGATAGACAGGTGTGACCCTGCTTTGGGGGCAGGCAAAAGGAAGGAGCTCAGCACCCAAATTTTCCCCTTCTTTAACTCAGAAAGAGCCCGCTGAGTCAATTTGGTGCCTAAATCCAAGTTCTTTTTCCGTGGCTCCACCTTAAAGTACCACCCAGCACAGCCAAGAATGGGAGAGATTCAGCTCATGTCAGACAATTTTCAGATAGTATAACATTAATCTTCTCTTTTATCAACACATGCCCACATTTCTGGTCTCAAACACAGCCCAGCCTGGGAAAAGGGGTTGTGCACATGTCCCAGGGATTTTTGGCGGCTGTAGAAGCTCCTTAGAGACCAGAAGTACCATTTAGCCTAGAAATAGTTTTGCTGGACTCTGAGCATTGCTGGACTAAATGTCCCTCAGCAAATTTACACCATAACTTTCAAAAGACAACAAAGCAGATCCTAAACTTGGAAGAGAGTTGTTTTATGCATTCTCAGAACAAGACAGTTTGACAAAACTCAAGGGAAGTTTTCCACAGCTAATGCAAAACATAAGTAAATGTATGCCTGTTAACAAAGAATGAAAAAGCCACACAAAGAGACACATCTATTTATACCCAGCAAACTTCTACAAACAATTTATATCTGTATTGACACCTGATTTTTGTTCTGTTTAAAGGGGTCACATATCAAGGCTAGGTAAACGACAAATGGCAGCAGAATAACTGCTTTGTTAATGTGAAAGTAAAATGGTTAACTATGTTACTGGGTATTTTTAAGAACCCAGATTTCATTAAAGAAACATTCAAAGGCAAAATAAAGGATCAGTCATCAAATGTTTGTGGATAAATGTACCAGCTTATTGCACCGAGCAATGAAATGGGGTTTTGGAGAGAAAAATTTGCAAGTGAGTAATGGCTTCTTTAACACTAATGTGGCTTAATTCTGAATTAAATCCTTGTCCTGCAAACAGAGGCTGTCATAGAGATCAGTATTACTTCATCTCCTTTTTTTCCCTTCATTTAATGTCATTACAGAAAGCCCAGTACTCCAGAAACATTTGCTGCTACCCAGTATGTATGTATTAACAATAACCACTTTATGCGCCTTTGAAAGAATGGCCACTATGCCTAGAAAGTACATTAAAATATAAATTAGGGAAATTTCAAAATAATCCATTGGAACTAACAAAAGAGCAGTACAGTTAAAATAGCTTAGAACTACTTCTGGTTTTGGAAATGGCTGAAATCTCCTTAGAGAGAAAATATTTTAGATTTTAATGATTATTTTGATATATTTAAAAATTGCATTTGTTCTGTGGACTCAAAAAGAAAGAAAATACCCCTACATTTAAAGGTAGACAACATCAATTGTAAAACAATTGTACCTTGTGGGCCACAACAACCAAAGTGATTTGAATATAAACAGGACAGCTGAAGTTGTGATGGTTCGGTTTCCTTCACAGTATGACTCAATCTCATGATTTTATGTATTTTGCTGTAATTCCAGGAAAAAGGTAGCACTTGCAGAGCTGGGTGCTGAATAGACCTACATGGACAGTCATGTCCCACCTCAGGTGCTTGGGAAGCCAAGCTGGCTGAGATTTCACCCAAAATCTATGGCACAGTGCAGTTGTGGAACTGCAAACCCTTGGTTCCCTCTCTGGGTTCCCGTGCCCAGTGCCTCTGGCATCAATGGTGGCTTTGGGACAGCAGAAATAACACTGAGCACCATTTTCTAAACTGGCCCTGAAAGGCCTGTCCCAAAGCAAACTGCCTTTTAACATTGCTTAATGGCTTGTTATAAACAGCTGAAGAGTGTATCCTGGCTATTTGGCCTGTGAATTTCCTGGTTTTGTTATAGGAAAAGTGCTGGTGATAGATAACTTTCTATGCACCTGACAGTGAGTATTTTTAATTTTTCCTCCATCACTGGTTTAAAGATTTCTTGCCAGCAAGTGACCTTGCTTTCTGGAGAGTATTAGAGAGTATCCTCTGAGCAAGGCTGAAAGGGAAAAGACATGGATTGTAAAATGGGATGAGAAAGGCTGCTGCATATATCCCTCACTGGTAGGAATCAGCAATTATTTGTGGCCAAGAGATCTGCAGGATCCAGTAAAGGAAAAATAAACACCCAGAGAGCTTGGATTTGCAGAAGGAGCTGAAGGACCACTTTAAAACTGTCTGGAACAAGCTGCTTGAACTGATTCTACTGTGAACAGGGAGCTTGGACAAGACAATTTCCAGAGGTCCCTTCAATCTCAACTGTGTTTGCCTGTATGTATCAGTGCAACCAACTACCATTAACCTCAACTTCACAGCAGTCACACAGGGAAGTAGAAATATTTTTAAAAGTCAGCCAGTCCATTTTCATCTTTTTACCTGAAAACTCTAAATATTAGTTTTTTCAGTACTATGCCAGCCTTTTCTCCTCACTTCTCAACCTACTACTGAAAAAAAATTGGGCAAAAATAAAAAGGAGTCGAGAAAGAGTAAGCCATAAGAATATCAAAGTTTTCAGGTTTTGTTAGGAAACTCTGGCGATTCAAATATTTCACAATTTTAATAAAAGAGTGTGTTTCAAATAAAACTTTGAGGTTTCTCTCCATTGAAAAAACGGCTTAAACTATCAGAATTGTCTCTGGGAAGCAGATGATGTCTTTCTATATTATCAACAACGAGACAACACTCCATGTTCCCTTACTCAAGGATTTCTTTGGATACTCAGTCTTAGAATCATTACGTTTGGAAAAGGTCTCCTAGTCAAGGGCTTCTCGAGCAGAACCCATGTGGACTTCATCCCTAGGGAAGTGTTGATAGTCTGCATCCACTCAAAGACCTCTTCTTAATTTTTTTCCCCAGGTACAATGGTCACAACTCCACATGATTGATGAGAAACTACCATACCCTCAGCACAACACTTTGGCCTTTCAGCTGAAAACTCAAATGGATTGTTTCCTGCCTACTGTTGCAAATGCCAAAAGAATCCACCTTACTTTCTCTGTAAGGAATTAGAAATTACCTCATGAGGGAGGTTATAATCCACTGCCAAGTGAGAGAGTCAGGATTAACCAGAGTAACCTGATTGATCTCTGTGTGAGGTTTTTTGAATGAAGCTCTGGTTGTTTTCCACTGCAACAAGCTGCAAAGCAAGGTAACTTGTGGGGTGCTCTGAGGGAAAAGTTAATGTAAGGACCACTCTGCTCAGGACTGTATCCTCCCAAATTAGAGACACACTGGTATGCTGCAGGAAGGACAATTCATCAGTCAAACAAACAACAAGGATACACAGACACAATTTCCAGTCTTTGGTCCCAGCAAACACAAGACCAAGAGCAATGTACTCCTACTTGTGTGAATCAGTCCCAGCCTGGTGCTGTTAGAAATACTGCCTATTTGGTCTACCTGAAAAGGATCATTTATTGCCCCAAAATCCTGTGATATCGGGCAGAGTTGCTGTGGGGACCTGCAAGCATCAGGACATGTGTTTGTGTTCTGGACACACACAAATTTCCCTTCTTCCCCAGAATTAGATATCTGCACTCAATTCTGGTTGTAAACTATTGTGTAGTGTGTCTGTGTTTTGATTATCATGAAAATTATACCCTGGAGGTATCTGCACTGTGGTTCTCTGTGTGTCTCACTAAAGAGGTGAATGAAATCATCTCTGGCAGTCCAGTTTGTGCAGCGGCTGTCTAGGCAGTGCATAAACAGGATCCTTTTTATTTACGTCAGTTGCATAAAACCAAAATTCTTTCCAAGGATTTGCATGTTCACAGGCCTAATCATGTTAGCACAGTGCACATTTGCAAATTTGCTCTCTGTCAATTGCTGGAATCTGGAAATCTCTCTGATTGCTGTTGGAGGCATCACCAGTGCCAGGGGCAGTGGAGGGAGCAGGTAGGGGTGCAGCAGCTGAGGATGTGAGCAGAGGATGCGCCCATCCATGCCAGCAATGGAAATGCCAGCTGAATAGCAAGTGATCTATTGTTCCTGGTTAAGTAAATAATACGAACTTCCTGTCCCTCTGGAAGCCTTACATGTAAACTAAAGCTTCATTCACCCCAGGTCCTACTGCTTAATTATTGCATGTCCAAGTTCAGACTTGCACAAAACGTGTAAGTCAAGGAACAATAAAGAGGGACATATTTCCAGAAAGACTGAGCTCTCATTGAAGTATGGACTAGGACTCAAAATTTTCCATGGACTCAGATGTCTCCTGTTTCGAAATTACAGGCAGAATTTCCAAACAAAGCCGTATTTACTAAGTCTACTGAAGCTTAAACATACTTTCATTGCACACAAGCTGAGGTTCTTATCTGGTGTTTTCCTTAATGTCCTTCCAGACACATTCTTCTCACCTGGATCTAGCAGATCTTTTCTTCTGTGCCTACTGATTTACATGGAGGTAACTTCCTTGGCTGCTCACCTTACACAACCTGCCCAAGTAATTTAATATTTGAATGCTGATGACCCACCTAAAATTCCTTTCACACCCCAGGGAAACCGTGCACATTGCCCCACAATTCATTAAGGAGCAATCACAGAGCTGCTCTCATTATTGGAGCACAGCGGTGTCGGCTCAGGACGACGCAGCGGAGGAGGGAGGAACAGCACCAGCGTGAGATCTCACACTGTGCCTGATCACACCTGAGCCAGGCCAGGGTCTCCAGCTCTGCAGCAAACATGCACCTCCGCATGCATTGCTGAAGGAAAGGTTCAGCTCATTGGGATTTCAGTCTTTAAGTGGCAAATAAAAATGAATATAAACCAATAAATTCAAAAAACCAGTGTTTATATAAGCCCCTTTGCTGCAGGTTTTTACATTCGCCCTCCTTGCTATGCTTTTGTATAGATTTTAGGTTGCACTAGGGGTAGTGTCTGAAATACATTTCTGCTTTTAAGGAGAGATTGTGTTGGATAAGAGAGGGATAGACAACCCAGTTTTATGTAAGTGTGGTTTTTTCACCCTCTATCACAGTTAATTCATTGTTTAACATGAGGCTTTAATTCAGTTGTCTTCATCAACGAGCTACTTTGTGTCCATATGGCTAATAAGTGTTATTCTGCATTCCAATTAACGGGAAAATAGAAAGTATTTTAACAGTGCAGCTGATCTAACAAAAAACACATCTGAGGAGGATTAACATTTCAAAGGAACTATTTGCTCAAGTGAGCTGTCTTTATTATGATCTAAAGAGGGGGGAGTTTAAGAAGAAACCTTGAGTAACACTTTCATTATGGTAGCTTAGATACTGGAAATTAAATAGACCTGACTGAATTATGAAAAATCCTTGTACTTGAGCCTGGAGATAATTAAAACTGTTTTACCATGTGTCAATAGTAACAAATGAAAACTGGTAGAGATGAAGGATAATGCAGTACTGTAAATACTTTCTGGCAAACAAAAATATTGCTCCCTTTAACCATGGCCTGTATAAGAATATGATTTACCAGAAGCATAAAGAACAGGCTGAACTGTATCAGTATGTTTTTATGGAAGACATATGGCTCATTCTCACTTCTCAAAAATGTGTGGCCCTGGTAGTAGGCAATTGTTTTACTACATAATACCAGCACGACTTTAATTTAGACTAAAAACACAACAGGTTTCCGATGCAAGACAGGCAAGTATGTGTTTCGGTTTTTTTTAAAATCTCTGTTTCTCCCATTTTTTAAACCTTGTTCTATTTACAGCTGTTCTTTCACTCTCCCCATCTGATGGGGAGGGGAAGCAAGCACCTGCTTGCACAGTCAAAGCCAGCATTGCTTCTCCCAAGCCAGCTGGCCACGGTGCCATGCCGGGTATGTACTCCTTCCTCTCCAGAGATCAAATGCATCAAGCAGTGGGAGGATGGTCTCTGCCAGCCCAGGATCCACTGCCTGGCTTTCTGCAAATCCACAGCTGTGGAATCTGGCTACAAAATGCCCTCTCTGCTGAAGAATTCATCAACTTTTCTCAAAGGAGTGGGAAGAGTATAAATCACAGTGCTGAGGTCCAGGGTATCCAGCATTAAGTCAGTTTATTCCGACTAAACTTTGTATGTTGGAATCTTATAACAAAGAAACATCTCAGGGTTGAGATGTCTCTGATTATTTCAGTTGCTGAAGTTCTCATGGCCTTTTGCTGTGGGCTTGACAAGTCTGTGTGGCATTAGGATGCTTATGGTGACCATGTCCCTTCCATCAAGCTGTACATTAAGGGAGACACTTCATTGTCAGATTCTGCACATTCTCCTCAGGTTCCCTCCAGTCTATGGAGTTCCTGATGCCAGTATGTGGATGGTCTTTGAGGGGCACCACACCACAAAGTGAACAACAGCCTGTGGTCACACGGCTGATACAGTCTCACGAGTAGCACCAGTTGGCCTTGAGCTGCTCAGTGGGCTGTTTGACAAACATCTGTCAGGACTGAATATATTTCTGAACTCCCCATGAGTGGCACTATTGATTGGAAAAGCCCATATGCACTACGAGATCAGGGGAACGAAATGGAGCCACTGCTGATGTGGGTGGATACGCTCAGATGTCCCAGCAGAGGAAGCAGCTCTGCCCTTGGCTGGAGGGCACTCAGCAGCACTCTAGGGCTGCTGCACCAGAGAGGCCCTGTCATATGAAAGAAGGTACACACTCCCTGCAGTTACATTAATTGTGGATCTCTGCTAATGGATTCTAATGAACCACACATCTTGTCTGTGTCCCTAAACTTCTGGAGGGACATGTCTGAGAGACCTGTGATGGCCACCAACAAACAACAGCACACAGACGAGGGCCTTTCCTACACCAGCATATGGACTAGGGCCCTTCCAACCCCAGTGACAACTATGTCCAAGATATGATTTCTTGTTGGAGGTGCTGGATATCAGAGGGTGATACGCGTTACTAGATCAGTGTGTGGGTCGTCCCCAAACTAGTGGCCCACTGATGACCCTCTAACATCCTTTCAGGTGGTAATTCTGACGCATGTCCAGAGCTGTCATAATGTGGGGGCCTTGCTTTAGAGGGCAGCCCTCCAGTTCTTCTATTTCTCTGTCAGGTTTTTGTAGAGGAGCTGAGATGTGTGTGACAGTACATGCAGTTGCAGCCTTAGAAAGATGGAAGACCCAGGGTCCAGCACTCTGAAATCTGTGTCCGACGGCAGGGAGGGTGGATCTCTGCCAGCAAATCAAGCCCATTGTAGTTACTGACAGATATTGCCTTATTTTCACAAGAACTTTAGGAATTGAAAGGTTTTGACTGACCATATTAACACTTAAAAAGGAAGAGTTTTGTCAAAGGTGTTTGTCAAAAGAGCACAGTTTCTCTACGTTCTTCTAAATGTGGTTCTTGGAGTGAACTAAACTTGCAGACCCAGAAATGAAACTCCACACACAAAATTCAACAGTTGGGTTGCAGACTCAGTTTCAAGTCCTCTGGTTTTCTGTACATGTGGCTGTCTCTTGAATATCAGCCATCATTCTCCAGAAATATAAATGCACATAGATATTTAAATGTATTTTTAAATGGCAACACACATTGAATATTTGACAATAACTCCTGGAGGAGCTCTAACTCAGGTCACTTTCTGCCTGAACGCTGTCAGAACAGTGTCTCTCTGTAGTCTTCTGGCTCAGTCCCCTTCTTTTATGCCACCAGAAGCTCTTGTGACTGGGTTATGCCTTTTTTTTCCATGGCAAAGCCTGGAGTACTGAGATCCTTGTCTGTGAGCATGTTCCCATAGCCTGTAACAATAACTATAGTGATGAGAACCCCAACCACAAATAGGAATTGTAATGTTTATTAATTTCCTTTCCTCCATAGGTCTGAACTGTTTTCAAAATGTTGTTTATCACTATTATTTATTATGTGAGCTCCCTCTTGTGTCTTATTTTGCACCTGTGTAATCCAGTTGGCTGCGGGCCTTTTCTTTCAGGTGAAAAATCTCATTTTAAAGTTCTTACTAAGCAATTAGTTCTTGTAATTTCTTTTTCCCCTTTCCAGATACCTTTGCTGTGATTCATTCAACTGTTTTAAAAAAACCTGGAAAAAAACTGCCCAAAACAACTAAAATCTGCCATTTATCAAGAAAAATTATGGTTTTGGCATGTACGGCTGGTTTTTATGCAGGTGCAACTGAGAGCAATGACAGAGATCGAATTCCATTCACAGAAGGCTCAATGTGGAAGGGAGTTTCACCTCTGATCCAGAAACCCACAGAGGGTATTTATGTAGCTGAGCTCTACAGAGCAAAGTTACCCCATTAACATTTCCAGTGTCAGGCATGTGAGCACAAGTGCCCATCCATAGGGAAACACTGGCAGGGCCAGGCCCTTCCAGATCGTGTTGCTCACCCAGACTCCCAAGGGTGAATTTTTAAATGGTGGGAAAAAAGAGAAACCTTGGCAGTGCCTGAAGTTTACATACACCTATTGCTCTCTGGAATGACTAACTTTACCCCAAAAATGACTCACACAGGCAGCGTCTTTGATCTGATTGCATTCATTATTATTATTATTATTATTATTATTATTATTATTAACGATAATAACAGCACTGCAGCCGTGCCTCAAGGCCCCAGCTGAGATCAAGGCTCTGTTTTGATAGGCATTGAACACATGGAGAAGACAAACCTTGCCCTTAGGAGCTTACACCTGAGCTGAAGAAGATACAAAATGCAGGGAGAAGGAAGTGGTGTTATCTTTGTTTTGCCTCAAGCCAGAGAGGTAAAGTGACTTGCCTGAGGTCAGGCAGGTATTTGGAGGCAGAGGCAGCACAGAGGTTCTGCTCAAAGCTCCCAGGGGCTGGGGACCAAGCAGAACACACTTGTCCTCCCTTCAAAAACGCCTTGGCTCATGCCCAGCAAGGGGGACTGTGAGCTGGCAGCAGGGCAGTGCAGCATTCCAAGGGAAGGGTTCCAAGGGGGGAGTGGCCAGCACTGGATGGAGGTGGGGGTGAGCACCTGGCCACATGCCTGCTTGCATGGCAGGTCCATGGAATTTCGTGCAGCAATACAACAAACCAAACATCCCCTGTGTCCGTGGATTTGAGCCATAGCCTGCTCCCATCCCAGGGAAACGAGCCTACAGCAAACTCCACACTTCTTTGGCTGTTTGCCCCAAAATCAGTTTGTGGGATATCTCTGTGTTAGCTCAAAGCCTGTACCCCAGGGTGGAACCGGGAATAACTGCTACCACCTCATGCTGCACCACCCCAAACATCTTCTATTGTGCAAGACCATAGCAAGTCTTGTGACTCCAGCTGGAGAAGCTGGAGAGTGGCAGCAGAGGTGAAACTGTTCTCAATTATCATCAGTGCTCTTGGCCAGATCTAAAAAAAAAAAAAAAAGCTTGAAATTAGACCCCTCTTGCTACATTTTGGCACCTAAATACATGACCTGCTTTTGCAAGAGTGCTGACAGCCGTTGGTATGGCAACTGTGATTACTGGAAATTTCCAGGGGCTTGGCTTTTGGAAAGCTGGCCAGTTATTTGGGTGCCAACATTCAGGTTTAGAAGCCTACATTTAGAACTTAGGCGCCTTTTTTTTTTTCTTTGCTTCCAATCACAACTGTTTATTTATGAAAAATAGATCATGAGTTTAGACACATGTAGGACACGAGATGTAAATATGGGACATTACAGTATCCAACAGCTGTGAGGGGCCAGGGGTAAAACATGCTACAAAGAACCATTTGATTTAGCAGTGAAAGAAAAGAGATGCAAATGCAAAAGCTATCTGAAGTTCACTCAGAAAGGGCTGTATATCTAAAAGCACCTGAACTCAGAATGTCCACTAACATCCTGCTAGGACAGCAATTTTCTCTCAGTGACAGTTTAGGGCATGTCAGCTGGGGACTATCCAGTCCATTGGGTTTACATGGCTGTATAATTCTCTTTCAGAGATGTTTTGGTTCCTGCTACACCCTGTGGCTATGAGTCCCACAGATCCATGTATACTGTGTGCACAGTAGGTAGTTTGAATATTGAGCACAGGCAGTATACTTCAGAATTTACCAGAGCACCTGGACTATGGGTATCCATTAGCTGATACACCATGGGACTGCTTCTAATATATTTATTATCTATGTTCTTTGCAAGTGAAATGCTGACAGACTTCTATATATTCTGCTAACTTAAACATTTTTTTAACCTGTTGCTAAAGTTAAATTAATTTTAAAGCAGTTATTTCTTAGTCATTCCCCTTGATTAGTTTTCCTTCTGTTTCTGTTCAGAAATATGGAGACTAATTTAGCATTTACATCAATATAACTACAGTCTGGATTTACACTCTGGTCAGAATTGTCTTGTTTGGTTTTACTCTTCTAATTAGTTCACTCGCATTCATTTAATTTTGCTTATACAAAGCCCTTCTCTGTTGCCATCTTTGTAATGGATTTTATTTAGGAAAAAAGCCACACTGAAGATGTTCACATGCACATGGACACAATGTCTATAAACTAAAGTACTGTATGTGTCTGTGCAAACATGGGTGTACATACATATGAAATAAATATGTAAAATTGAACATGAACCTGTAGACATATCTGGGGAAAAAGCACTTTAAAAAAGCACTGATAAAAGTGCTTTTACTCACCCCAATAAATCTACATCCAAACTATTTTGGATATCTTTGGAAAGAGGGGTATGTCAGCAGACTCTAATAACTTGGGGGCTTTATCCTCCCCAAGGACCTCTCTCTGCTGCTGGAAATTTCTCTCTCACAAGGAACCCCGAGGTAAAGAGTTCTGGTATTTTATAATGCTTTTTTGACAGTTGCTCACTGGCAGCAAATTTGAGGCTGACGCTAAGGGTGTATTTGCCAGTTCCTTTTCCATGCTCTGATTTGTCATTCTTGGTCTCTCACAAGAGTCTGGGGGTTGTGAGCAGTGGGGATTTGTTTTCATTTCCTAGACATGTCAGTAGAGCAAACAAACCCAGAACCATCCTCAGCAGGCTATGAAATATCTGGTGCCAAACGAGTTCACCTACTTGCTTGGCTGTCCCATTGGACATCAAATCAAAGACTTGGTTTTCTCCTACTCCCAAATTCTGACACTTGCTACATTAAAAAAAGAAAGTTAAATGGCAATTCCATCGTGGAACTGGCTGACAGGAGTCTACCCGGCTCCAGGAATTAATCCAGAGGAAATGGATACTTCTGAGATTGCCTTTATTTTCTTCCAAGATACCTAGAAACTAATATATATTCTGGTCAGCTCCGTTCCAAAAGGCTGGAAAATACTGCCTCAAAATGAAGAAACTGAGACAGGGATTAACCTACATATACTTGTTGTTCTGCACAAAGTGTCCTTTCATCCTGGTTGAGAATCCTTTTCCAAATTATTTCTCTTACGCCAGTCATGTGGCTCTTGTGGCAAAAGGCACGGCTCCGTGAGTTAAATTGATATTACAAGGAGTAATTAAGTTACTGTGTGGTGCAGCAAAGGAGTGTGCAGTTCTGCATTTCCTAATCACAGAGCCATAGAATCACAGAATGGTTTGGGTTGAAAGGGACCTTAAAATCATCTCATTCCAACCCCGTGCCATGGGCAGGGACACTTCCACTAGACTAGGTTGCTCACAGCCTCATCCAGCCTGGCCTTGAACACTTCCAGGGCTGGGACATCCACAGCTTCTCTGGGAAACCTATTCCAGTGCCTCACCACCCTACTCTTGTTCTCACCCTGGATCTGCCACCAGAGCCTTGGGAGACCTTCTTCTCTATATAATTGGGATTTTTGCACTCATAATGAATAAAACCATTGCAATCAGTACACAGAATTAAGAAAATCTGTTTTGCTTTTAGTGTTCTTTTTTATAAAGATAGTTTTATTCAGTCCTGTCCACATACCACCTGAATTAATACCCTAAAAGTCCTACCTTCAAATTAAATTAAATCAAAATATACTTAAAATAGAGAAGCTAACCAGATGTACTACAAATGTAGTAAACATCAAGCCAGTGTTCATTTCCTTGCAAAAATTCACCAAGAAACAAATCCTGAAATACTTACATGTGGAAATGAACAATGGAGAAATACAGAATGTTGCTTTTACTCTATAACTTTTCCCTGCTTACAGTTTATTCCCTTACTTTTTTTTACCTCTGCTTTTATTCTAAAAGATGAAAATCAGCAGACCCGATTTCTTCATTAAACTGTTTGCAGCCAAGTCCCTGGTGCCTTTGAAGAAAGACTACGTGAAAAAGCCACCTTGTATTCACACTGCTCAGGAGCTGCTCCAGCTCTTGGACCTCAGGGAATTCTGGTGTCACATTTGCTTCCCACAGTGTCCAAGGAGACAGAAAGTCACAGCAGCCCTGCACTCTCGTCCTGTTCCTTGCTGGCTGTGGGAATGGAGCTGGGGAGCTGCAGCTGTTTTCTCTTGTCTCTTGGCTCACAAAGTGAGTGGCCCATGCAGGGGTATATGTTTGTGTCTGTGCAAAGGCACAAAGAGGGGCTGCTCACTGGGGACGTGCCAGGAGCCTCTTTTTCTGAGAGACCACCTTGCTGAACTTCCCTGTATAGAAGTTCATCTATGCAAGTAAAGGTTCGGTGATGAGCAAGCCTAATTTCTCACCCTGGTAGTGTATCTTTGAAATAAAGTCTGTCCATATTTAATTTTGAGTATCATCTCAGAATTCTTTCTTCAGGTCTACAAATGCCTATTGAAGAAGGATAGTTTAAATTTTCCTCTGAACGACAGTGATTAATGTTAAGGAAGTTAGAGTGTAGATAAAGAAAGTAAAAACATTTTTTGGTATAGAACTATGTCATCTCTGTAGTGGATAGGTAGCATAGGTTGAAGTTGAGATTAGAACAATCCAAAATAGGAATGAGTTTCAAGTCTTTTTTTTTAAATAAAAACATAGTTGAGTGTGTGAAGATTTGCCTATTTCCAATGAGGTCTGACTATCTTTTGTAAAAGACATGAAGTATAATGCCAGCTGAAAGCTACAGGGCTTCCATCCTATAGTCAGGAGTTTGTCTTTCCCATGTGCAAGGCCTGACCAGGTAGCCAAAAAAAGCCTGGCTCACAGTCCAGGCTAAAAAGATTGTCTGATACACAATGGAAATGTGTGCTGTTAACTAGTTACACTATGAAAAACTCACAATATAATTTGTGTCTATGTCCAATATCCACCTATTGTAAAGGCAATTTATCTATTTCTTATTTGGGGGAAGAAACCTACAGTTGTCTGTTCTTCCCATTTCTGGGTCTGCTATAAGGTAAGGTGGCAAATAATTTATTTCTTTGCTCTATTCATCTTCTGTATTAAAAAGAAAAAATTGTGTGACTAAATATTTTGCCCCTTAAAAGCTTGTCATTTTTCCCCTTAGAAAGTCCATTCTTTTTCTGTCCCCCTGTCTTCCCTCTGTCTGCTGCCAGTTCATAATCATGAGGCCATGCCATGCCACAAGTGCTCTGGGACAGCACAAATACAATGGGGGAGCACAAGCATGGTACAACTTCTCATTTCAAACATCCCTGCTAATTCTGTGCGGCTTGAAACCAGCAGCGAAAGCAGACTCACATGCAAAGGAGGGTCTGCCTACTACTTACAGGACAGAGGTCCAAAAAGCTAAATCCCTCCAGGCATGTAAAAACACTCTTATCAAAGGAGCTGTTCATAGGCACTCACACAGTGCAAGGACGACTTGGGTTTTTCCGTGATTAATGATAAGTTTGGAGGAATGCAAGCCACACTATACTCGGGGATTAGCTGTTTATCAAGCAAAATATATTGGGAACGGGGCCAGCTGGGTCTGCCGAGCTACACAACATTCATTTGTTAGGTGCTCCTTTCCTCTCCTATTTCATGAGCAAAGGGTGTGTGTATGTGAACCCTAGCAAAGCCCTTTAAAGAATAACTGTGCACAGAAAGTCTGCTTTGCCTTGAATGTAGTCTCTTCTGTCTTCTGAAGCACTCAAGGTCAAGCTTTTATGAAGACATAATGTCTCCTCTTATTTTTGCCGCCAGCATAAACTGAGCTTCATAGAGTGAACTGGTGCATTGTAACTGATACGCTTTCACTTACAGCCATTTACTCTGCTATTATTGCTTATTTCCTATGCTATCCAGCCTTCTCGAGGTTATGCAAATCAGAAATGTGGGATTATTTGTGTCAACAGTGGCTGTTTTATTAGAAAGCCTGTCTTTGAAAAGGTGGTTTATGTGCAGATCGCGTGTGAAGTCCTGGGCATTTCAGGCAGCCGTGCTGGATTCTTACCAGGTACTAAAACTCTGGGGTCACACTTATGGCCACACTGGGGATTCTGACTTCAGTGGCACTGTGCTGATCTGCACAGCAATTGAAGCTGGATCATCTAAAAGAAGAGAAATATGTGATGATAAACTCCTTATCATTAACCAAATTTTTCCGTTGAGTTAGGAGCAAATGTCATTTAATTCCCGATACCCAGGCAAATACACAGGTGTTATCATGGGGAACAGTTAATTTCAGACTGTATCACCACACTGGCTAACATCAGGTTCTGGAGTTGCCAGTAACCTTGTCTTTTAGCAGTCCACAGAGAGGATTATATTCTGAAACTTGAGGGCCCTGTCTCTAGGTTTGAGTTTTCATTCTAGAACATGCACACCAAAGATTCAGAGAATATCATTTATCAAATGAAGATGTAGCTAGACAGGTTTATTGCCAGGAAAAACATGTAAATCATCAGACCATAGCAAATCATAGGTAAAATCAGCCAAGAGGGGTTCTTGGTAGAAAAATTAAGCCCCATGACCTTTTTGATTGCTAACAAATAACTTAGTGGTCTCTCTGCTGAACTTACACAAAACAGAGACACCTGTGATGGTGGTTTCTGTGGTTGGAACACCTGTCTGCTAGAAATTGGGTCAGGGTGTGATGACTCAGTTCTCAAAAGCTGCCAAGCAGCTGTCAGATGGTGGGAGTTTTTACTGTCTTCCAGCCTGGCTGTGTGTGCTAATTGCTGACTTGGAGGTATACAGTCGTGAGACTCTACCAGCTTCTCCAGCCTCTCCCTGCACCCTGGGTCCTCCTTTACTGTGACCACTAGAAAGGCAAATGTGGCTATTTTTATATTCAATGTCCACTTTTAATATGATTTGTGTGTGTGTGTGGGCATGTGAAAAATTCTTGACTTGAAAACTGAGCAGACTCTGCTCTGACGCAAATCAGGAGGAGCTCTGAATGATTTTTTGGGAGGAGAACTTAATGCTATTTTATCTACACAAAGAATCCAGGGACCCCTGATCATAGACTAGCATCTTCAAGAAAGCATCATACTCTGCTCAGTGTTTGGAGACTTCAAGAAAACTCCAAAACAGGATCTCAGAATGGGAACTAGTGTTCGGCCATCTAGAATACAAATCTCTGTTCCAATGGAGATATGTGGACGTAGTTCATCCAGAGGTGTTTAAAACAGGCAGTAGCCTGCAGTAGTTTCTCTCTTTTGATTAAAGAGAGACTGTACACAGGGTCCATTTTTAGCTGGTTAAAGGAAATCCAGCCTCAGTGTGACCAGCTTATGATCCTACGTGGAAAACAAGCAGCATTGGGAAGAAGGGGTGACAGAAGAGCTTCTCACACAAGAAAGGCAACTGCCACGAGAATAATAATCTTTTTCTTTATTTCCTAGACTGTTATTTCCCTATTTCCAAGACACTGTGACCTGTTGTCTTCCAGCAAGCAAGAAAATACAACTCCATCATTGCAGTACTGAATATGCAATATTGGTAATACAGACTAGAAAATCAAGGTGTAGAAGGTAAATCATTTGTCTGCAGCTGCAAAATACATCAGTATTAGAACCAAGCTAATTATTTAGGGGTTGCTGGTTCCCATGGCTCTTTTAGAACAAGGTAATACCTTATTAATGGTTATTCCTTCTGTATTTAATAAATCTTCATTTAAGAAGCTACAACTCCTATACTTTTAATCCTTCAGTGTGCAGATTTAAGATGTGAGTGGGCTTAAAGGGAAAAAAATGGGGGTGATTGTATTTAGATTTAATTCATTTTCTCTGAGGCTTGCTTGGCAAAGTCCGTCTTTTCTAAGGTAAGGCAACTGTGGTATCAGAGAAACAACGAGATGGAGCCCAAGAGTTTGAAACTATCTATGCTGGGGCCAAACTTCCACTTGTGTTGGCTGCACATTAAACCTGTTTCACATATTACAGTAATAACCATTTCAGGGCCAAAAGCTGCTCAGTACATCATGGTTCCTTGTTCTCCTATTTCAACTAGCTCCTACTTCTGGAGAGGAAGAGACACTTGTTTACATCAGTGAGCAGGTCAGGATCTGCTTTTTCTCTGTCCTGCACGCTGAGTACCTTTTGTAAGTGAATCTGAGTGAATGACAAGGCTCGGCATGCCATGGTTTTCAAAAACTTCAGCTGAGTCACCTGATTATAAGATACTCAGCTATTATTTTAGAAAGAAAATGCTTCTAGGTGTCTTCATCAAAGAGAAGAATTTGAAAGTGTTGTCATAAATGGTCCAGAAACAGAAATTAATCATGGAAACCAAAAACGGATTCATTTTCTTATTCAGCAGAACATGACTTTACCAATAATTTCAAGGTTTTGGAGGCTGATTTAAGACTTTTGAATGCTTGGTATTTACCACTAAGTTGTATGAACACTGATGAGGCAGTTCTGCTTCAGACCAATTTTATATATCTGTGGGTTCTGTTTCAAGCCAGAATCATAGGTGTCCAAGTTCACATTTATTTTCACAGGAGGAGCCAAGAGAGGTTAGTGCTTGCAGGTTTTATAAACTCTACAGGCTCACATGGAGCCAATTCTCCAGGCTTCCAATGTACAAAGAAAACTTTGTGTAACAAAATCCATGAGCTGATACAAAAGCTGCTATGTCCCAAAGAGCTGTAAAACCACTGATCAAAATCTGTCCCCACATCGAAGGCTGAACAAGAAAATGAAGAAGATACATTTATATCTAAAATGTCCAGTTGGATTATTTTCACAAATATCAAGTCTCCTGGGAACTTGCCTTTGATTAAGGACTGATCAGATGTACTTCTGGGCCACAGTTATCTTTTACATGGAAATTAACAGGATTTAAATTGTAGTATCAGCCCCAAGCAAATGCTGCAGACCTCATCTTCTCTTTCATGGCTGTAAACCCCCATGTACACTTTTTCCTTCCCCCTCCCAAAAAAACCTTTTTCGTTCACACCTCTGCACAATGATGTTGTTCTTCAGATGGGCTATAACTCATCCATAGGAGCCACAGCTTGGTTGCTGGCTTTATAAATGTTGGCTGTCCCATGATATAAATTTGTTCTTCTTCTCCCAGTGCTGCATACAGGCAAAAACATTGGCTTCTCTTTCCCAGTCCATGTTAGCACCTCTGTGGCCAACCCTGAACTCCCATTTTCTATGAAAATTTTGGAGCCAGCCACAAAAATCTTTAAATATGCTAGTCTGGTTCTCACTCCACAGAGACTATTTTTGCATAGTGTTGATTGTGGTTGATGCTGACAGCGCATCTCTCCACTGTCTTTGGAAAGTGTTGAGATTGGACCTTTGAATCCAAAGAGAGCTGAGCACTTCCTGTGTGATCTCCGTGCAGTTTGATGTCCTCAGTCAAGTTTGTTGCTTCTTGTGCAGCACTCAGGACACTCAGGATCTGCCAGGGAGGACTGAGGGTGATTCAAAAGCAGAAAGACGGGGCCAGAACATCACAGAACTCTGTTAATAAATGCAAAAGTCTGGCAAGTACAGTCAGCAGAGCCCATAAAGCAAACAGTAACTGAAACACTGTGCAAACATTTTCCCTCAGGCCTTCAATGATTCCATCACTTTAGCCCATTAATAGTAATTACTGCTGTAGGCATGGCAGCAAACTTTGGCTTCTATGAATGTCTTGGTAGGCAACAAGGAATAAAAATTGGGAACTGTCTTTATGACATCCAAACAAGCAAGTGACCTTTGAAAGGAATATTCACGAGAAAGAGGTAAAAAGGGGTTGGCAATAAACTGATTTGTCATGTCTCCATGATAGGTGGAGAAGCTGACAGGCTGAAATGACATTCCCAATAAAGATCATCTCCCACCTGTGGCTGGTTCAAGGATTGCATGAAAGAATATTCATAAAATAAATGCACCCAGTGTACTCTTGTAGACACAAGAAGCTCAGATTGATTCAGAGTGAGTTTAGAGTTACTTGTCTCTCAGACACCAAAACTCACCCCCCTCCCCTCACCTGCCGGCTGAGCTCATCTCTGCCTTCCTCCTGGCTTTTATTAACACTGCTTGCATTGAGGCATTCACTTGATATTTAAATTGACAGCTCAATTATCTTTTCAAATTTAGTGATATGACAAGCCAGGGTTTTATCCCATTACAATATTTCTAAGTGACAAAATTATTTTATCTCTCCTTGACAGTATTATTGACCTGTAATCAGCAGACGAATGGGAGAAACAGAGGTCATCTCAAAAGTAAAAAGCCAGTTAGAAAACTGTTTGGCCAATTATGTCAGTCATCTTGACTTAATCTTGCAGCAGAACAAGGAAAGATTTGTTGCTATGAACCTTGGCCCAACAAACCCTACATGGAAATCTTTCCACTCGTTCAAGGGGGGTGTCTCACTCATATGACTTCTTGCAGTGAGGTCAGTGGGCCCCAGGGGTTGATGCAGAATGAAAAATAGCGAGGGGTCAAGGTTTGTAAAGCAAATCAATTTTCTTAAAGAGAAGATTCTTCTCAGAATCAAGAACCCTGTGGCTATGTTATAGGTCAATTTTCACAAGGTTACAGCTGCTACCAAGCATCTGGGCTAGACGGCTTTTTTGACTGTTAAATCTCTTCATCAAGTTGGTCGATGTTTTTCTTTGAAAATATGTTTGCTTTAAAAAAAACTCAGCATTTTTAAAATAAACCATAAATGGTTATCACACATGCTTCATTTATAAAGCTGTCTTATTGACACAGGAACATATAAGCCATCTGTGGGCTGCTTAATCATTTTAGCAACATTTGTTTTTCAGCATGTCTATTTAGTTGGGTTTTTAAGCTTTATGAGGAGTAAAACATGCAGTAAATCAGAAAACAAAAATATGTTTAATATCAATAATGCAAAGTTTTTTGCCAAGATTTTGAAGTGGCTTTAAATCAGAATCTTCTAGATAATAGGTCTTCAAATGTACTATCAAAACCTCAGCAGAATAGATTGTTACCTATTATTTGGCATTAAATATAAGCTTTCACCATGCTACAGATAAGATAAGCTTTGATTTTCCTTAGCTTGGCCAAAGATTTCTGGGTTATTCACCAGTCTGTACTCAAAGATGGATAATCCCTCTATTTTTCATCTGGATGAGGAGAGTCATGGAGTGACTTTTTCTAGGATGTTCTAGGATTGAACATCATTCATACAACATCCATCACAAGGTCAGGGTGTCAGGGATGTCTCCTTTGATGTCCATGCAAGGCCACCGGTGAAGCAAACCCACAGGAGTCCTTTAGGCTGCTGCTGTTGCAAGGTCCAAGCAGAGAAGCTGCAGGTCCCTGCCAGATGGGCTGAGACAGGCACAGCAGTACCTGGGAGGAGCTGGAGGCAGAAAGATGTATCAGACAAAAAACGAAAGCTTTGGCTTCTGCCAGTATTATTCACAGAATCACAGAGCCGTTTGGGTTGGAAGGAACCCCTGGAGATCATCTGGTCCAACTCCCTGCTAAAGCAGGTTCACTCTGAGCAGGGTGCACAGGGTCGCGTCCAAGTGTGTTTCGAATATTTCCAGGGATAGAGACTCCTCAATCTCTCTGGGCAGTGAGTGCTCGGTGCTCAGTCATCCTTTCCAGAGCCCAGTCACCCTCACAGCAAAGAAGTTTTTCCTCAAATTCAGATAGAACTTCCTGTGTTTCACTTGTGCCCCTTCCTTGTCCTGTCACTGGGATTCACTGAGAAGCGTCTGCCCCCAACCTCTTGACGCCTGCCCTTAAGATATTTGTGTGCATTGATAAGGTCCCTCTGATAGCAACCAAAGAGAAATTCTGTGTTTGGAATAAATGCTGGAAGATGAGGACCCTTGTTGTTCTCCAAGCTAAACTATTCACTTCTAAATATAAGCCTAGGCTTTTCTTATGAAGTCTAGTGATGTTTTGCTAAAAAGGATCACTTGCAATAATTATTATTTTGCTATACTATCAAGAATTTATATAAAAAGATACTGAAAAAAAACCCCAAGAATGCCCCAAAGAGACAGTCATACAAAATGAAGGGAAAGGAAATAAAAGCAGAAACAAAACCACTAGAACTCTAGGACATCTTTACTCTTATATATAAATATCACAATTAGTTTTGACCTAGAAAATACTTACATTTTAGGGAAAAAAACATGATTTTCTCTTGATTTGGAACCATTTCTATATTTTAGAAGCCAATGTTTTTCTTTGTGTTGAATATAATATAAGGACAAATTACCAGAAATCCTGCTAAAACCAAGAAAGAAACTTCTTCCACAGAACTTCTGTAGAAATGCCTGAGAATTAAATATTTGTTAGACAGGCACAGAAAACTGTAATACACAATATAAACCTGATGTCATAACAAGAAACGTAGTTTCAAATAATTTCTCTAGAGAGAAGAATAATATTAGGCATGTATTTTGGTAAAATTTTTACCCTATTTTTTCTCTATAGAATTTAACTTGGAATAGCAATACTGGACACACAGAAATATAAACACTTCATTTAGACATGCTGCAAACATGTGTTCAAACATGTCTGCTTGCTACAGCCTATTAAACTTTATTATGTACCTTATTAAAAATTCTGTGGGCAGCAACACTTGTTCAAACAAAGTGCACCAAGGCTGTGGATATGCACTGGAGCTGAATGACGTTGCAATAAACTGAGCTGAAATCCTTTTGTTATCTCTGTTTTGAGTAAATCACCCAGGCCAACCTTCAGCTTGATGGGCAGCTGGAGCCTGGAGCATACCCAAAGGGCATCTGGGACACTCGTGCCATGACATTTTGCCCTATGTGTGACTGAGTGCTTCATGTTTGGTGGAGTTAAATAATGAATTGTTTGAATGTGGGGTAAGAGTTTACCGTTAAATTAGTTTTGAGCCTCGAGTTCCACCTCAGAAAGCTCTGTGTTACCCAGAATGACACAAAACTTCAGATTTCCCATTTCACTGAAACACCCAACAAACTGATGTTTACTTTGCCAGTAATTCAAGGGCATGTAGTGACAGGACAAGGGGGGATGGCTTTAAACTGGAAGAGGGTAGATTTAGATGAGATATTGCGAAGAAATTCTGTACTGTGAGGACGGTGAGGCACTGGAACAGGTTTTCCTAGAGAAGCTGTGGATGCCCTGTCCCTGGAAGTGTTTCAAGGCCAGATTGGATGGGGCTTGGAGCAACCTGGGATAGTGGAAGGTGTCCCTACCCATGGCAGGGGGTTGGACTGGACGAGTTTTAAAGTCCCTTGCAACCCAACCAGTTCTATGATTCTTTGATTCGGAAAGAGTAACTGAAGTTTCATGTTATCAGCGCTACCTGAAACAAAGCAAGTTTGGCAGTTCAATGCATCTCCCTGCTCTAACCAACTGTGGGACAGGGACTGCTCAGCTTCAGACAAGGCTGCTTGTCAATCAGGCTGACCACACTGAAGAAATTAAGCTTGCAAAAGTCATAAGAATATGCACAGGATTTCCCTCCCCAGAAGGGACTTCAAAGGAATTGTTCAGAAGAAATGAAGTCTGTACAAAAGACCAAAAAAGCTTTTTAGAGAGAAGGGTGTTTTCTTTCTGTCAGGGCTACTCTTGCCAAAAAGCCACGGATATAGAATTATGCCTTATATGTAGTGAAATTAGGAAAAGAATAACTCAGGAAGCGGGTGACCAACTCCAGTCTAATTCATGCCCTCTAGAAACTTGAGTTCAGATCAAAGGCAGCAAGCTGAAATGTTTTGCTTTTCTATTACATATTACTCAACCACCACATAATCTGGCATAATTAGCAGATTAGGATCAACTGAGGTCTGAACCTCATATAGGTGGAAAGATAGAGAGTGTAAGAAAATTACATAGTCTGGGAGGTTCAGCAAAACATCTGAGCTGAATCCTTTGCTGCTTTGAATTTTATTTGCTGCTGGGTGTTAAGATAATGGAGCAATCAGAATTAGATCAGGAGCTAGAGTTTACTAATTTATGGTGACACAGGACATTTCTTCCTTGGTCTCACAGAGCTTTATTCATGTGGGGGTTTTTAAATTATTTTTACCACACTGACAAACTGTGTTTTTCCACACAAAAAATACAGATCACTCCTCCAGTAAAAAAAAATTAGCAACAGCTGAAAATGGAATAGCCAAGCCCAAATACATATTAAACAAGAGCAGTTAATGAATAAGTGGCATGAAGAATTTCCTGCTACGTGACATTAGGTTTTAGGGATCAGGACTTCTAGAAAAAAGGAAAAAAAAAAAGAAAGAGAAAAGTTAAGTTGGGCAGAAGGGAACACCACATGTCTTTGTATCACACAGTGGAAAAACTGGGAAAACTGAGCAGCATGAACAAGTTTGAGAACAGCTGTCAGTGGTGTTCCCATCCCACTGCGCTGCTGTGTGAGAAAGGAATTGCTACGCTCAGCACAGTGCCAACAGGGGTGGTGCTTTCAGCTCTGGATCCAGTTCTGCAGATCCTTTGAGGAAGGGATGCAGTTTCCTGCAAGCTGCGGGCTGCTCACCACGGGAGTCCTGCACACCCTGGCACCAGGGCTGTGGAACCAGCCGGGGTGGCTGGGGCTCCCTTGGGGAGGGCCGGTGAGAACTGGAAAGTGCAAGGGCTTTCTCCAGCCTTCGTGGGACCTTGGCCAGCAGCCAGGTAGATGGCACCAAGCTGGACATGATGGAAGGCAACACCCTCATGCTGGCAGAGAGCTGCCTCCATCCCCCTTAGTTTTGATTAGATTTGACCCTTTCCCCTGCCAGTGATACCGTAGAATAAAGGCATCTGGGCTACGTGTTTTCCCCCTCTTTTTGTGGTAACAGTCCAGAACATCCATTATTTCCTTCAGTGAGTAGGAACGAGTTAATGTTCTCATCAAATTATAGCATTCAACAATTAAACTTAAATGTCATTCAAATTTTCTGAGAATGGACCAAGAACAACAGAGAGACTCATGAAATGTAGCAGCTCTTTCGTAAGAGCTATAGTCACCTCCTGGATCAAAATCTGTGTATCAAGGATGGGTCTGTAGGATCCCTTTTATAAGAACAATTCCCAGTCGTTTCGCAGTAGTTCAAGAAAATACAACGTGGTGTCTGCAAGATTTGATTGCTGAAATGTAAAACACCAAGCATTAAAGTGCTACAGAGAGTGATCAGGCATGGGGAATTCTGCACTGATTTACTTCAGCTGGGCTCCCTTTTATAGGATGTTTCAGAGGGAGCCGGAGAGCCAAAGGTCACTGTTTTTGAGACACTCTACGTTTCCATGACTGCAAGGATATGACAATCACACCGTGTATCCTTTGACTTCAGAAAATATCCCCAGACACTGAACAAGCAATCAACCTGCCTTTTTGTACTTTGGAGAAGGCTTGTTTTTCCTTCTTAAAAAAAGTCATGACCTGTCATTAGTTTCTTCCCCTGAAACACATCACATTGCTGACAGTCAAATGATGTTTTCGTTCTAAGAATTCTACAGGGGAAAAAAAGGGAGCAGCCGTTTTCTCAAGGAAATAACCTAACAAGACCATGGTGATTACAACAACTGGCTGGACATATCAGAAAAATAACTGTTGTGGTTAATCCAAAGTAAAAAATGACAAGAAAGGAAATTTCAATTGCCTGTTTTAGAATCAGTTTATGTAAAGAGATATTTTGGAGAGCTTTCCTTCAGTCACCAAGTGAAATCTTTGTGTGTGGTTGATGAAGAAAAGTATTTTATACTCTCAGTAAAATATGTGATAAATTCATACCAAAGATCCATGTGAAGATTATAAAAATCAACAATACAGGGAGTTTTACGGCAAAAATAACATCACTTACCTTTCCTTATATTACACCCCAAAGCCAAAACCTAGCTCCTGAAGCACGAAAATCCAGTTGGTACCAGTTAAGTCCCCTTGATACTAGCATATAGTATAAAAACAAAATGCTTCCTTTGAGTAGAGTTGGGAAAACCTGAAAGAGGAACTTTGTTTAATTTGCAGAAGTTGCAAATTAGCTATGCAATGCTGGTTCTGAATACACAAACCAAAATTTTATAGCCCACTTCAGAAATATTTAAGGGACATATTCACAAAATTACTTGGACGAAGAACTAAAAATGAGCCAGAAAATTTCCAAAGGGGGAAAAGTGAATTAGGTCAATGATGTCCTCTGTACTACAGTGATCTCTGTTAGCTGAAATTCTGGATCTCCGTATCTAGAGTTTTATTACACAGAACATGTATCAGCAAAGTTTATAGGAAAAAATGTTCTAATTTTTCAGGTAAACTCTCTGTGCAAGCTTTGAATCTCTACTTCATGTGCAAATAGAAGTTTTGGTTTGGCTTTTTTCAAAAATGGTAAGAATCAGATAACTTTTGTATTCAGCTCTCATTTGTCTCAAGCAATGAAAACCAAAATTCATAAGGGTCCAGAAAACATCTCTGATTTTGCCATGAAAAGCCTGAAAATGCTCATATTTAGGGTTTTAAAGGCTAGAGAACAATTTAAAGGATGACTGAACAGGCAATTTCTTTGTTTTCTTCTTGAACTTAAACACTGAGAAAATGACGGATAAGAAAAAGGTCTGAAATTCAGCATTCAATCCTTTCTGGAAAACACTTTTAATCTTTACAATATAAATACAGGCAGATTTCAATGTGAAAGGTTGTTTTAAGAGGGCATTGAATTTTCATTTGCAACATGTCAAAAACAAATGTTTGAGAATTTTTTGATTGCTTTCAGATTTTCCTGATAGTGTTGTAAGTTGAGAAAGTTCAGCATAAATTTCTAGATTGCTTCCGTTTCCTGAGCTGTTTTGCCTGTAGATTTTTACCCAGTCTCTGTGCTGTTGGATTTCTCCTTTTGCAGGTTTTGCTCAGCACGTGGTTCAAGCAGTGTGTAAATAGCCCTTAAGACTAAATGCTAGTCTTTGTCAGTAAATGAGCAAAAATTACAGGATTTTCCTCTTCACAAAGCCAGTGTTTCTGAGACAACTAAAAACCAAAATAAAGCAAACAACACTCTATTCTGCACTCTGTAAATCCACCTGCAGTGCGCTACCGGCTTTCAAGAAGAGGTGAATAGTTACAGAGATGAAGATACAAAACAACATCACATCTAGAGATTTAGGTTTGAGAATGTGGGTCTCAGCAGTAAAAACAGCCACTCAGCTGCTAAATTCTTTAGAAACCATTTTCCAAATTCAACTGGTACAGTATTTTGCCCAAACTGGCCAGAGGAATAGCAGCCCAAGAAGCCAGTATTCAAACTTGTAACACCAGTTGAGACCAAAGGTGTTGAAAGTATCATGTTTCTTATCTTTTTCCTAACTTCTGTGTTTTAAGCCCAAATATTAGGGTTAGTAAAGGTTATATGAACATAAGGAACTTACAACCATTTAAGATGTCCTAAGGGTCCTGTCTGACCTCCAGGTGCTCCCGTATGTGCTTCCACCAAAAGTCCAGGGTCAGCCTCAAACTGTGGTCTTGGCTGCACTTGGAGATTACAGGTGGCACTAGACATACATAAACCCAGTTTAGGCAACTGGGTTGAGCCTACTGTGGCATGGATAGAAGCAGAGTATATTTTCACATGGTTTCCCTGCCCTGAAATACTGTTGAATAATGACACTGGAGTCTAGTTTTGTATGAACGTTTTTGACCAGGTTTATATGAAGCTCTTTCACACTGTGGGACAGTTACTTGCTTGAGTATTCCTCATGCTGTCATATTTTGATAAGGACTTGAAAATAAGTAAAGGAGTTATGCTTATTTTCCAGTCTCAAGACAAAAAAAAATGAAGGAGACAAAGGCTCAGCTCTAAATCCCTCAGTGGAGGGGCAAAGATGGTTCTCCAGAAACCCTCTGGAGGGAACAAAGCAAGATCTGGGACTTTGCCCCAGCAAGACGCACACAGAAGGACGCAGCCATGGAAAGTGTGTGAGGTTTCAGTGGCAGCCCCTACAGCAAACAGAGCTGTTCTGATGAACACAGATAGGGCAAAAATCCCTGTAAAAATGTGCTCTTCAGAGGATACAATCTACTCCTTCAGTGATGACCACCCCCGCAATGCAGTTGGTGTTATGCCCACAGTGACAACATCTGAGCTGCTCATTCCCCACGGAGCAGTTTTATTATCTTCTTCCCAACTCAAAGCCAGCCATCTTTCCCATATCATTACAAACAAGGACCTGTCGGTGAAGTCAGCTCCTGATGGACACAGCTGTTGCAACTGCTGGAGGCTCCTCTATCCCCTGGCTTTACTCCTGCACAACATTGCTCTCTTTTGTTATTTGCATGGGAAGGACATTTCAGCTCTTCCTCTGTGCAAGAGCAGAATGGAGGCCAGCAGAGCCCTCATTTACTGTTGCTGATGTCCTGACAGCTCTTCCTCCATTTCAGGCTGGTTTTTGCACAGAATCTGAGCTGTCGTGGCTAAGGACCTGGCTGCTATATTTTTATTCCGCTGCATCTCCCAGGCTGCAGATCACAGGCAAGCTGAACCAATACATCAGAAGAACACAGGTGAGATATTATTCTGATGTTAAGTATAAAAATCTATCTCTGCACTGATTATAGAGGAAAAAACCTGCTGCCTTATAATGGCAACTGTTGATTCAATGGCTGTGGAAGTGCAGGGTGTAGAGGGCAAAAGGTTCTTTATTCAAAGGGAAATTATGCTTTAAAACTGGCTTTATTCCAGCACCGCCGATAGACCAGGTCTCACTCCTTCACTCTCTTTCTATATAATCTCAGTTACTTACAACATTAAAGGTCTTTAGAAGCTTCTTTCTTTAGAGCTCCGTTTCTGCCCCTCATCACCCCAGTGAATGACAGCTTGAAAGAAAACCAAGAGCTTTGCTATGGATTTAGAAATGTCTCAAAGCAAATCACTGGATGCCAAAGGAGCTGCCAGGCTACTGCACCTCGCAAGCACTTACAATCAGTGAACAAAGGCGCTGGAGGCAGCTCTGGGGGGGAACCTTTTGTGGAAAATATTGACCAGCAAATTACATAGCAGACAGTGCTTTGGCACTCGGCTGTCTAAAGGTGACTCAGACGATCCGTTCAGCTCAGCAAGCTGGTTTCTAATTACACCAAATGCCTGACTCTTGTCAGTGGGCCCAGTATCTGCTAAGCGGGTGCTCTTCACATGTGTCATTCATTACCTCACCCTGTGCTGGGAGCCATCTCTATAGGGAGAATGGTTGGCAGCATCTTTGGCCTGGATAATTTCCTCAGAAAGAGGTTTAAAAGAGTAACCTCAAACCTCAAAACAATTCCCTTCTACCCTTAAAAGAAAAAAAAAAAAAAAAAAACTTGCACAAAACCCAGCAAATCCCCCAGCCACCACATGCTAATTTCAATAAATACCCTGGAATGAAATGATGGCAAGCTGCTGTCTAGGGTTTAAAAGCTGAACATAGTATACTCATCCTGGGTTTTAGCTGGACTCCTGCTTTGGTGCCAGAGTAACAGCTGTAGCAGCTGCAGATGTATTTTACCACCCAGTACAGGCACCTGCTATGACCAAGGAAGTGAAAACCCACAGAGATGCAATTTTCTTTTAATTACATTAGCCTGGTTTTGGCAGCCAGCCATGCACCATGGTGTTGGTGAGGATGTGGACTCTATTCACAATTAGAGCCTGTCTGTGGGTTGCTTGCGACGCGTGGCAGGTTACTTCAAAGAGCAACAGTGAAGGATCCATGTCAGTGCTGAATCTTGCTCGGGAGAAAAAATAGAGTTTGGCATGTTTTTTATTACACAGGTACAGTGTCAAACTCTGAGATCAGTTTTATATACTTTTCAGACTAGCTGGGCCAGAGCAGCTGTATGTGTAGCACTGAAATATACAGGACCAAGTCATGAGTCTGAGGAGTACTTTAAAATCACCCATGCTGTTTAATTGCTATCTAACCTAAATGAAGCATTCCTAGGCATGCCTCAGTACAGTTTAGGGGATGTGAGTGAGGCTTCTCCCAAACACCCTGTTCCAAATGAGTTGTACAGATGAGTATTTTGGAGTCTAGGCATGCAGACATGAGCTGTGTGCTACCAGTTCTCCTCAGGGCCAGAGCAGGCTCTAGCCTGTTTCATTTGTTCCTAGAGACAGACAGCTTCATCTGGCTGTCCCTGGGTGCTGTGCAGAAGGTGGTGAACTCTGGGTATTTTCCTTAAGAGCAAGAAGCTGTTCTTTGTTCCCCGTATACTCCATGGCTAAAATCATCTTTTGCTGTAACAGATGCCTTCAAGTAAGTCCAGGTCTCCGTGCTGGGATGGTCACACTGAGGAATAGCATCTTGTTTCTTACAGCTTGCATGAGATTCCTTTTGCCAACTTGCAGAATACATTGATGAAATTCTCATGACCCGAAACACTACTCAAGCAATGTCTGTTCACTCTCCACTTCGGCTCAGGTGCTGTCACTACCTGAATTAAGGTCTGTTTTCATGTTAGGCAATCTCCTTACTGCTTTTAACCCTCTGGGCACCATCTCAGGATATGAACCATGATGCAAAGTAGGGCTTTGTGTCTCCATCTCATATTTTGCCCAACTGCTCTAGGAGAGCTGACTCAGAAACTGGCAAATAGCTCACACTTGTAAGACTCTCACTGTGCTTGCCCTGGCACAGGGTGTGTAAGTGAGGAAGACTCTTAGCACCCTTCTCTGCCTTAAGAAAGCCCCTGCAACCACCAAACAATGTGTTCCTTGTTGCATCACCCCAACCTGATCCCTGAGCCACCAACGACTGGTGGTGGCAAGCAATGCTTCTGGTGTGGAGGATTTGCAATGAAGGATCTTCATGGGCGCCTGAGTGATTCGATTTGCAGAGTGACAGAGCACAAGACAGATGAGTCTGAGCACACATTCTCTGTCCAGGGACCTGACAAGTCTCTGCATCCTGTAGGAGACAATACAAGGAGCACACTGTGGCCTCACATAAGTCAAAACAAGAGCCATCAATCTCTCTGCCCCTGCACCAGCAGAAAGGACCTGGCCCCAAAACCAGAGCAAACAGCAAGCTGTGAGTCAGTCCCTCCACAGCAGGACTGTATTGCAGACGGGAGACCATGCAGTGTCTTTGCAGGACACTGAAAACTCACTTGTCAGAGGCGGTTGAGATCTGGGCTCTAATATCAGCAATGTCTGAGCTCTGCCATGGGGAACAAACATGGCAAGAGAAGACACAGAAATGGCTTTTCTGACCTGTCTAATCAAATGGGTCGATTATGTGCTGAACAACAGGCCTTGTGGGTTCCTCAGCAGAGTTGTAATCATGGTTCAGTTTCTGAAGAACTTTATTCCCAGAAAGTGGAAGGACTGCACAGTGCTGCCTGCAGCACTCAGGATTGTCTGGAACATAAAATGTGGAGCTTCAAGTAGTTTCTTTTAAATAACATTTTCCATGTAAAATTGTGCTCTGGATTGTTCATTAGTAATATTTATATAAAGGACATCATCATGGTATTTAGGAATTAAACATTAAAAGGACAGACTCCAAGCCTCTCAAAAACAATTAGAGTAAAAGCAGGGTAAATGAAAGAAAAAATCTGGTAGATGACGTCAGAGTAATTGTTCCTGCTTTGAATCACTACTGGTGAGAGGAGAATAAGCCTGAAGTGAAATGATCAGAACAAAAAAACAAAAGAAAAGAGTAAAAACTGGGAACAGTAAAGGAATTAAAAGGAATCGTGTGGAACCTCCCTCCATCTTCTTCAGGCCCTGTTGAGATACAGAAGACCTAGAGCCCTACAGAAGAGAAACAGAAGGTCAGATTTAGATGTCCTTCTGGTTTGCACATATTTGAGAAGTTGACCAGATCAGTGGTGACCTTGAAACAAAAGGAATAGTTGTCACTGGGTTTGAATCAAGGTCTTGGGCACCTTCAGCAGCTACAGCACCACAGCACAGGTAGGCAAGGGTAACATGCACCCTAGGAAGGCATGGATGAATAGCATTATCTGACAAAAATACCCTTTTATTCCCAAGTTTCCAAATAATGCTTTGGCAGTGCTTCCTCTGGAAGTATGTGCTCCCAGATGGAGCCTTGTTGTGCTCTCATGGGACTGTAGGAATTAGAAAGATTTATTTCATGTTTTCTTGTTTGAAACAAAAACGGAATTTGTAGTCAATCCCTGCTTCTGCTCTAGAGGAACAACAACCCTGGAAAGAAGAAGTCTTCGAAGTCCTGCAAGGTTGTAGATGATGGAACAACTTGCACTGTCAGCCAGAAAAAACAGGGACGGCTTCTGGGGTAGCAAATCCTCTAAGGAAAAACAGCTAAGTGCCAGAAACTCCATATACACATGGGTTGTTGGGGGTGTTTTTCGATCAGCTAGAACAGACTTGTTTTTGTATTGCACCTGAGGGACTGGAGAGGCAACCCACACCATAACTGCTGAAAATACTTTGACTTTGCCTCTTGTCTCAACTACGGCAAGGAAGCCCTGACAAAGTTATGGATAGTATAAAGCATTAAGGACACAAGGAAATAGAGGAAAAGAAGCTTTCGTGATTTCTAAGTGTATTGCTTAACACCCTTGATGCCACTTTGGTGCAGTATTTTCCACAGTCCTCAAAAGTTATTTATTTTATAGCCCTGATTTTAAGGTATTACCCACTCTACTGATAGTTCACAGCAACACCAGGCAAGCTCTGAGTTCCTCCTTCACAGTCTTGTGGCATTTAGCTAGTCACAGGTGAGGACTGAATTTGCTCGGTATTTCCCACTCATTTTCTAAGAACTAAATCTCAACTATGAATCATTCCTGAGATTGTCAGGACATGCATCTATGGATGTATGGGAAAACAGAATGTAGAGACTCTCACTTATTTCCACCCCTGCAAAACTGTGGCTTTAAGATTCATTAGCCCTGTCATCTTTTAGGGTAAGTATTGCAGCAAGCAAGATGAGCTGCTGGAAAGAAGTCATCATTAGACATATACAATGCTGGAGGTAAAATGTTGAGAAGTTTCTGGGTTTTTCTTGCTACTCTGGCATAACTTTGATCTCATCTCCCATGCTAATCTTAACTCTGTTCTCATCTATTCATCCTCTTACAGGGCCTATGGCTTCATTGCCCTAGATCTGAAATATCACTATATCCCTAAAGTCATCAGTCTACCACTCCCGCTCCCCGTGCTTCCCACCATACGCTCTCCCAAAACTCCCAGTGAAGCAAACAGCTTATTGGGATTGTGTGAATATGAAAACCCACCTTCACCATGCAGAACATCCTCCTTTCCCCATGAGCCAGAGTCTTTGCTCTTCACAAAGGGGAAGGAGAGCTGGACATGTCTTCCTTGATAAAGACTCATTGTTACACTTAATCTTGGGTAATCAGAGTGAGAGAATCTAAAAATAAGAATATTCTTTTGGGGAAAGTTTAGTGGCTGTTCTCAGGGACAGAAATCTTCCAAAACACCTCATAAGAAAAAATAACGCAGTGTACAGTTACATATACAATTCATTTGCATCTGAATGTCCAGTATTATCCTGGCATTGTCTTATCTACATACAGCTGCACATGAAAGACCATTACAGTTATGTCAAAACAAAGCAGCCTATTACAGTTCCCTCCGAAACCAGACCACGTGCCACTCGCTTCTCACTGCCACCCCTTGCTTGTCTAAAAGTAACAAGGAGCTTTCCCAGACAGCTCCTATTGATCAGCTCCCGTTGGCAATGCAAATTCCTTCCATGTGCAGTCAGGCATAGCATGAGCCTGGAGCACAAAGAGGTGGAGCTGCTCTTTGCCTTGCACAACTGGAGAATTTCCTGCTGTTTTCCCAGTCCTCCACAGGCCAGGTCTATCTGCTCCGCATCAATCCAGGACATCCCATTCACTCCATGACTCACTGCCACAGGGCTCTCTGCAGGCAGCTTCCCAGGCAGGGCTTGGATAACTTCTAGCTTTGTTTTTCTTCATGTAAGAAGACATTTTATTATAAAAGCAGCTCTCAATGTGTATAGAAGATAATAGGAAGGCTCTGAAATCATGGGGAATATCCCTGACCATGGACATTCATTGTTATTGCTGGGGTTTTTTGTTTTGGTTTTGGATCTCATGAGCATCAGCATCAAAGCTCACCACACTTGATCCTAAACAAAAGAACAGAAAGTACACCAAGCACTGACCATAAAACACAAAATAAATAAACAGTGGATGAAAGACAGACCGTCCAAAAATTATTAAATTATGGATAATTTCACACTGTTTTAAAAAAAACCTTTTTCTTCCCCTAAATTCTGCTCTCACTGATGTAGATGGAAAAAATCCTTTGGGTTTCAAAGGAGATAATGTCAGGTCACTGCTGACGACTTCAGAAATACTGTTACAAATATTTGATCAAGCAAAGCAAGAAACCTATTACAAGGGACAGGATTTGGATCCAGATCTACCAAGTTTGAAACCAGGGTCTTAATTGTAGGGTTAAATACACCTTTAAAACCTTCATCTAGTTTGATAGTAAAAGAAATTTCTCATCTGAGACATCTGATATGCACCTGGGGTGGGTTTTTTTTCTTTTCAGTTTTTTCCTTTTTAGATAGCTAAATAGGTACAAAACAAAAAAGTTAGGAGACGCTATACTACTATAAAACTATAGCATATGCTATTTTCTGAAGGTATTTCCAAAGGCAAGAAACATTGTCCAGACAGCTTCAAGGTAAGGGAAAATAATTTTTTTTCTTCTTTATACAGACTGAAACACTTCGGCAAATGGCCTGTTTTTGCAGTACTGTTAAACACCAGTGTTTTCCTGAGCAAGGTTAAAGGTGCTGCTCTAGAGGATTCATGGTACTGAAGTGGTTGAATCATTTATCACTCCTGAGTAAACATAAAGTTCAAATTTATGTTTAACAGACATGTGACCATTAAACTCACTCCACACTTTGCAGGCAGCTGCCAGAAGAGCTCTTTGCTTCCACTTGCAGCGTGAGGAGCTGAAAATCCCTCTGCTTTAGTGGCAGAGAGCACTTCTCTTTCTCTCTCTCTCTAGACACTGCCCAGGGTTCCACTGGCTCCAGCTCCTTCTTCTGGGAATTTGCAACCAGAATCCCACACTCTGGCAATACTGAGGATTTGCACTGAATTTCCCCCACAAGGATAATAGGCCAGTTTTGGCTTCTCACTCACTAGCCGTGACAGCAAAACTCTGCCTTTTGCCCTCTGTGACTGTAGCAAGAGCAGTGGATGCTTCCCAACATTGTGGTACAAATCATGCCAGCGAAACACGTCTCTTTTCTGTAGCAAATCCAGGTCACAGAGCAAAGTTGCTGCTCATAAGGCATGAAAATGCAGAAAACAGAAGACTTCCACAGAGGTAACACTGATCTTTTTGAGATCTCACCGTGAATTTTACACAAAGCTGTCATGTGGGCAGAAATACAACAGACTTAGGTGGCGTTTCGTGTTTGTTTTAGAAGGGAAATGAGTGCAGTCAACTCTTCTGAATGATGTTAAACTGTTCCTGCAGAGAGTCAGGTCTCCAGCAAACTGGACAGATGTTGTAAGGGTAGTCAAAAGACACTATCTTTTGTCATGTTGAAATATTCCAGCTGAAGGGTCTTTTGTACCTCATGAAAGAAAAGTCTCCTTGTGCAGAGGATGTGCTGAAAATGGGAAAAATAGTCAAGAAAAAAAAACTCAAAAGAAAACCTGCATTGCATTTTGCATTTGAGTAGTGGAAACACAGGTCTAATATATTTTTAAGGATACCACCTGCAAATTAAGAAAAATTTGGACCGCTGCTGACTTGAAGTTCAGTGCCATAACCAAAGGCTTGCCCACTTCTATCTTTGTGATGACTGTGCTTCCCTCTTGTGAGGCCTGCACCAGATAAATGTAGAGAGAATTTTAGCTGCATTTCATCCTGGGGACTCGCAATCTAATTTCCAATGGTTACAAAACTTACTGCTGTTTCAGGCCTGCCTGGGGAATGCACACGTCATGTGAAGTGGACAAACTATGGAAAGCCAAAAATCCTCTGAAATTTTAATATTCCTCATCATTAGTCAAGATTACATGATCCCTCTCAAGTATTCCACAGAGATTCAATGATTTTGAGAGAGAACCAAGCATCTGCTCTGACCTCCTTTGCACTTTCACACCACTGCCCCTTGCCCAATAATGACTTTGACACTGAACATATCTCCCCAGAGGCTCCCCAGGCCTGGGGACAGGCAGAGACAAGCAATCCTTCACTTCCCCTGCAGAGTTTGGCCAGTGATAATTTCAGAAAGCCTGTGGCAGTGTGAAAAGAGCAAAAAATAATAAGGATGGCAGGGTCCATGACACAGACACCTGCTAAGGAAGCTCAGCTTTGTCTAGGCTGATCTTTCCATGCAACCCGGAGGATGATCCCTGGATTGTGGCAACAGCTGGGCAACCTCCTTCCTCCACCTCTGGGATACTGCTGCTTTCACAGGAGTGTTTGCCCAGTTGTTGGTACTTATGGGGCTCCACTCTGGCTCTGTTTTTGTCACTGCCATTGCCATAGCCCACTGCTTGCAACTCTGAGTGCACCTGTAAAGAAGCTCTTAATACTCTGCACACACAGAGGATTTGAGCTATTTTTTTTTTTTCTTTTTACACCCACATCTCTATATTAAGAGGTGAACCTTACCCACTGTGGATGCAGTCATCCTACCTAACCTGAGGCATCTAACTAAGGAACCATATTTAGATGTCTGCTTGCTGTTGGTGCATGTTATGTACAAGCCCTTGTGACAAGGATGTTGGAATGGTTATCTTTAAGGTCCCTTCCAACCCAAACCATTCTGTGAATCTATAAATGCACATCTCTAGGAGACCCTTTAAATCTCTTCAGTGGCAGAACTGCACTTCCTGAATTAGGGATCTTCTTTATCTTTCAAAGCTTAAAGACCAGTAGACCAGAAGAAGGTTCTGGCCATCTTCAAAAAAGTTACTCCGAGGTTCTTTATTCTTCTATAAATAGCGCCCATGTAATTATTTAACAGTGCCCTTCCCATTAAAGACGCTGGGGAGAAATGGAGGCAGGCAGAGGAAGAGTCCCAGTGGTCACCAGTGCGAGCTCCAGGGCTCTCGGGCAGGTAAATGAGCCTGGTTTGCGAAGAGGCAGTGCCGGGTGAAGGGATGTCTCCCGGCTGGAGCGGAGCTGTGCAGTTCCCCCTCGCACCACCGAGTGTCAGCGGAGCTCTGGGAAAGGGTCTCGCTGTGTTTCTGGTGGTTGCCCAAATTACAGAGATGCAAATATTCCGCTCGTAGGGAGAGGAGGCAAAGGCTGAGGGACATCTTAAACAGATTCACCTTTGATGTGAAAATCGTGAAGGTCTAAAGGGCTTTTTTAGTATCTAAGCAGTTGATAATTGAGGTAGTCAGCTTGCCAACTCAATTTTACAAAAGCTGTCTTCTGACAAAAGTCCCCTGCTAACTTTTATCAGCCTCAGCAATAGAATATTAAGGATGAACATAAACCAAGACATGCTGGGAAAGAGCAGGCAGCCACAATGGCAGGGCAAAGTTACACCTGTTACTCTGGGAGGAGGATGCTGCAGCCAGAATGGGGACAGGGAGAGAAGCTGGAATGCAAAAAAAGAGGTAGCTCGTGTATCTGCATGATCTCAGGAGATTTACAGGTATGCAGAAATGCATGCTGTGTGAGGGAAGGGTGCATCAGCTGTTCCTCCTGCAACTTGCACTGCTTAACTCCAAATAAATCCAAGCCAAAACATTCAGTGTAATAGGTGTTGTGAACTCCCTTACCTGGAGACCTTTGCCTCCACAAATAATAACTTGAAACAAAGTAATAACTGTGTTTCGTTCCCTTTATTTTATGCAGTAATGAATTGCAGAAGCTAAAGTTTCGGCCATTAGCTTTCAACCCAGACAGGTGCAGGGTTATGCTAACACGCTGGGGATTTTTGGGAGAACTTATCCTAAGTGTTATTTTATATTTTGCTTTTTCATTCCATGTTTGGCTAGGTTAAAATCAGGAGGATTCAAAAGCAGCTGAGGTATTTTCTACCTTAATCTCAATGACAAGGGTTGAGGATTCAAGTTAAGTGTGATTTCTAACAGTCCAACTACATTCTTTACGTAAAACATCCAAGTTCTAAAATTTGTATTTAAACAGGAGTTATGCAGGCAAAATATTTCTTTTAAAAACCCCACAAAATAATAATAATAGTAATAGTAATAATAATAGTAGTAATAATAATAATAATAATAATAATAATAATAATAATAATAATAATAATAAATCATCCAAACAACCCCACAGACACAAATACCAAGCATTAATGTTATCCCAAGGTGGTTTTTCCTAGCTAGCTTCTTTTATTGGGAGAGAGGAAGAAAAATTCATTGCATTTCCATCCCTTTATAGATTAAAAAAACCCATTTTTGAGATTGACGTAAATTCTTATTCTTAGTCTTCCTCATCTACAAACAGTGCATAAGAGAGGGGATAACATCAGGGAGCAAATGGACCAAAGGTCTGTGGGGGGGGAAGTTGTAACAGGATTCACTGGCTGGGGGATTAGACAGGAAAATGTGTATTAGGAAGAAACTCCCATTTCTAAAAGTTCGAATGTCTGCCCATGGGAATAACCCAAGCCTAATTTCCTTAAAATTTCAACTGTACACATGCTGTGAGATGCGTTTTAGCCAAGGCCACGCTAATCTTGAGTCAAAGCAGACTCTGTTGTCAGTGCAGAGAATTTGATGTGCTTGATGTGGACAGCATGAACTCCATGAATCCCTTTTGCTGTTAATTCAGTGATGTGACACTGAAATATATAAAAAAAACAAGATGAAAACAAAATTCATCAAACTCTAAACCATATTTCAGATTAGACAAAACATTTTAAGCCTAGTTTCTGGTGGAATAAGTCTGGCTCCACTGACTTGGTGTCTCAGTAGTTTACCCAAGCTGAAGACCCGGATCTTTTGTTTGGTTCAGGTAACAGAACACTTGAAAGTCTGGAGAATATTGATGTGATTTTCAGACACAATCTTTAAGCCAGCTTCATTAATAATTACTCAAAGCCAAGCTTCTCAATTTTCTTTTTTGAGTTTCGTTTTCTTTTTAAAGCTGACTTTCCTACCTGGTTCAAAAATCATCGAAATTCCTCTTTGGCCACTGCACTTGCACTGTCTCACACTCTGAAATTTGGGGAAAGACTTCAGTCTCAGCTTGCGAGCCCCTCGTGTGTGCCCAGGGACAGCCCAAGGATTTTGCTCGTCTCCTTTCAGCTTTGCTGCCACTGGATGGCACCAAAGCCCACGGAAAAGTCTTGGGCTGTAAGGTGGGGTTGGGGAAGAAGAGCATCACTTCAGAATGATGGAATCCTGCCCCATGGCCAGTCACCTCCAGGATCCTTCCAGCTCCCGAGGGCACTGGGCAATCTGGATATCTCAGCTTCAGTTCCATGGCAGAGCAACCCAGGTGGCCTCTGTCAGCTTTTCTCCAGGACTCGTGCTAAGTCATTGTTGATTTAATTCACAAAACTTCTCCCCAAATTAGGCAATGGGATTTCTGACCTGTCTTAAAGCTTCCATAGTTCTCTGTGTGAAGGGCTGGGTGTCATTTCTCAGTGATCACTTAGCTGTGCAGACCTGAAACCCAGAGGCAGTTTAGTCCTGAAATTAGGCTACAAATTAGAGCTGTGGTATCTGCTCCTCTCACCTCTCTACCATAGAGTGGCCCAGGTAGCTGGAGATGCAATCAGATGGTTTGTGCCTATGACATTTTTTGGGGAGGAAGAAAAGGAGCAACTCCACTTTTGAACATCATGTGATACAAATCTCACCACTGGGCTCTAAAGCACAGACAACAGTTTAATTAAGAAGCACAGGTACAAAGATGAGCTGCAAGTGGGTCTGGGTGATTGTGTTGCCCCAGTGGTGGCACCAGACTTTTGAAAAGTCAGATAAATCAGCATTTCTGTTGCTTGTGCTGCAGCTCCTTATGCCAGCACGCACCCTTCCATGGGCCGTGGTGGTTCCAAGTGTCTGCTGAAGTGCTGGTGTCGTGTTTGGCTGCAGTGGCACAGGGACACACCTGCAGCTCTTCCCATAAGCAAGAGGGAAGGGAAGAAAGGTCTGAGATGCAAAGGTGTTTCCATCTTGCCCTCTTCCTGGGCACATACCTCCTGTCCCACACGCAGGGCTTGTGGCAGGAGCCTCAAATCACAGCCTTGAACAATCATTTTAAAGAATAACAAACCTAAGAATTTTGTTCTTCCCCTGTGGCTGAAGTGGCCAGATTAGGCTCTCAGTTATCCCACTGCTCTCAGTAAACTCCCAGACAAAGCAGGCTGACACCAGTGCTGAAGGAGATCCAGAGCCAAGAAAACAGGCATACAGGTAAGGGTTAATGCTGTTTCCAGGAGCTCTCTGTCTTCCTCTTTTGTATCTTTATCACCCCAATGGTATGATTCGTATTTTTGTTTGCTATAACAAAGGCACACACATTTAATAATGCTCTTTCTGCACTGTTCTGTTTATAAACCCCTTTCCTGTGAAGGCATTGCCAAGTACTGCAGAAACATCAGGCAGTGCTAGTCATGTGCACATGCTTATTCCCACACACAGAGAAATGTACATTCCAATATATAAACATGTACATGAATTCATCCATACATATCTATGCACAGGTGGCTTTGTCTCTGGCGGCAGATGTGCCCTGCACACCCGGCCAGGCTGCATACTGAGAAGGTGTGGTGTTTTTCCACTTTTCCTGGGAAGGGAACAGGAGCAGCAGCTGTGTCTGCCAAGTCTCAGCTCCCATGCATTCGTGACTGCCACAAGTTTGGGTCTCAGCAACTGCATCTCTGCTGCTGTTATTGTCACTTGAATTAATTGAAGATTTTACCAAAGTCCCTGAGCCAAGACAAGAGAGTGTTATTTCTAAAGTACAGCGTTTAAAGAAAGTATCAACATGTCTTCGTTTTTGCTTAGGAGGGAGAGTTAATTAACAAACATAACACACGAGTAATTTTAAATACTCTTAACTAGTTAAGAGTCTGGAATAAAGCAGATTTCAGTTGTACCGCAGTGACTTCAGAGGGAAAGTGCTTCAGATTGAGAGCTCTGAGAGGACACCTCCAGTGTCACCTTCAAGAAAGGGATCTCAGAGGAGTAGCCATGCGAAGAGGGCAGGGAAAGACCTACAGAGTGTAACATCTGAATTTCTGTTTGCCAGGGCCCCTCTCCCACCTCTCCTAAGGAAAGTTTTCTGTAGCATTTTTTTTCAGGAAAGGACAAGCTCCCCCTCATTCGACGTGTAGCAAGTTCACCACCCCATTGACACTGCTTCAGCACTGAAAGCTGTCTGCCTCCACCCACCAAATTTCACAGGATCAGGGTTTTATTCTCTACCACTTACCAGTGCATCTAACAAAGACATTGGCCAGCTAAGCTGCTGCTCCCAGAGCTTAGCTCAGGCTGTTACAAAACTGGTAATGCTCAAGCTATGGGACTCGGTGGCCTCAGGCTAAACCTTCAAATCCCAGGACTTGTCCTTCCCTGTGGTCAGAGTCTCCTGGGTGGGCAGCAGGGAGGGGGGGTGTGATTGAAACTGCAGCCCTTGAAATCACCCAGCTTATCAATTCCAGTCTCCTGTAAAATCAAAAGATCAAAAATTCCTTCAAACCAGACTGCAAAAGCTTTTGGCCAGTAACTAATAATAGCAAACCAATCCCCTTCAGCCCTCCCTGCTCAGGAGGGTATTTTACCAGGGAATCCGTGCCACAGCTGGACATCCCAGAGCTGAGAACTGTGACTGATTCTGGGGACCCAGACTCTAATCACAGAGGCTGAACCTGCCTTTTTCTAAGACCCCAACATGAACTCAGACCACTCAGTTCCTGCTTTCTGTGGTACTAAAGGGTGAAAAAACACTGTTTCTTAAACAACTCCACAGTCCTTATCCTCGGGAGTTTTCCCTTGCATTCCTACAGTCTTTACTCCCTGCCTTAAGGAACAAGTTGTTTACTGCAGTAATTGCCACACAAAGATTTTGCTCCTGGGTGTCAGGGCCCCTACAGGGCCTTGCACTGTGCAGCCCAGGTTCTCCTCTGATATTCTCTGTAGTCCTACAGAAGGGATCACATTTCCAAGTAAACACAACTGGGTGAGTCTTTGCAGGATCAAAGCCCAGCCTCACTTCCTACCTGTAGGAAACTGTATGTCACTGTAAGTCAGTGCAGTCGTGTTCTTTCTGAGAGCAGGACATGTGATTGACATGGAGAAACTGCCAGGGCCAGGATCGTAGGGTATAAAACACCCACTATTTAAACCTAGGCAAACAATGGACTCTCTACACCAAGGAGTGCCACCCTGACAGCCACTCCTTGTGTTCTTGCAAGGTGCGTATTAAGAGCCAGACAGAATATGGTGATGGTTTGGCATCTGGGGCTTGGGGAAGTTGGTGGATTAATGTTGGTCACTAAGGACAGAAACCTGATATTCAATATCAATGTTATTTCCTAAGCTTCCCAGAGGGAATGTGGTGCCAGTCCTGGTGGTTTCAGGGCAATATGAGCACTGGACGTGCCCTGCTGGAGACCTCCATTGTCCTGCTGCACAAGAGCTGGCTGGGCTTCAATCCAGAGCAACAGCAGCTCCACAGGACTTACTTGCTGGACAAGAAGTGTTTCCTGATTCAGTCTGGATTTTCATCTGAGTACAAGAGAGCAATATTATGCCTTGTGAAAATGCAATTACATCAGCAAGTGAAAGGTATCAGGCAAAAAGGCTTAATCTCTTTCAGTCATTAGTAGATATTTGTAACCACTGTAGAGATGATGGTCTTAGTGCTGAAAAAGTTCTTTGTCTGGAAGGCAAGTGGGATCAGTAGTACCCTTCTCTGAGAGAGACTCAAGACACTCACTGCACAATATTTCTGATTTTATATACTGTAATTTTTGATCAAAAATACCTAAACAATCATCTTAACCAAGCTGGCCAGGTTCACTCTTTACCTGAAAGCTGCCAGAGGTTGATCTATAAGATCCTCTTGTAGGAACACTACTAGTGAAATGTAATACATAACTAACACAAATTAAACATCTTGGACACAGATGGAAACTGTGAAATCTTTAAATCTCAAAGAAGTCCTTCAACTTGAATTTTTTTTCTAATCGATTATATGATTATTGGATAAATAAACTATGTGATTGTTCAGCACATAAACACCCTTTGTTAAATGTGTCCGTCAATAGACAATTCATATAAATGATACTAACTATCATCAAAGGAGTAATAACGCCTTTATTGATGAATAAATCTCTAAAAGACAGATCAAATGGAGGTTAACTAGCCATGCATGACATTAGCAGGAATTAGTCTAAAAACAGCCTTGCAGGCATGCTGGCTACTGTATGTGGGGTGGGAAATGACGTGGGCCTTGCTCATGGAAGGACCTGCAAGGTCAGAAGCCCTGCAAAGGCCATGCTGGTTATTTTCCAGTACATAGTCTGGCAAAATTACTTCTATTTTGCATTTCTCTGTGGTTTTCTATAGATGTTTAAAGACTTTTTTGACATGGAGACTTTTAGCATGTCTGAAGCAAGATGTGGGTGGCAAGATCCACCCATGTGGACTGACCTCTCCACCCAACAAGGGTCCCTGTGAAGGCTGCCTGGGCTCATCCAGCCTGGCAGAGGAGGGGGTGGCAGATGGAGATGACCTGAACACAGGCACACATCCCACATGCAGTCTTTGAGTATGGCTGAAAAGTTCACAGGACCCGCAGCCCTGACTTCTTTCCACCCTCAACAGAATTCAGTGAGCTTCCAAAGTCCATGTAAGGTGTTGGATAGGAATATGAAATATCTCTTTGAAAACCTGGGGTCTCTTTAGACAGGAATGAGCTCCACAGAGAAGGGCTTAGAAAAAAATTCTCAAAAGCAACAGCTGATATGAGGAAAATAAAAATAAGACTTTTTCACAGGAAAGCCAGTGGTGGGACAGTAACTAGGTGGAAAGAAATATTCATGAGCCACAAAGTAGTACTGTTCTGCAGTTGTGTTTGCACATATGACTCTCTTGATCTCTATCCCAGAGGTGTTTTCCGGCTGCAGTATGATTTTTATCAGCAGCTGTGGCAAAGAAGTGGGAGAATTTATGCCATTAGAGACACCCCAGAAAAATCTTCCAAGCACCTGCATCCACCATTGGGCAGTGGAAAAGAAAATGTGTTGACAGCAGGTGGGAGGGAGAGCAGGAGGGAGGTGATCCTTCCCTTTTATTCAGTATTAGTGAAGACACACCTGGAGCACCTTGTCCAGTTCTGGGCTCCTCAGTGCAAGAGAGACATGGACAGACTGGAGAGAGTCAAAGAAAGTCTGTGAAGATGTTTGAGGGACTGGAACACCTCTCTCCACAGCAGAGGAGCCTCTGGTACCCAGTGCTCAGAGACAGTGCCCCATTTCCAGCAGATGCTGCTGACTCCTCTCAGCCATTTGAGAGGCCAGTGGCCTTTGCCATGCAGATATATCACAGCCAATAATAAGCAATGAGCTCTTTTTCCCACATAAGATGAAATCAATGCACATTAGAATAGTTAGGTTGGAATTATACAGCATATTAATGACCCACTTGGTAACTACCAGTGATGAAAACTGGCAGAGCAGATTATTTCTCTGTGCACAGAGCATTCCCAAATAGGACTTTGGAGTGTCTCTGGGAGGGAATCACTAACACTACCTGGCGTTTTTGTAGCTGGGACTCTGTTCCTGAGCTGGTCCTCCAGGGCACTCCAGAACTGCCAGGTGTTGGGTCAATGGAGAGCAAAGTCCATCTTCAGCTGTAAAATGTCAGGTCTCATTGTATCTCTTTCTCCCCTGACCACAAATGGAATCTAGAGAGATTAGTTCCAACTATCCAAACCATACATTGCCTTCTCACCCCAGATCCCAAGGTACGTTTGCCATGGTTTTGCCTGCAGTGTTTAGAATCTCTCCAGTATTTTGCATGGACTTTTTGGCTAGACTCCTGCTGCCTGGAATTTGCATTTATTGCTCTTCACTCACTAATGGCCCCAGATACGTGGTGAGTGAAGCCACTGGTTTGACAGAGAGCAGGGCAGTTCGGGCACAGCAGCACCCTGACCGCTCCCCCAGCAGATACTACAGAGCAATGGAAAACCAGAGAAATGATGACAAAGGAAAAAAACATCGAAGGCAGGCAAGGTGGAGCAAGACTTAATGGTAAGAAATGTAAGTAATGACTGACTCAGGGGAAAAAACCAGAAAGGTCAGCTCTTCCTCTGCTGACAGTGATAACATACAAAAAAAGCTAATTTGGAAAAATTTTACTAGAGAATTGCTCTCTGCTTCAGTGGTCTTCGAGCATATAATGCTCGAATGTTATGTTACACACTGGCTTTGCCTGCTCTGTTCCAGAATATGCAAAGTGACCCACAGACGGCCAATTGTCTACAGTACCAATCTGTAAAACAAAAGGCTTGTACTTTGGCTTTTCTCTGCAGTTTTAGTTGAATACAGGCAGGTAGTTTCACAGGAGTATCACAACATCACATTCACAAATCTCAGCGAAATTTAAGTACTCAGATCCTTTATAAAACCTTTCCTGAAGGACCAGAGTGATCAGAAGTGGCATTTTAATAGACCTGGAAACTTGTATTCTGAAGTTATGTACAAACTAAACATAGCAGAAAATGTTATCCCTACCTTTTTTTAGCCTTTTCATCTCAGGAGCAGGATCACACAGTTGTGAGTATAGGACCCATGGGTAGAGACCACAGATTTAACAACTCTGTGCTGGCCTGCAGTAGGGTCAGAGCTACAGAAATCTCTATTAATTATCTCTGCAGCCACCCTGAATATTTCTGGGTGGCTCTTTGCAGGATTCTGCAGTTATGTTGTGTCTGTGCAACCCCACACGTCCTCGTCACAGAGCTGTAACAGTGGTCAGGCAATTCTCACTGTGGTGCCACAGAATTTCTTGCTAACAGTGCCTCCATCTGTTTTCCTTGCCTATAATTACACCATTAATGAAAACCAGCCTTCCAGTGCCCTGACACTTCTTTGCATCACTCAATGAGAAGGGCCAAACAAAGTAAATTTAAGAGCTGGACTCTTTCTAAACTAGGTAAAACAACCTTTGCCAGAGTCAGTGGTCCTGGAGCAATCATTCCAGATATGCTTGTACCTTTTCCTCCCAAAAATGAGCACTGAGCTGGCAGAAGGAATGACCCAGCTTCTCTCCTGTCAAGGTCTCTCCATGTCAAGATTCACACAGTTTTACAGTGAAAAACTGAAGCACTCAGGGCTGGAATCACGCCTTTAAATCACCTGCCTTTAAATAGAAACCACATGGACATCTGCACCTCAGCTCTCCCCGGGCTCGCCTCGCAGCCTGAGAGGCATTTCTAGGATCTGAACTGCTGTAGTATTTGTTCTCAGATTTTCAACAACATGTTGTAGGTATTATTATGAACTGTAATAACCCAATTAATATTACTGCTAATAATACTAGGTATTGCCAGGATCTAGAAAAGAAGAATGCGAATAGAATAGAATAGAATAGTGTCTATTTCAAGGGGTGCATCTCATGGGTGGTGGCTACCTTCATCCACCCCAGCAAATAGAAGTCTCTGAAAAGCACCTATCAGTTTAGTATCTCACATGAACAGCTGAACAAGGAGTTTTCTGGAGAACAGAACCCTCACACTTCAGAATCTCACCCAGAGTGAAATCCAGATCTTGATTCCTGGGATTCTGCATTTCTCTGGAAATTCAACAGTAGTTACATATTGGGATTTGGGACTCAGTTCAGATATCAGCCTTTATGATGGTACTTACCCTAAAGCAAGTGATAATGATTTTATGGTAATTATCCTCCTGCCATCTGGTAAACAACACAATACTGCAGCATGTGATACCATGTTTTTGCTGATCCTGACTGATCCCTCTTTGAGGCACTGTTAACATAGACAACATTTTGTTTTCCCATAGGAGCTGCTTGGAGGACAATTAGTTAAATCCACTACTCTAATCATGTGGATTTGTTTTGGAGCAAGACAATCTCATAATGCAAAATGCCTATTTCAGTTTGAACAAGCAGATTTATTAAAGCTTTTATGTGCGCACTGTGTAGCTACCATACACAAAATTAAAATCCATCTGGAGTCAAGAGAATATACAAGCAAACTAAATACTACAAGAGCAATAATATTACTAGCTCTCACATCAAGCTTGCAGTCAGTGTAATATTTTATTGTTATTCATAAGAAAATAAAATAGTACTAATACTTTCTGCTCATGGCCAGGTCCTGATACACTCACATTGCAAAGGCCATCTTTTTTAAACAACTTCTATGCCTGCTTTGCTTTCTGTGCTGGGAAATTCTAAGG